>JAQMCX010000050.1:9192330-9245903 GCA_029814765.1 Acanthurus leucopareius
CTCCACAGCGTGGGAAATATCAGTTCTATTCGGCAGGTGTGAGTAGTAGGTCACACATACACACATACACACACACAAGCACACAGTAACACTCCCCTTTTTCTATTCAGCAGTAACCTCACATCTTGGTGAAGCTGAGAGTTGAAATACATCTCTACAGGCTACACTGGTTACAGCATACCTGTTCAGAATTCCATTTCCAAAATTCATCACTGAAATATTCCTTTATTCACATTCTATCTTTTCCCCACCATTTTTTTCCCTGCATGATTTTATGACTAGGCACCTTAAAATTGTTAAGACTTTGACATACAAATGCTTGAATTTCAACTTGTAGAAATTCCTCTGCACAAAATCAGCCTGCTGGGTGAAAAAAAAAAAGAAAAAAGAAAAAAAGGAATTGCAAAGGTCGTCAACCTGACATTTCGTTAATCTCACCCTTTTTTCATATTTAAAGGCATAGTTCAACAAATATGAATATTTAAAAAGTGTCCTGTGGTACTGCTTGTTAAATTGTTAAATCATTCTCTCACCAGCTTTTCATTGTCAGCACTAACTGACAATCATTTCTTTTCCCTGGGTATAAAGTCATGATGCTGACACTGATCTCTGAGGAAATGCACTTCAGGACACACAAACATGAGCGCACACACAGAATACAAAAAAATGTGAGTAGGAACACACCTTTGCTCATACACGACAAAAGCAGCAGTGGAAACGTATTCGGGGAGGGAGATGTATTTTACACACATGGATTAACAATCCATTATTCATAGGCACTACAGGCTCTGAGCATCAACACAAACACAGCAGTAACCCGATTCTGCCACGCTATAGCCTTGGATGCATCGCAGACACTTACCGCCGACTTACTGCTCTCTGGGATCACACACACAAACACACACACACACACACACACACACACACACACACACACACACACACACACACACACACAGCACTTGCCAGAGTGATCGTATTTATCTACACAGCAGATTAATACTAGAAGCACTCTGAGGGCCCTGACACACCATGCCAGCGGCCCGCCGTTAGCCAGTGACAGCCCATCTGTGAGCGTCTGTCGCCTTAGTTTTTTGTGGATTGTCCCGCACCGTTGGGTCTAGTCAGACCTTGTGGGCAGGTTTTTGGCTTATTCAGCAAGTTGAATCGCCGTTGAGACACTGTGGTTGGAAAAAAAAGTCAGTGGTTTCATTTAACTTAAGTTCAACAGAGGTTAAAAAACAGCTCTTCAGCTTTTTGCTGTATTATTCATGATTTTATTCAAGTGCAATTTCTATTTATTTTTCTCCTCTGCCTCATCCTTTGTCTTCCAAAACAATGATACCAAAGGCTGACAATGTAATTGCCAATTGCAATTATTTCTCTGACATATTCTCCAGTAAAAGCAGTTAATGTTACAATACCAAACTGTCTAATAGATGGGAGAGAGTGGTGTGCAAATGGTTAGCAAAAGCTGCTTATTATAACAGCAGTTTGAATCTGCATTTTTAATGCTCCACTCTCCTTTTTCAGTGAGGGATTCAGACAGTTGCATCTCCACCTGTTAGGCGCGGAACATTCATGCTCATTGGCCGTCAGCTGTAGTCTTTGTGGTGTATTCATGTGCAACGTTTCAGCCAAGGCACGGGTGATGTGAGGTAACACCTGGCCCTTGTTACCTCTAGCTCTTTGATGTGGGCTCGGTATGTCAGGGCCCTGGAAGCTCTGCTCAGAGCTCACCCCACTGAGGCCACATCCCCTTATGTGCCCTCACTGTAAGAAATGAACAACTAATACATCCAGTAGCAGTGCCAGCTCTGGTAAAATCAAACTTATTATGTGGCGAAACCCCAGTGCAGTCAAGTCCAATATCAAAAGAAGCAGTTTCTGTTTGAAAATGCATTTGTAGCTGCCATTTCTGTTCTACAAAAATACGTTCCTAAGTGTCTGCTCTCTTTTGCATTTTGACAGGCAGTAATCCTGATTTCATACTTGCAACTTTTACAGGATATTCAATTAGACAGCTCCCATCTTCCCACTTGCTCTTTGAACCATCATATTGCACTGGAAGCTTTAAATAGAATTTAGACTCTGAAATGAAATAGATTTATAGTGCCAAAGCATCCCAACTCTAAATCGGGGCATTTTCATCTAGGTAAATTACCTCATTTGTATTCAAGAAAAGTTTCATGAGAAACAAATAACTGCCATTAGTCACCCCAAAAGACAAAGCTAACACAGGCACACACGCTCTTACACACTTATCCATTTAATCTCTCTTAAACACCCCGTTGCACACACTTCTGCCTATGTTTCCAAAATATGTTTGATGAAAGTCATGCTGGCACAGACGGTATCCGTGAAACAGAAATGCACAATTGTCAGCACACACAAATGCACCTACAAACACAAGTGAATGAATAAAAAAAAGAAGGAGGAGCACTGCGCATGTGGCATGAATTATGCACGAATTATGCATGCTTTTAGTCCCTTGTCATCTGAATGCATGTCTTTGTATTTGTTAGTTTGGTTTGTGGTGTTATGCATTCATTTGGGACCACCAAACCAGAGGGGAAGAGAGAGAGAGAGAGAGAGAGAGAGAGAGAGAGAGAGAGGGTGGAAGGGAAAAAATAATAAAAAGGTTTTAGTACAGTCATAACAAGTAGCTGGACGATACACACATAAACAGGAAAACAGATACAGATGCATCCAGCTGAAGCATTTTAAATTATTAAATGAGGGGTGTGTTGTCTCTCTCTCACACACACAGACACACATACACACAGAAACACACACAAACCCACACAGAAACACACACAGAGTGTTATAAAAGGCAGAGTGTCAGTGTTGGCTCCTTGTACAGGCAGTGAGGTAAATTTTTCATTAGGGGAAATGCAGCTCCCTCCCACCATGTCCTCATCTCGGAGCTCCGTCCTGTGTCCTCTGGCCACGCTCCCCTGACACCTGCCTGCTTCACTCAGCCCATCTCTTTGACCCAGTGAAGGGCAAGCAGCTCAGACAGATAAGCTGTGTCCCAAAGTGCTCGCTTTGCTTGCCTGTCATCCCCCTTTTTTTTCCCTTGGTTTGTGTGTCACTGTGAGTGTATGCCATGATTTTGGGTGGTGTACAGCTTTCACATCGTTCACTCAGTGAGACAGAGTGAACGATTTGCATTATTGCTCTCCACTGTCACTGACCGTCGATGATGGCAGAGTTTAAGCAGGGGTTAACGGGATATAGGATGCAGGATATAACAACTCTTTTTGAAACAGATCTGTTGTTTGGTTTAGTTAAGTCTGAGCCCTGAAAAAAAGAGCCAAATTTTAAAACTTTTTGATCCCCCTGGGCAGAGTGAGAAGAAATGTCTTCATATATGATATTGAGGATTTTTGATCCTATTTCCACTGCAAAGATTATAGAGGAGGTTTTTTGGAAGGTGGTGGATTAACAGGCTGCTAAAGTGGGTAAATTGTGCCAGAGTAATAATAAATTATGTATATTCAAGGAAATAACAAATAGTTAGTCAGTATGCAATTCAGTCAGTGATTAATTTGAGGATCCTTAAAACATTTGTCTCTTCATAAGGTTTCTCTGCTATATTTTACTTCAAAGTTCTGTAGCCTAATGTATTAATGATGAAGATATTATCACAGTGTCTACGAGAAAATTTGAAAGAAAAGGCTACAATTCAAATTCCTCTTTAGCTTTGTTTATTGTGTGTTCTCTTTTTTTGCCAAAAGAAAATACACTCAAAATATGAGTATAAAGTGGTGGAGGGAGAATCTATAAACATAATTGTGCAAAAACAACAATTACATTTAATACATTTTCTGTTTTATAGCAGGAAGCGACAAGCATTGAGCTGCATTACTGCCACCAACTATAACAGAGTCGTAGAAGAGAAACAAACTATTAAATAGGCACAGCATTCTTAACGCAACGTAATTTTTAAGCTTTAGGAATACCATCAACACCCCTAATAGCATCTTTAGTATTTCCATATTTTCACTTTTAACATCTCTGCACAGTTTCATTTAATATTAATGCCTACATCAACTTCTTTTTCAGATATTTGTAAACACTTATGCCGTATTCTGATCATCTAATATGTAATAATACTGTAAGGTTAAACAGCCTTGAATTCAATGCATTCGGAAGTAAATAATATTATATGGGTAGTCAGTCAGAGATAGTCTTCAAACCAAAACACACCATGAAGAAAGTGTAGAGCACATTGTTAATGTAGAGGTGTGTACTAATGTAGGCCATACACCGTATATGTTTATGCAAAGTGAAACAGCTAGGGAAAGAAATAGAATCTACCCACTCTGTCCCAGCTGTGTGTGTGTGTTTGTGTGTGTATTTTGTGCACCATGCATTCATGATAAAAGTCAATGAAGCAGGGGGCACAGGCTCCTGAGATACAGCGGAGATGTGAGCGACAGGAGCAATGAATAGAGGGACCTCGCATTGTAATTAGAAGTGTTCCAGTATGATCCCCAGCGGGCTTCGCCGTTTAGTGTGATTGTACTGAGGGATTTGTATGCTTCATTGCTCTCGCTAAGCAAATTTGCCACATGTCACAAAGCTTTAACTTATCCTAGTTCAGGTGCTTTTTTCTTTTTATAGATTTAATGATCATAAAGGGTTTTAGACTGAAATTGAGCTTAGAAACAATCCACAGCTTCAGTGTTTTTTCCTTAACAAAACCAGATATATTTGCTTCCAACACTCTGCTTTCTCTGCATTAGTTTTTTTCCACCTAATTTAGCCTTCGATTTCTTGTCTGCTTTATTTTACATGTGCAGTTGTGTTTTTAGCATTCCTTCATATTTCTATACATTCATTCAGACTGACAATGTTTTTACACTTGAGACTTATATGTATGTGTACACCTTGAGGATTTGCAGAATTGTAGTTTCTTACCTCCGCTGTTTAAACAGTTTCTATTTGCAAATGAAATAATCCACAGATCGAACAGACATGAGATTTTCAAAAGAATATCAAGCAGGCTCTGGGTGACTGAGTGTGATACAGTCACACAGATAAAGTGCTAAATATTTCAGACGAGTGTTCATGCATTTCTTTTGAAAATCCATTGCTATTCCTCATATGCTCAGAACAACAGGCTATGAGAACACAAGGGAAGCTTCACTGCAGGAGGCAAAGAAAACAGCCAGTTGCATCTTCAAAAAGATCTAACTTAAAGATGACAATGCTTCCAAAAGTGCATTGAATTACTGCTTTTATTGCTGGATGTTAGGCTTTAACCAGTGTTGACAGGTATCTACATTTTTATATGTGTGTGTGTGTATATATATATATGTGTGTGTGTGTGTGTGTGTGTAATTTTCCCAGTTGTGACAGAGAAAAAGCCATAACATCAAGGACAAACAGGGTCAAGATCTAAAAATTTTTTTTTACTGTTCCAACAAAATTAAAAACTAGTGTTTAATGTATAGTTAAGAAATGCAGTTCCCAGGACAGAGCCATGCCCCCAATTAAGCAAAGTTTACAAAGCTAATAATTGGAAATGCTGACATTTGTGCTGGAGCAAGCATTAATCTGTGTGTGTTTTATAGGTGTGCAACATTATGATGCACCGAACTGGTGTATTTCATTTACTATTGGAAGGATCTGAGCCATCTGCAACTTTCTAAGAATTCTAATAGCCCTCTTTCAAACCTGTTAACTATGTTAACTAAATAAGCAAACACTTCAATGCAATTATGCATACAGCCACAATGTCAGAGAACTGGAACCTCTGTAAGCTAGAATTTACAAAAGCTATTCATATAATGTTGATAAAATCACTGCAAGAGCTTTGTGTTTGCATTTTTTTCCCTATTTGTCAGACAAGCACATCTCTAGCAAAACTGTAAACATGTATGTGAACTTACGATGTTAGTACCTCAAGATAAGATAAGAGAAAGATGCAGAAGCATGACTTCAATTCATTTACTCCATCTGGTACTGACTACATTTTCTGAAAAGGCTAGAGAATGCAAAACAAAAAAATAAATGAAATAAATTCAGCAGAGTTATGAGTGGGCAAAAATTACACTTTGTAAGTGAGGGTGACAGCTGGTCCCAGTTGCTGGCTTGTTTAAGTGACAGGCAAAGAACTGCAATTAAAGTTTGCATAAATATATTGCTTAAAAAAACAATCTGAGGTATCTGTGTTGGCTGACATAGTGGATCAGAGAATATTGTTCTTTTTTAATAAAACTATAAAGATAAAGATGGAAGACACAAGAGTCGACTTTTAAAAAGCAAAAATGCCCTAATGACTCTCCCTTGGTGGCTGAACACCCAAAACTCACAAGCTAAAAACTTAGAAGTTAGTAAAAGCCGAGAGACAGAAAAATAGCTAAACATCTATACTAAAAATAACTCTCTCAGAGTCCCAACAGAACAGCAAAATTCAATCTAACTAGTGGAATCCCTGAGTGTGTCTCTCTTTTCCTCTCACTGACTGTCTCATGGTCTTTGTCTCTTCAGCACACATCTCAGGAGACGACATAAAAGTGGCTCAGAGGAATTAAAGCATTACTGCAGCGGTACGTCCTATCTCCCCATTCTTCCTTTTTGTGTGTTTTTGTGTGTGTATTTTTATGTGCGAGCAGGCAGCCAAACACCGTCTTGTCTCAAAGTCTGATTAGTAACTTGGTGACTCCTGATGAAGCACAGCCTTTAAGTGATTACTGAGGGCTCAGACTTCAAAATGTCAAACAAATGAATGGTGCGGCAGGCTGTCTGGAAAGAAAACCTATGTGTGTGCTACTGTAGTGAAAAAAGTTTTACTTCTGAACATAATTTCTACATTAAAATATATCCCATCAAAATAAATTTCTATAAAAAACACACTAAATTTCATGAAGACACGAGTGTTACCTGTGTACATACCTTTTTAGTACACAAATACTCGCACGCAGTTAAAAATGCATGGACTAAACTTGATTTATAAAGAGACTGCAACAGCTAGAGTAGATCCAATTGACTAACGTTGCTCTTATTTCCCTAATAGAAACACTTGTGCAGACAAATACATATAACATAAATGCACGCACAAACACCAAAAAATGTGCAAGTCAGAAACAAAGGTTGCGATGGAGGTGACGGGATAAAAGCTGGGGAACACTCTGCAATTCATGAAGGCATCACATTAGAGGCACCAGAGAGAAGGTTGGACTGAGAGGAGTACAGCAAGATTTACATTCAGAGGAGGACAAATCTTGGCAGACATGAAGTACCTATGTTAAGAGGCTTGGGAAGAGGCGGGGGGTGGGGGGGGTGGGGTGTGTGGGGCGGGTGGTCATATTGATGAGGAAGTCAAGGAAAGATGCGTGTGGGTGCAGGATTGTAGTCCTGTGGGGATGCTCTGTCTACAGCAGAGATATGGAGCTCAGACAGCGGATTAGTGTTTCTGCTCCATAATCAATTTGCTGTCTGGATCCCATTGCACATAACCCTAAACATCCACTCCTTGCTTGATCCTGCAAAATCTCTCTCCTTCTTTCTCCCTTTGCCAGTTTCACTTCATCTCTCTTTTCAGCCGCTAGCATCTTTGTTTGTTTCACCTTCAAACCTTGGGATGTCCAATCTCTGCCGCTCAAACATCTTTACTGAATTGAAAGCTGTCCAGAATTCACATTTATCAGTTCTATTTTTCTCCTGACCTCTCTCGGTACACCCCATCTCCTATTTCTCTCTAAAATGTGTGTCGTTTTCCCACTGGTCACAGTAGATTCTGCACCAACTGCATTTTCGGGCAATACAGGGGACTTAGGGAGTAATTATATCAGGGTCTGTTTGTGTGTGCCTGTGTGTGGAGATGTGGAGGTTAACCTTGACTAAGGGCAAACTATTAGCTCCATTTCACCCTCGGGTCCATGCTCACTGCCATCTGCTCCAGAGCTTATGGGTCATAATACTCGCTGACAAATCAATAACATATTACATGTTGGCTCTTTGCGTCAGCCATGGTCATGACTGTCTTTGTTTATTAAAAGCAAAATACATTACACTCCAGGGAGGAAACACAGTGCATTTCCCAGAAGCAGACAAAGCCACAGCATCAACAGTAAGAAGTTAAATTAAAAATTAAATTTCTATTTGAAGAGAACAAGCATGTTGTCCTTCAAAAGTGTGTTTTGTGGCACACAAGACTATTTCTGTATTCAGCCTTCATTTTAAATAAAGTCTCACAGAAAATAGGGCTCTTGTCTCTGAGGACAGATGTGCTGGCATTTGCTGGAGGTGTCTTGAGTCTGTGTGTGTGTGTTGTTCTCTGTGTCTGTACAGGGGAGGAGTAGTATGAGATGAAAGCCCACAGAGACAGCCATGAGGACAGGCAGAGACAGCAGGTGGTGCTAGGAGCACTCCTGCTGTGGGTGAGGGAGGGAGGGAGGTTTTTGTGTCAACAGATCAATAATTGTAGGACTGGGAGAGGACTATCCATTTCAGATCGTCTGACACAGACCAAGATAAAAGGCAAAATTTGTAGTCTAGACACAAAAAAAGGAAAAAGAAAAAGAAAAAAAGAAGACACACAAACAAACTGTAAAAGCAACTATAAAATATATAGCTGGATCTGTCCTGTGCAGCTACTCACTCTTCCTCTCACATTTCCACAGGCACATTTAATCAGATTTTGGGTAAAACAAATGATAAATGCTGTACCAGAGGGCCTGACTTGACCCCAGAAACGACACAACATGCATGCATATAAACACACGCAGATACGTAGAGCTAAAAACCTGTCAGAGGGCGTCTATGGACTCTCTTATTGGACCAGGCAGACTGTCACCTCTTTTGATTCCGGCAGTCACACACAGGTGAGAGCTGCTAATTGCTCTGCTGGGGCACCGATGTGACTCGCATGAGATGCGAGGGGTTTGGAGGCATTAGAGAGTTTATGCGCATAGCTGACTCTGTTTCTGTAGTGAGTGAAGCTTGAGTGAGGCCCTGAAAGGTGGGAGTCATAAGTGGCAGTTGTGTGTTTGTGTGTGTGTGTGTGTGTGTGTGTGTGTGTGTGTGTGTTGTTATGCAAGATGAATACTCGTCAGTCTCACGGCAGTGAAAGGCACAAGGACCAGATCGAGGAGGTTTTCAAGTGTCCTTAGTGGATGCTTAGCGATGAAGTTATGAAAAGGTGAACATGAAATCACACTGGCAGTCTTACCTTCTTGGCAGGGCCTCAATGTCATTCTGAAAATAATTAGAGAGAGAGACAGACAGAGAGAGAGAGAGAGAGAGAGAGAGACAGAGAGAGAGAGAATTAAACATATTTTAATCTTTGCACAGGTGTTCGGGATGATAACAAATAGAAGGTAAACTACATAATTTACATCAACTTAGTCCACAGCTGGTGTGGCTTTAAATCTGACCAATTAATTTTCACTTTCATCCACTAGCTGTACACATGTATATTCATGAGCCTTTAAAGGAGCGGTCTGAAACAAAGTGCAGAGAGAGAGCGGCAAACATTCCTCACATGCCAGCTTTTCTGTTTAACTTTGATCGGAGCTTAAAAGATTTCTCAATGTCAAAACAATGGACTTGATTTGTTGACTGTCAGTGTGTTAGCTACATAAATAATGTGTGCAAAAGATTTATTCATGAGCTAAATGAAAAATTTAATCATATTTTAGACTGTCAACTTTCAGTGGATGTAAATGTCGGCATACTCAGAATATTTTAAGTATTCTATATGAATTATTTCGATGAATCTATGCCTGCATACTCAATATCTAGCAAGCTAAACACTCAGCTGCTTGCATTGCACTTTAAATTGCTGTCATGTTTGACAGTTACACTAAAATCTTAATTCTCCAAAAGTTCTTATTCTTATCTTATTCTATAACTTCTTTAATTTTTGATTTCAGTGACTTGTTTCATTAAGCTATAAGAAACAATATGTAACATGGGCAACAAATAATTGGGAGAGTTGCGAAATGCTCAAAAAACACCAGTTTGGAACATTTAACAGTGTGTGTGGGTTCATCAGTAATATTCGCATAATGGATGCTACTGCTGGGGTTTAGAAACACTTCATAAATACATTGTCAGTTGACAGTTTTTTGCAGATCATTGATTAGGTAGCTTTGGTTCAGATGGGGTTATTAGTAGGTTTGTGTTTTGGTGCATGTCAATGGATCTTAAGGCAAAAATGATAATAAACCAAAAATGTTCCTGATGGACTTCCACTGGTGTGTGGATATGTGTGTATATTTCTAATGAGCAGATTGGCACCACTCCTGATAACAACCGATTATTTGTAGCCAGGAAGACCTTGAGCAGAAGTCAGCCTCTTTGTTCCCTTAATATGCTGCCGAGCACTGATTGTACTGTAGCACTGGAACTTGAGTACCAAGCTAAGATGGCTGTGCCAAAAAAGGGATTTTGACACTGAAATTTACAGCGTCTTGAAGGCAGCGGCTCCTTGGCAGCACAGTGAATGAGTGGAGGCTGTGGATCACTGACTGGCTGCTTGCCTTCCTGACTAAGATTTGGCTCTAACTTTATTTAGTTTTGGATCTGGACAAAAACTTATTTATGAAAATATTGGCATTGTGAGATTCTACCTTGTCAAACATTTGAATAGACTTAGAAGTTATCAAAAAAGTACCAAAGTTCCTTTGTTGCTTGGTAGTTTAATTGACACAGAATTAACTGATAGCCAACAGCAACAGGTTTTAAGATACTTAAGTGAAGAAGAAATACAAATAATCCCTCTTTTAAGACTTTAAATTATGCCAGCTGGTCTACTGTATGCATTAAAATACTGAGAGACAAAAGGTGACAAAGTTCTATTTAAAAACATATCATGTTGCTGTCTTTTTAATTTGACACATTATTCTACCATCCTTAGTCAATTAGCCAATAAATGGACTATGAGACATCAAGAGTTTTGGACAAAATTTCCCTAAAATGATCAAAATCAAGAATAATGTTATACTTCAATCAATTATGGTCTTTGATGTCCTTATGGATCTTATTATGGATTATTGATATCTGCTTTTAAGGTTTGTTTGTAATGATGAAACTTTGTTTTCATAAATAAGCCTTGCTCTGTATTTCTTTGATAATTGCTTTAACTGCTTTATATTTCAATTTTAAATGCTGGGATGCAGTTATAGTCCCAGATGCGTGTTTTGTTTTCACTTAGTCCAAGTGAATGATTTTTCTGTGCTTCTGCCCACAAAATGAAAAGAAATTTGCTGCTAGACAGAATGATGGTTACAGAGCTTTGTTCCAGCGGTAATTACACAGTTACCTTTGCAACACAACAGAGAAAAATCAAACCTTCGGGGTTTGATTTTAATGAAGTTCGACATTAACATTATACACATTGCCTGGGGCATTTCAATCAATATTTCCACACATGTTGATAGTCGCGGAGCCAAGAACAAAATAGATTCATGTTTTTGTCTTTAAGAGATGCAAGTGGAAGCTGCACCATTCTGAAATTAAAACTGTATCAATCTAATGGAATGACGTGTTCCTGAACCGTTGGAAAGAGAGCCGAGCTCTTTTTCAGAAGTGTGCTTTTAACTCTGGCTACAAAGAATCTGTTGGAGCGAAGCCGTAACAGTTCAATGAAAAACGGCTGTTTATAATTAAATTAGACTAAATTAGTATCAATTATAAGCCGAACTTCATCTGTTTTAAGTAAACACTGTAATGATGTATGTGGAATGTCTAGCTCTAAAAGGAGAGATAAATTTGAGTTCACATTTCATTGCTCTAATCATTAATAGCCAAAATGTAGATAAAAGAGTTGTGTCATTAGAAAAATTCTAAGAGCTTCATTGGTACTTTTAAAGCTTGTGGGGGTTCACAAGGATCATTGATAAATTACTATATTTATTGTTTTTAAATGGTTTATAACTAAAATACTCCTTAACAGGATTTTCATTCTAAAATGAACCAAACTGAAAAACAGTTCAGTGGTTCATTGTGACCTGGGTCTGGTCACTGGTGCAGAGTCCCCGTGCCAGGCTAATGAGGCCTCTTTGCCTTTTAATGTCGAAAGTCTTTTAGAGCTTCAGCAGTGTGAGGCCTTTGCCTAATCACAGAATGAGTGGATTTCATACATTACTCTACAATGAGGGATGTTGCATAGTTTGTAGTATCTACTGGAAGATGAGGGGAGTATTTGTATGTATTAATACATTTACAGTTGTAGATTTGACTTACACTATAGTACTATGGTATAGTATCTGTCTAGACGTGTCTTTTCTGTACATACAGAGCCTCCCTGCCCTCTCTTTCTAGTGTGTGTGTGTTTAGTAAGTATGCTCACTTTGCTCTCTGTGCATCGTGTGCATATTTAAGATAACAGGAATCTCTCTGTGCTTGTACCTGTCAGACATAAAGATTACTTTATGCACAATTACATATAACTGTTTCTTTAATAACTGCAAAGTCAGTGAATGTTCAGGTAAACAAACTGCGTGTTTAAACAAATGAGGACCTTCTGGCAAAAATGCAGAGACTAAGAATTTTGATTATAAATGGACTGAGACAAGGACTTTTTTTCCCCTCTGATAATTTGGTCAATTTCCAAAATTCTTTTTTCCTTTCCTGCAGACTATCTATGTGTGTGTGTGTGTGTTTGTGTGTCTACACCTGTGCTCCTGTGCCTGCATTAAAAAAAAGACAAGAGATTATCAACAGAACCAGTGGTAATTTAATTGTTCGACCTCAAGCAAGATGATTCACCTCAATTATGTGGTATTTTCTTTGGGGAGTATTTGAAAGGATGAGGTTTATACAGGTTGAAATACTCTATTCCTAGTTGCTATATTCCACAGGCCTTTCAGTTACATGGCTGCATTGTGTGATGTTCTTAAAAAGAGGGGATCATTTTGACTTGGCTCTGAAGTTGCTTGTGTTATATTATGAAAATAAGTTGGAGCAACTTCCAAAAGTGCTGGAGGCTCTAAATGTAGCTCTCTGGCAAACAAGATTAGATTATGCTTTACATGAGGAGAAATAAAGAAAAAACAAAATAGCAAACAGGGTCAACTTATTTAAATATAAATTTTCCTTTCAACAAAGCAGAAGGTAATGGCTTTGCTTCAGTGCCGTCTCTTTATTGTTTTATCCAGCATCAAGTTAGATTGTACCATCACCATATTCATGGATCTCAAATCCAAAACACTATTTCTCAACAGTACAGGACTTTTGCAAAAACAATTACATAGAATACATTGCTGTTTCAACTTGACATTTAAAAAAATAACATTAGGTAATCAATTTACACAACTGCTTATAGATTGATTGAAAAAGTACTATCTTATGTCCGGTCTTTCACACAAGAGTAGCCCTCTACAGTAAAGCAGAACTGCAGTAAAGAGGCAAGTGAATGATTGTGGTTCAATGTACCATCTGGAGACACTGTCACTGTGACGCAGACAGATGAACAGCAGAAGAGAAAGTGAGCAGGTGGGAGAATTAGTGTTTGACTCATTTTTCTCTAGATCCATAAGGCTCTACACACGACTGATGTACCAAAGGCAAAAACTGCTGCAGGCTTTGGTCGGTCAGGCGGACTTGATGCAACATATAGTGTGTATCCTCATACGCTAAATAAGGAACAGCATTAACTGTTGCATAAGCTGCTTCTGTACACATGCATGCACATCTGTGACTGCATATTTAAAAAAAAAAAACACTGCCCATTACTTGCTACAGCAGTAACTCACACATGAGAATAAACAGGGTAGCCATCAACTTTCAATTATTGCCTTAATAACCTTGGCTCACTGTGGATTAATTTTTCAGCTGAAAAAAGCAATATGCCCATCAGCCGCCACCATTACAGCAGCCTCGCTGGTCCTGTAAAAGCATCGCCAGGGAACACTCAAGCCTCCTTTGCTGGCTGTGGTGACTTAAGTGTGGAGAGTGACAAATGGACCAAAGGGATATTTTAATTTGGTACCTATAAGCAGTAAGAGCCTCCTCTTCAATGTTCAAATGAAAGATGAGGGACTGAAACTCTGCAGAGGCCTAAGTGACATGGCTTGCATTTCTAGTTTGTGTATACGTAGGTATAAATTATATACAGCAAGTGCACACATGCTCAGCTGCAAACAGAACTTTGGCACGAGAGCCTTAGTTTGACTACGCGGCTGGTATGTAAGAAGAGAGGGAACAGCTGCTGTGTTCATACCTGACAAATACTGTAGAGGGCAAACATAGTTACACTTATTTTCATCAGCCAACAGCTCAGGATTTATTTCCATCTTACTACTGTTTCAGGTACTAGAAAGCTAATCTTTTAAGTTGAAGCTCTGGGATCAAGCCTCCGTGTGGCTGCATGCATTTTCAGCTAGGCTACATCACAAGCAAATGAGGACAGGTCAAGGTGCCACTGCTGACTAAGCTATGTAATAAAACATCAATAACTATATACACACAGTGTGCAGTGTAAAGGTTTCCACACATAATGAGCAACACAACAGCTTTGTGCGGGCCAGCAAACTGTTGTTAATTGTTTATTGACAAGAGCACTGCCCGGTTTTACAAGGCTGCATCTGGTAACAGCTCTGGCACTGGACCTCTGTGTTTAAAGTTTAGATTAATTAATCATTGACCCTGTTTGGGTAGGTTATTTCAAAGTGCTCTCAGCAGACCTTATGATGTGATGTAATGTTGCTTAAATATTGGCGTCTGGATGAACTGCATTGGTTTTTTCATTCTTTTTGGTTTACCTTTTTCAAGTCTCAGTAGAATAGTGTTAACAACAAGCTGAGACTTGTATGCAAATCAGGTTCTTTGCAGCACTGAGTGGCTTCCACCTCACCTGTTCAGAGTGGAGGACTAAAAAAAATGATTCCTAGATGCATCTTGATGCAGGCAAGATTCTTCATCCATTCACAAACTTAAAAAATCTATTTTCTCAATGCTAGTTAAAATGGCAGACTTAATTGAGAGGGCCGTGCATCACTCAGTCAGTCCACAGCACACACATGTTGGAGTTATCTTGAACTCTCAATGTTTTCATCGTCACAAAAGGCAGCAGCTGCAAGTGTTTTTGAATAAATGTCTTACTAAACACATTTGTTCGAGGATCATCATATAAAGTGTATTGTGAACTTTCTGTGTCATCACTTAATGACTAACGTTGATGGAGAAATCAGCAGTATCAAACAAGACCAACCAACACTGGAGCACTATACAAATTAAAACAACTCTGAGGTGAAGAGAATAACTCTGTGCTCTGTCTGTTCCAAAAACTCTGCACATGTCCAACATCTTATACAACAACGGCTTACCCCCGAGCTAACAGTGCAGCAGAAATTCAGCTCCTTACTGAAGAGACATAATGTGAATGACACAGAGGAGCTCTTGGCCTCCCTTTCATTTTATTGTCATGAAGTCAAAGGCCTTCAATGCTTTCAAATTAATTAGATCATTAAATTTTTGCTTAAAACTTAAAATGAATACATAAATAGGTGCTCTAAAGATGTATTGCAATTTTTTTTGGCATTGAACTTAAGCCCTCGGAGTTGGAATCAAATAAAAAAGTGAGGTTTACAGTGATTCCCTTATCTTAACTTCCACCTCAAAACCAAGTAGATTCAATTATGATTGACAAGTTCACACAAGTATAACTGTGAAAGTTTAAAAAGCCTATCTTTGAAGATAGATTGCAACAGAGATTAAATATCCCATTATTTCTATGGAGAAATCCCTTCAACTCAGCGATATTTGGGCAATGCCAACAACATCTGAACTATGAAGTCTTCTGTTTAAGCTTTAGCTTATATAAAGGCTAACAGCATAAAGGTATGAAAAAACACGTGTTTATAAGCAGGCAAAGCCTCCAAGCTTGAAGTATCACTAAAAATATGGCATGCTCAACGTGAGTCACACTGGGCTCTTAGTCTTTATCAACCAGTGCTCTCTGCACTGTGCTGTGGAACGAGTGAGATAAACAAAGCAAACTGTACAAAAACAGTTAAAGAGGCAGAATAAAGAAAATAAAGGAGGAGTGTTTGTCTCACCTGTGCTCTCTGGGCTGGTGCAGGCACTGCTATGAGGGCCCGTGCTAGCACAGCAGGACCTCCTGCCTCAGCCTGTTCCAGTAGGCACAGCTGATTTGTGATGTCGGCCATCTCTTCCTGAAGACGCTCCGTTTCACTGCTAATCTCAGCGATTTTCTCAGCAGCAGATGCCGTCAGAAAGGCCTCTTTGAGGTCCACCAAGTGAAGGGTCCTCCTCTCCTCCAGACGCACCAACCTGCGGAGCTCATCGAATTGGCTGTTCACATAGTCCTCCAGCTCGTCTGTGGACATCTAAGACATGTGGATGGAGAACAGGGAAAAGACCGCCAGTCAGGCAATGAGCTGGATAAATTTAAGCAGAGGGAGTCCACGAGATACTAAGATGGAAAGAGATATGTGAATGCCGTATCAAGTTAACATGAACACACTACTTCAAGGTAGATACGAATCACTAAGATAACCTAATAAAACAGAGGAGCGGAGCTTGAGATTGGCATCAAACTCACAAACAAACTAAGTAAAAGGTCATTAATTAAACATCCACTGGGAGAGATGCATGTGGAATGACCATAGGATGGGGACCTGGCAGAGAATTCTGTCTATTACTTTGATATTTGAATATTACTTTAATGAGCCCATTGGTCTATGTCATGCAGTAGCTAATTGATAGCATGAAGCAGGCCCCCTGGAGGCAAACTCCATGCATGCCATCTGTAGATGGAGACCTCAGAGGCTCCCTCCACCACAGCAAGCCATCTGTTTGGCTTTCAGGGCAACTGAACTGCTCACTGAGATACCTTTTTTCAATCAATTTCCCTGTTCCCTAAATGAGGCTCTCTTTAGCCATGACTCATTACGTTAAAACACCTCAATAAACAGACGCCTCCCTACAATGCAAACCACTGAGATGACTCCCCCTCCGTCTCAGATGCTGTCGTGTGGTGAAACTTTCAAAAGTCCCTTGTCATGATCTCTGCTCTGAATATATAATAATTGGTTCAATCTGTGAACATCAGCTGCTTGGTTTTGCTTTTTCCCTTCAGCAGAACTTTAGTGTCTTCTTTTCCATCTATTTTATCTTGTTTCCCCTCAGCCTTACTCTTGTCAGAGAAAGCAAAGATTCATCAGTCTTTACTGAGGTTAGCAGAGTCAAATTCCCTATGGGCCTAAAGTTTTATCATGTATTTGCCATTTCTGCACAAGCAATCAGATTCTCCAAATTGCCCATTAAACCGAGGGCAAAAAGTATCAGTTTTAATTTACTTTTTTTGTATGAACAGAGTTAAAAAAAAAGCACATTTTTCACTCTGAATCAGACAGAAAGACTTAGTTCACATCTAATTGGAAAGCAAAGAGTCCTTTTCTCCTCTTAGCTTCACCAAAATCAAATCAATGCCCTGAATGCATGCCTGATGAATTAGGAACCAAAGAATAAGCATAAAGAGGCATATAAATTAGCAACAAATTGCTTGGTCAGATACTGTAAATGTGGGGGGATTGGAGAGAACAAAGCCTCATCACTGTGCTCTGCAACTTCTTAAACATTAACACAGAGGGAAGGGCTCAGATATAATAAATCTTACTTTAGAACAATAGAGGTTGATTAAATCTTCAAGAAGACTCGTCATCTTAAACCTAAGCAGTGGGCACTTAAAAAAAACACATTAAAAAGTGACAATTCATTCCCGTCTTTTTGTACTGGGACAAAAATGTACTGCTCAAGCTGCTGCCTGTGCTTTGATGTCTTAGGCTTCTTGCTCTACATCGGCGCTGATTGAATTGTCACAAACACCATGATGAATCAACACATTCAATACTCAAGTCCAATTCCCCTGCATATCTAAACAATCCCTTCTAATTTTAAAGCTTTGACATCTCTTTTGCATTTGCATTATTGTTAGTGAGCCAAATGTAATGTAACTGTCAAAGTTTCCAGTTGTATCTATGAATTCATTAACAGCTGGCAGTAGCTGTGATGACTTCATAAGTTAAATCCATGTCAGGCAAAGCTTTAAAATTTAGCTATGGCAAAGAATGACAATGAAGAGCTACATTTGAGAAATGTATTTTAAATTGTTAGTCTATTAATGACTATGTGACTTTCAAAGTGTGAAATTATACAATTTTGCCTAAAGTAAATAGTAGAAATGTTAAACATTGTGTTTTCAAAAAGTACATATATCCTGAGTTGTACCTGACATGACTGAGCCAGTTCACTTCATGTCTCCCCTCTTCTTGTCTTATGTTGTAGAGTTTTACCACAATGCTGTTATTGATCACATTAACTTCTGGTCAGTAAATTTAAACAGGCTAATTATAAATATGTAAATACAAAACTTGTGACAATGGGTTAGAGCTAATGAATGCCTCCAGTTTCATTTCCCTTTACATGACATAATTTCACATGCATATGACCATATTTTGCTCCCTTGTTGTCATGGTTCAGAGAATGGAGAGAAAACACTTTCCATAAATCGTAGAGAACAATGGGCAAAGCGGTAATCTGAAACACATAGAGAGAATTTGAAATATGGTCTTTTTATAAATCTTATACATTCCATCACCACATATCCCAGTGTCCAGGACCTCCACGGTGCCCCTGATCTCCCATTTATTCCCTGTGGCCTCTGTGGCAGATGGGAGCCGTGATCCTGAATCAGTGCTCTCTGTGTTTGTAGAGCAGGAGCCCTCTGCCCTTGGACCTTTTCACTCAGTGACAGAGCTAGCAAGGAAGGAGCATTCATGCGTGCTAATCTTCATTTGCATTGCTGCAAGCTGAGGCCACAAAATGAGGCCTCGGGAGAGACAGCAGCGCACTGCTTACAAGGGCAGAGTCAGAGGAAGGACGGGATGGGAGAAAGAGCACAGGCAGAGGCAGGACATCTGGCAAGCAGATTAAGGGAGCAAATTTCTTTTTTGAGCGAAAGGTTGGGCATCAGGCAAGCAGATTAGGGAAAACCAAATTCTTTTTCACTCATATTCTTAACATGTTTTGTGTTAATACTGTTGCGCCGTTCTTATCTGAGAAATACAGGAATGATGGTAATGCAAGCAAATGAGGGACTAAAACGGCCTTTCTCCAGCTCAGTTACCATAAATGCAATATGCTCTGTAGTCTCTACCAGAATCATCATTTTGATTCAAGCTAACTTTGTTTTTTCTTTTTTTTTGATCACTCAAAATGTTTCTCAAGAAACAGAAAGCCGGTATCTTTTGTTTACTAGAACTACACTTCTCAAGCATTCCTCTAACACATCCCATGATCCCAACATAGCAAGCCCCTTAAATAGAATTAACTTCACATACCAGCACAATTGTGTTAATCATTACAGTAAAGGTTGTGCTTGTCATTATTAGTAAAGAGAAAAACACAATAAAACACAACAGTGTGACACAGTTCCTTGCTGAGACATCAGAACAGACCCGGAAAACAAAACTTTTAATAAGAACTGTTTTCAACAAATATCAAAGAATCCTCAACAGCACAGATACTTCAGTGGATCCATCGTTACAATTGCATTTTTACACAAAGGTATTCTAATTTTAATAATTCAAGTTTCAATACACAAAAAAACATGTTACTAGAAATGTCATCATATAATGATGCCCAAGATATTAAGAATTTACTTGCTGATAAAACAGTGCAGCAAATATAAACAGGTCTTAAAGTTGAATACGTCCCCCAAAAATTCCGGCATCCTGTAGCTTCAGTGACAGGATTAAAGAAGCAGATGCGGAATACAGTTTTGGAAATAGGCATAGACAAACAGAAGTGTTTTATCTGACTTTGATGCTTACTGTGCACTGTTGCAGTTTAGTTCAAATGGTTACCTTTGTCTGAATGTTATCACTAGTGAATCAGGACCAGCACTGCCTACTGCTTGCTGCTTATTCAGGCCTGTTTTGTGTGATCCTAAACAGCATTAATAGAACATTAGGAGTAAATAGATTTGAACTGTCCTTGCCCTGGGCAATAGTGGCCCTGTTCCAAGTGAATGGTACTAGTCTCTGTCTCCCTCTCTCCCTCTCTCCCCTGTTTTTCTTTCATGCTCTTTTTTCTCTACAGAAATTAGATTCTCCAATATAGCCTCTATAGCTTTTACAACACAACAATATATAGAAAATTAATTGAAAAACCGACAGCTCTTTTTCAAAAGTCATACTGAGTAATATAAAGTAAAGAGGCAAGAGAAGTTTAAAAGGGAGAGGGACAATGAGACAGAAGGCCTTTGGTTTTATAACAGCAGAGTTTCAGTATCCAGCACCTTTTTATTGGTTGTGTGAGGAGCAGTGTCAGCCAAGCAACTTTCCAGGGAATGATACAGAGTAATTTAATTAAAATGCTGTGAGTACAGATAGAAAGGGAATGACAGCATAAAAGAGCAATTGGAGGGAGGTAGAGAGAGCAAGTCGAGGAGAGGGAAAGAAAGGAATGAGGTACAGGAGAACAAGAAAAAGCAGGATGAAAAAACCTAACAGCAGCAGCCAAGTCTTTTCATGCCTCTGCCGTCTGTTCTTTAGCCTCGGCTTCTTAAGACAGCTTTAATGTGTCTGCTGCTCTTGTAGATTTTATGAGGCAGGGAAAATGGATGTAGCCACTGCACACACATGCATATGTGTGACTGGGCTGATGTAGCAGTGCTGCTACCAGATATTGGACATTTCTCTCTGTGGGCTGCAGAGAGCAGCTCTACGGGCAGCGTGCACTCTGTATGGGACACCCTGCACGGCAGAAAGTTTGTAAATAAAACATGGGATATAGGTGAAAATGCTGACTACCTGCTGCCACAACATGCCTGAGCTTTGGGAGATTAAAAGCCCCCCACCTGCGGAAAAGTATCTGATTTGGGCAGACTAGAATTAATAAGCAAACACCAGTTAAGGGTTAAATTGTTGCGTTCACCCTTCACCTTCTCACAGTCAGCTGCTCACACCTCTTCCTCAATGAAGTCCGGAACAATCCAATTTCACCTCCTCCAACTTCTGTCTCTCTATCGCTTTCTCTCTTTGCCCCTGCGTCTCTCTCTCACACACACATATACATAACTTTGCTCGCCAGGACAGCCACTCTGATGGCTGCCTGTCATGCATAATAAGAAACTCTGACATTTGAGAGTGTAGGGAGGACACACTGACAAATCCACATAATGGTCTCTAACACTGTGCCCCGTGAGTGAGCAGGTAAGTGGTTTCTGATGGCACACAGCATCTCTACAGAGGACCAGCACAAGACTAAATGTCCAGGAAGTCCTTGGGGCAGCACTGATATTTCAGTATGATAATAGACATGAACTTGTATGGGGTGCCGCCTGACAGTGAGAGTGTTGCCTCTTGCAAGGCCAGTCAAATTAACCTTCTACTTTATGCCACTGTGCTGGGGTCTCATCTCTGCGGGTAGTGAGCAATGCTCCTGTGTGCCACTGCTCTCTGATGGGTGCAGACATCACTATAAGAAGAGTAAAGTGTGAGGCAGACCAGGCTTTTGCAGGTGTGTCTGAGAGATCAGTTGCAACTGCTGTGGATAGTAAGACCACAGCTGAGACCCAGCAATACATCCCTGATCCTAAGCCGCTTGCTGATATAATTCTCCCACTGCATAACACGTAACTGTGTGTGGCAGAACATGCCTCCGCTGTGGCATCTGTAATGGAAATACAGCTACTATTTTCAAGGTTGACTTGTCACGAAAATTCAGTTTGCAGCTTTTGAAACAGTGGAGAGAAACAGTGAAGAAACAGTGGCAAAGCCTCCAGTCAAGTTTGGTTTGATGAAATACGAAATACTTAATAAATGAAAAAAGTGAAGATGCGAAACCTCACAGCATGAAAGAACAGATTATAACAAGGTATAACTGAAAACTCAAAAGGCACTTCACTGCAGGCTACTAGAAACGTAAAAGTCGAGTTAGGTTGTTAATTCTTACTATAACTAAAAGATGAAGCTGCCGAAAAAATAAAAATAAAACAAACACAGTAATTAAAAAACTGAAAAGAGTTTGGACCCAATCACTGCGATAGCCTGAAGTCCTCAGACACGAGGACATACATAACTCCCCTTATACCACAGTCGCCAAAATGGCTTTTGTATCAAAATCATAAACTGTAATGGTTCTGTTTATAGTTACAGTATTTTCAATTGCACTTCCTTCATGCCTCCTTGAACAAAATAGCTGTAAGCTTAACTTAGCTTTGACCACTGATTTACATATATTTTGAACGTTGCCTTTGTGGGGCAACTGCTTTTCTTTGGGTGATACATGTATTACGACATGGTAGTTGCTACTGTTGTAGAGTGACTGAGGTTGTGCAGAGCCTAGGGTAGGTTCGAACCCGCAACCAGCGAATCTATCACTCCGCGGTCAAGATGATCACTCTAACTACTCGGCCACCAGCGGAAAATCGCCTTCAACTGGAAAAGAACATGGGTAATATCGCTAGCGGAGATTAAGTAGCTCAGACAGAAACACTGGCAAAGCCTTTAGTTAACGCTGGTGTAATGAATAATAATAAAAAAAAAATCGAAACTGTAAAACCCATCAGTGTGGAATAAAACAGAAAATTACAGGTTTATGTCTGAATGCAAACTCATATTGGACTTGACTGCAGGCTACTGGAAATATATCAGCATAATTACAGTGCTAATTGTCATTATTTAAAAGTGAGACTGTCGGAAAGCAAAAAAAAAAAAAAAAAATTTAAAAGGAATAAATATATAATTGAATACATAAAGAAATGAGAGCGTGTGGATCCAATTGCTGTGATAGGCGAACATCTTCAGACAGACAAGTGGGCATACAGCAACTTGCCCAATGTCAGGGTCGTCAAAATGACTTCTGTATCAAAGTCGAAAACTGTTCACATCAAAACAATCTAAAAAAGTAGCTTTCATTAACTGCCTCGGCCTCAACCTCAGCTCAAGCTCAGCGACTACAGCTACACTACACTACCTTTGCTTTTTCAGATCGCAACCAAGCAAAAGCTGGTTAAATAGACTAAAATAAAGTTATTATTATTATATAGAGTGTGGAGTATGTGAGTGTATGAAAACATTTAATGGGTAAACAGAGAAGGAGAAATGTTTGTATACCGGGATGCATTCAAATTATAAATACCAATTTGTTTTGTTGGTATTTTTGTTCATCTGAAAGTTAACACATCATCCATGGCAACGATAAGATGCCAATAGTCTCATGCCCCTGCTTTGTTTTGGCATAATAGCAGAGTGTGAAGAATATGTCTTGCATGTTTTCCCTCATATGATAAGTCATTATAGACCACCAATCAAACTGCCTACACAAATATGGCTCAGTAATGACTGATGGCCAATCAATCTGAGCATCCTTTGTTGGTGTCATATTGGATGACAAGTAATGAAAGTTCTTTTTAAAATTGTCAACTTCAATAGTCTATATGAAGGGGTAAAAACTATAACCAATCCTATACAGTCAACACACTGTATAATACACTATATCCCCCTTCTAAGTCCTAAATTGAACATGAGGATTTTTTCTATGAGGTGAAATAAAGTTCAATGAGAGTTTAAAAACAGCATGAGGCTCTTCTGTATTTCTGTATCCTCAGTAACGTATACATGACGATGCCTAAATCCCTGTCTTTGAGAATAACCTCTGACTTAGCACAAGATTGTACTGTCAGAGTGTGACATCAACTGAAGCCTGAAAATGACTCGGCTCGGTAGTCACACAATGATGTGGAATTATATCTGCAAAAGCCAAATAGGCCAGATCTGTGACGGTTGAAGAGTGCGGCATGATAAATATATGGATTGAAATAATTGGCTCTCATGTTTACTACCCAATGCCTTTATGACATAATCTCTTTCTAATCCCTTTTTATCTCATTCTAGACTGCTGTGTCTCCACTGCTGCAGTCTCTATACTGCTGCAGTGCTTATGCTGTACCCACTGAATTGGAAATGAGTAATGGTTCATTTTTTGTGCTTGTTGTGGTTCCCCAAGGCTTGAAATCCGGTACCAAAAACCTGCAAAACTAATAAGATGCTATAAAACAAATATAACCTATTTGATAAAAAATGTTCATTTAATTTTCTAAATAACATAATAACA
Organism: Acanthurus leucopareius; assembly: GCA_029814765.1. NCBI lineage: Eukaryota > Metazoa > Chordata > Actinopteri > Acanthuriformes > Acanthuridae > Acanthurus > Acanthurus leucopareius. Next base: position 9,216,433 of record JAQMCX010000050.1, read on the forward strand.
ACATGATAAAATTTGCAATAAATATTTCGTGGTCTTTAAATCAGATTACAAGCGATCCAAAATGGACTTGGTACTTAGAAAAGTAATAAACTGCGACAACTGAAATATAGAAGTGCATTTAAAACATAAATATGGACCTGTGGGGTCTGCAGGGCTACTTTGACTGGCAGACTAAGACTGCTTGGCCTAATTACACAAGAGCTTGGGCTAAAAGCAGACTAACACTTTCCTTGGAGGCGCCTCAGAGAGCAATAAACCTTGAAGCAACCAGTATATATTCCATATAGAATCTGAATCATTAAATTAAAATGAAAAGGAGGGCAGATTTTTAATATATTTGTACTGTCCCTACTAGCATCAACTATTTATAAATTTTGAAAATCATGAAAGATCTACAAAAAAATGCAACAACAGCAACCTCTTATTTAATTATGTTATATGCTGTTTGCAGAAATTAAAGCTACACTGAATGTTTGCTATACTTGCTTAAAGTGAATGTTGGCATCTTTTCACTTCAATAAAAGATGCCTTTTTAGAAAAATCATTGGTAAATTTAATCAGACTAAATGGCACAACCTTAATTAAAAGCACTGTGCACACAGTCCCTCGGTCATTCCTTGCAAGGAGGTCAAATCCACTTTTTATTGCCGCACAGAAATTTCAATTTCATTTGATAAAAGTTGGCTGGGGCTCATTTATAAAATGAGAATAGCTGAGCACATTGTAGATATTCTTTTGAAATGACTGCATAACTTGTGTGAGGGTTCGACTCAGAGTTCTATATGCAGGTATTTGCACTCACCTCAGGGTTGGTCCATTTAGTCTGGATCCTCTCAGCCATCTGCTGTGTGTAGCCCAGAAGGTCATATCCCTGCCTGCTCTACAAGTGGAGCATACAAACACAAAGTTCTCATGACAGGGTAGGGCACCAAACACAACATATAAAGAGATTCTCTTTGCTTGACTTAAATCAACAATTGGAACAAACCAGTCAGCTAGTTTAATACATAGAAAACCAACAAATAAGCTATAACAGAATGAGTGGGCATATTGACAAAAAAATACTGCAATAAAAAGTTTTGGTGGAACATCTCAATATAATTAATTTTACAATATGTTTGGGGTGATGCATTAGATTACGCACCAGAACAGGCAGAGTACATCATTGATAGCTCACAATTCATACACAGGCCACACGTGCAATAAATAAGTTTGATATGTCACCTGCTCAGTGCAAAGTACAGTGATGGGAAATCATATCACTACTGCAGCAGATACAGGGTTCTCTCACATGACTGACACAGATAACAAGATTAAAGCAAGGGTAAGTTTATAGTAAATAATGTGGCCTTAGGCTGTGAGTGTTGGTGTGTGTGTGACCTCCTTTGTCTCCCATAAATCCATTTGTGACCGTGATGTAAGTGAAAGCCAGTGTACTGTGCTGCTCTACTTTTTTTTTTCAGATGTACACTCACAGGGGCAAGGACAAAAACTGTTAAATTACAGCCAGCACGCATTACTACTGTAACTAACTGCACCGGCTTTGTGGGATGATTTATAAATGGGGCTTTTGCTGAGACACTCTGATTCAGTTTATTTTAGCGTTCACAAACAAAACCCCTGAACGTTCAAAATACTAATCCAAAGCTTATTCCTGTTTTTGATACTATCACACCCTGTTAATTGGCCCTCTGTGCAATATCACAGTCCGAATGTGTTCAGCGTGTTGATAACATCTGACTCTAAACGCTACTATAATCATCACAAACATTATGCAGTGCAGAAATGAGCCCACAGAGATGATGGAGTTGTTCACAAAATCCAGTACAGTATTAGTTCAGCTTACTGGACCAACTGCAATGCTGCAAGGTAAGACTGGTAATATCCTGGACCTATTAAATCCACATGAAGCATGAAGCCATCTGGGCAACAGAGGGAGGGTGAAGTCATAATTGGTGCCATGCCACGAACACTGGGATTATTCATAATGTTTGACATCAATTATACAGTTTGATTTTTTTTAAATTTATTTTCAGTGTGACTGAATCAATTCAGAAATGCAGACACTGTTGATCATGAGACACCATTATGTTTAAAATATTACACAGACCTCTTACAGAGCCCTAGTGAATTGACTTACAGACTACAGCGCCTAAAGCTATTGGCATACTACTTAAATACTGAATTAGAAATGCAAACCAGATGGGCAACGCTCAGAATAAATTATGTTATACATTATGAAGCTGCAGATGTTATAAAGCATGCCATTGTGATTAAGTACAAAAGAGGTCACAAACTAAATGACACAATTCTGCTCTCTCATACATAAGGTTGTGTTTGAGTGTGAGACTAACCTTCTGCCACACATAGGCCTCATGCAGGGTGATTATCTCATGCTCACGGTGCTCACCCTGCACAGCGCACACCACACAGACTATCTTCTCATCTTGTCTGCAGTAGAGAGAGCCTTCCTGTCCATGCTCCTTACAGCGCAGTCTCTCTACAGTGACAGTGTCCCTCTTCGCAGCCTCTCCAGCAGCCGTGGCCTCCTGCCCTGCTTCTGCACCCTCAACTCTGTCACCCGGCTCACCCTCCAGCTGCACGCCATTCTGTGCACCTTCTTTTCCCTCCACACCAGCATCATCCTCAGCTCCACCTTCATCTCTGGAGTCTCTGTTACTGCCAAGTCCATTAGCTTGAGTCTTCTCATAGTCATAAGGCATTAACTGGTGATGTGTGCCACTGGCATGTTCGTCAGCATGGACAGCGCAGAAGGCAAAGCTGCAGGAGTGGCACATTTGTGTGGCTGGTTTGGCCTCATCAGGCTCACATGCGTCACATGAGCCATCCATCTGTGGCAGCTCCTCATGTTTCAGCCCTACAGCTCCTTCCTGGGGTTCCCCTCTATGGTCCATGGTGGTTGATAATAATTCTGGGGATCAGAGGAGTAAGTCTAACACGAGAAACACAGAGTAGAGGACAGGTTAATTATAGCTGTGACCTTCTGCGAACAGCTCTCATATTTGCACTGGGGAAAGTCCGAGATCCTCAGGACTAATCCCCTCTGGTATGATATTCCCACAGCAGATGATGTATGGGGGGAGCTAAAGTCCAAGGAAACAGCATCCAGGAAAACATCATCACACAAGCTACACAAATATTAAGATTATAGCAAGGGTTATAAACAGGAACACCTTATGTGCTCACTTAGCTTACTGAGAAGAAAATGCTGAGTGTAAACAGCAGTATGTTCCTTAGCATGACTATACATTAATGCCCACCTTCTTCCCTATGTATGTCAGTAAATGCAGCATATTAATGTTATATTGAAATGAGACTACATATTATGTTGGATCATGGATATCGTTACATTGTGGTGTAGCGTAAGTTGGGTGTTTTTTCTGATTTTAAGTTTTAATTTAAGTGCAGTAATGCAGCCTAACTTTTGTAACCAAACTGTGATAGCTGTTCTAATACTTACTTCTACCCACCCAGTCATTATATCCACTATATTGATGAATATTTAACAAAACCTCACTGTAAGTGTCTAGTAAAAGCACCACTACACTTACGTTATCACTATAATATTGTAGCAATATCTAGATCAAATTTGGTCAAAAATAATGCAATATTTGAATTTTTTCACATCACCAGGTCCTATTGGGACATTTCATATGGGGCTTTGACTTAAAACTGAGCATTTAGCCCTCTTCATAGAAAATTCAGATGTACACTCACAGGGCCAAGGACAAAAATATATTGAACATTGTCCAGTCACTAAGATGTGTTTTTCTAGTCCATATGGTCCATAGGCCCTGACCTTTTCATGTGTTGTTCATTTTAACAAAATAACTTCTCAAGATTTTTTCAGTCCACTCTGAAGGACTGAAAATAAAAAAGTAAAGAGACCAAGGTGCATACCTAACACACCGCACACACATACATGGACAACTCTTATTTTTCTCTGTACTCTCTGTCTCCTCGTAGCCTTGCCCTCTCGAACTGCGTACGTGTACTCTTGCTGACACACAAACAACCGAGAATAAGTGCTGTAGCCTAATGCAAAGAAACCCACATCTGCTTTTCTACCTCTTTGCTATCCCCCTGTCTCTGACTCACACACTCACACAGGCATTTCTCCCCTCACCCTGTGGGGCTTACCAGTTTTGCAGCTCACTGCTGTGTATTCACTCGTCTGTCTTCCTCTCACCCCCCCTTTTTTTGATCTAGTGACTGTTTTTAGATAATAACGAATAAGTAAGGGAATTAGCTTGACGGCTAACTTCGTCGGTACAGCCGTTATGCCTTCAGTTGATCTACTTTCACTTTATAGCAAAATAAAGGCTTCGACTCCGATTCGACGCCGTTTACTTCCTTATTTTCATCCGCTGCTGTCTCCTTTTTTTCTACTTCCTGCTTGTAGACTGCTGTGTGTATGAGAACGGTAGAGACACACAGAGGTGGGAGAGAGAAGCCACGTTTGACAAGCAGCCGAGACAGTGAATATCCAACCCTGAAACAAGGTTTTCACACTTGTAAAGGTTATTTAATGTCACCACCATGGTTACCTCTATTTAAGTATGAGTGATACATTCAACTGTAATTACGTCCCGCTGCGCACATTCAAGTTAGCTAATTGATTCAGCTAGTAAGTGTTCGTGTCGGGTGAGTAGGAGGTAGGGTTAGGAGAAGTTCTGACAGCATTTATCTGTTCATTTCCCTTACCCAAACACTTTCGGCAAAAAGACCTGAAGCTTTCATATTGTCAGCCCCTTAGGTAAACTTCTCTCTAATGTTAACTTATCTTATGTTAGCACCATGGTTTCTCATAAAGACTATTGTAGGCTATGCTAAAAACAAACATCACCTAGCAAAAGCTGTATTAGTGAAGTATTCATCGTGTCACCATGCCGTAAAAATGTCAGGCTATTTTAGAACTGTGATATTTGTAAAATCCTCTACTTAGTCTATCAACATTGATCTTTCAGTGTGCACATAGCAAATTTCCAAGTTTCATTCTTCAGTCTCCTCTGTCTCTCTTTCGTGTTTGTTTTGTTTTGAGGAATTTGTCTGTCTTTCACAAACAAAGCTGGTTTCTGCAAACAATAGCCATTCTGGTCCGATTTTTTCATGGTGTCCTTGGTGGATTAGGAAAAGTACATACTTATATCACAACACAGAAACCTATTTTAGGTGCCTTCAAAAAGTTCACATCATTAGACATGAGTGTATTTATAAAAAGTTACAGCAGAGTAACAGCGATACAAGGCCAAGCAAAGATGTAATTATTATCTGAATACAGGAAAGGGTTCAACCGGAAGAGTAAACAAATTGTGAAATTTAACACCAACGTTAATAGAGAGTTTCTAATTATGATGTTCGCTTTCCACTTCTGTTCATGTCCTTACTCTCCATAAACCAGCACTGAAAGACAATGGAGCAGGATTAGAGGACTGGCAAGAGAGACAGAGAGATGAGGAAAAACAAGCTGTTCTCTGTAGAGAGCTCTAAAGAGGCTATTGAGCCAGGCTTCACACAAGCAGTATTTGGCAAATCATTGTTGACTGTTACTCTGATTTGAATGGCACACCATAAATAACCATAAGCCACATTCCGAGTGAGCCTCCAGAATCCACTCGATATGGATGATTATGCTGTTTTTGTAAAAGTTTTTTGACTCTTTTGTAGAGGATTGCGCATAAAGATTGACACTAAAAGAGATGCATTATAAGACTGTAAACTGAAAGGATGACTCAATGAAATGATATTCCACTGGTAAAATCAAATTAGCCTTGGCATGAGCCCCGCTTAGACCTTCTTAATATAACGATTAAAGCTGAGACTGTCTTCAGAGGGCATTTAATCATAGCAGATGTATGATTCTGACTGGAGTTGCTGTTTAAATTGAGAGCACTTATTGTTTTGCTACATATATTACATCAAGATCACATTACACCAAAAATACCTTACTATTGAGCCACATGGCTGGGTCAGTATGAAACTAAATGGTCACCAGACTTATTTTAAAATCTTTCCCTGCATTCAACTCTGCTGGGCAATAAGAAACATTATCATTTTGCACACTGCATAAATCTGAAAACAATTAAAAGGCTCATTAACTGCAGTTCAGTAGAATAATCACTCAATATAAATACAATAAGGAGCTACTGATAGGGACCGTAATTTGTACTTTCTCTACCCTGGGACTGTAGCAAAACAAAATCTGACACTCAATAGAGCTAAAATTGTTTACCTTCTACAGCTCAGAAAAGCTTTTTGCATGGAAGTTGGCAACACAAAGAACATCAAGCTCTCAGAAATGCAAGCCAAGATTGAAGAGGGAAGCTTTGGCAGACAAGCAGAGCCGAAAACACTTGCCTAATGCCTCCATTTTACATTGTTTTATCAGCATGAGGTCAGTTGTTGGTCTCAAGATGAAATGTCCCTTCTGCCAGTATGTCAGAAGAGTCCCTCTTTAAGCACTTGTAAGTTAGCTTCTCTACCTCTCTTTCTCCCTGTTCAGCAGTTGATATAAATTCTGTCTTCCAGCTCCTCATTTTCCCTCGGAATTATTCTTTGGATGTTCTCAACTTTTCCTGAAACCTTTTGCAGTTAAACAGCTAAATTAGTAATTTCTATGAGACAGGCTTATGGTGCTGCACTTGCTCAGTGATGCTTGTTCTTTCTCTCTTTCTCTCTCTCTCTGCGTGTTTGTGTTTGTTCGTGAAGTAAAGTAAGGACAGCTGTCAAGACAAATCAGAGGCAGTGAGCAGTGAGATACAGGTAAGGGAAAAAGAAAAATAACACAATTTGTGGAAGAAGAGCACACAGGAAGGACAAAGATACAGAATAGTCTTTCTAAAAATCTTGGCCTCCAATAAGTTGTAGAGTCAAGATTTTAAAATATCTTTCCAAGAGCAAAATGCACATTCAATTTATGAATGTGCTTTAAACTGCGAAGGTTCACTATGCTACATCATAGTTGTCATCATAACACACATGATTGCCTTTTTTTCTGAAGGGTGTTGATTTAACCTTACAGTCATTTTGAAGGTTGTAGTTTAGGCTACTAATATCAAAATAAATATATATATTCTATCCAATATTTAGTCTTCTTTTACTAAATGAAATGGGTCAGATAATTTTCTGTGTACATGCCTTGGTTCCTCTGTTGAAAACCCAATATGGTATGTCATTTACTCTATAAAACAACACTACAGTATAAAGAAATTAAGTTAACTGTTTTGGGATAAGGTATGCAGAAAAATAAAAACAATATTCCTGTCAGGCTTAGAATGTTACCTGTTTTACTACCTGAGGCTACTAATCAGGTCATTTGGCTGGAATCTGTGCCCTCTTGGTCAGTTACAGGACTATAGCAGTCATACATAAGACACTCTTAATTTAATGCAGCACATATTCATCAAATGGACATAATAAAATGTCAAAAAAAAAACATCCTTGCAACATTTTGAGTGTAAAGATTTGACATGAATCTGAGTACATATATACGAAGACACACTGGCTTATTTTTCTGAGCATCTTAGGAGAGTTTAAGGTTCCTATTTTTGCTTCTCACCAGTTACCCTGAATCTGTAATGTCTTTCATGGAACAAAGGTCATCCATTTTTTAAATTGCTACACTGCAGCCTTCATTTCACATTTTTGGAATGGATGCTTTTTCATAAATAGGTCAAAAATACATGATTATTATATGTATCACACAAGGCAACAGCTTGTTACTGCCGACTGCCAAAGGCATATCTACACTAATCTCTGTCTTGCTTTCTGTAGCCTTCTTGTCTCTCCCTCATAGAGTGGGAGAAAAACATTTTTTCCCTCATGAAAACATAAATACCCACTGCCACTTTCCACAGTGTTGGTTGGGTGAGAGTCAGTTTAGATTTGAAAAATTAAATTCTGTGCATACAAATACGAGGGGTTTTATATTTGCAGCATTTTTTAAAATTTGACACAATATTAAAACTACATTATATGTTTTTTTTAATCAAAACTATACTCTATGTTTTTTATGAATTAAGGACATTTGTCTGATTATTGCTTCTGAAAGGAAGTCCTCATATGGAGGGCGTTTGTTTGCACTTGCACTACCAAAATTTTAACATATCATAGTATATGGCCTGTCACAGATGATGGTATCACACTGTACACAATTTTCTCTTAACCTCTCTAAGGCTATTATAAACGACAGAATCTCTTTATGGCCCTTCACATCTTTTCCCAAGAAAAACATGGAATCAATATCTAGCGTTGGGACTATTCCATCAATAAGTCACTTAATCAATAATCCTTAGAGAGCACTGCCTCACGTCTGTTTTTTGTAAGTCTAGGTTCTACATTGGACTAGATTAGAGACAAATGCATGGAATGAGTAGGTGGAAAAAGTCCAATTTTAACCAAACTATCGAAGCTCTCCTTTGCACCTGTAAATTTCAGGTATCAAGTAAAACTCTGTGCTATGAGGCTTTCCTTAGACACTGAAGTATAATCTATAAAGCTGATGAACTCGTGATCCCATCATCACTGCTTTGGCACATATTCCCTGACAGACCCCTACCCCTGTTTGATCCACATGCTGCTCTTATCAGCCTCTTACACACACTATGTCACAGCGGTAACTGTCTTACACTACTAGTCATAGGGCAGTGATGTGCAACCAATAGTTTCCTGCAGGGTTCCCGTTCCACTTTCGCTCTGAGCTGCGTAAATAGAGTAGGGGACGATGGTAATAACTTTGTTCTTGTTCAAACATCCAGCACAGCTAATATGATGACTTTGAATTCTCACTGCACAGTTCAGTATGTGGAGGCAATAAAGCTTCGGCTGATATTCCTGAGGCAATGGAAAGGTATCATACATCAGTGGTCCTTTAATTCATTGGTTACACATGGGAGAGAATTTGGATATTACTTTTTAAAATTAGTTTCGAACATATTGTGGCATAGCTTGGGCATCAGTTTGGTGGTGAATAGAGCCAGGTGAAATGAGATGTCAGCAACTTATTATCCTGTAGTCTTATTAAAAAGACTTAATTTTCTAGAAATGTGTTTCATACCATAGAAATTAGATATGACATCATGATCAAAAGCAATACTGAATAAAAAAAGAATTGCTGTGGCAAGCCCTTTTAAGTTTTAATCATTAGAGCTGACTTGTAGCAATTTATTTCACTCAAAAGGACATTTTTACATGTCAATATATAATTTTTGCAAGTTGAAATGTTATTTTAAATAATCTCTGAAACAGTTTTGACATGGTACAATTATGTACGCAATTTACACACATCTCTAATTATAGATATCAGTTATTTTCTTTTAGTAGTAAGAAAAAACAATTACAGATAACCAACTGTTGAATATTGACATGTTTAAAAAGGATAAAGGCTTCCAGAAATGTGTCTTTTCCAATTTCATGCATCTGCTATTGCATGTAATAAGTCAAATGCATATCAACAGGTATTTCAGACATGATATCCAAATGACCATATTATACCTGTGTCACCCTCATGAACAGATTTACTTTTGCTACCCAAATATAACTTGTGAATATTCTCCATTTGGGTATCTAAAAATCACCTCTTTCAAGTTACAGAAGGAATTATTGATATCTTGTACGTATTTATTTTGAACAAAATATAACATTCACAAGGAACAGTTAAATTTTTAATATCTGAGGTACTGTTATAGAGATCTAAAAAAAACTATCTTAAATTCCAAGCCAAAATATCAAATTTTTAAATTGTACTAGCCCAATTCAAAGATTTCTAGATTACTCTGATATCCGCTCTGTTAGAGCAATCATAGATGTCAACGATGAGCATATCCGCCAGTAAGATTTGAATTGCAGATATTGAAAAATGACCACTTCAGCTAGTGAGAATTTTATTGTTGAAATCAATCATTAATATTTAGTGAGAACTAATAAGAACTGACTTGTACATATATCATTAGAACTGCTTTGCTGATGATAAAAATTACACAATGAATATGATGACCTGGAATTAAAACACATTAAAATTGAATGATCAATATTTGTATTTAAGTCTGAATAGAGGTCAGTAGTCAGAGTTGAGTAGTTCTAATTAAGTTACAGATATCTGCAATGAACAGTCTGATGAGTAAGAAATTAAATGTTGATATCAGAATTAAAATTTTGACTTGTGAAAAATTTTTTGAGAGTGAAACACAAGTTTCCCTTCCATTATTTCACATTATTTCATTTACATCACTAGATCTTCTATTGTCTAAATGATTCTTTAGTGGGCATTTATTTCTTCTTTCTGCAACCATAAAACACAATTAATGGTGAAAATGTGTCTGAGAAGAGATATTTGTATTGGACCCTTCTGTGTCCTTAATTGGAGAGGCCTGTTGGCTGAAGACGAGAAAGTAAACTCCAATGGAAGCTTGGAGGGGTGATCTATGTATAGCTTTTATCTTAGGAAGTGGCCATCCTTGAACTTACCCTTGGATTTGTGCCCAAAAGAGAGGTTTTAGTAATGGACTGTGAGAAGAGAGCTGCATGCAATACGAACAGGTGCAGCAGTCAAAGTATTCAGTAGCACAAATAAACTGCTAAAGTCAGGTGATGTCTCTTTTGAAGGTGACTTCATGTTGGTGGCCTCCACCAACTGTCACAAAAATAGTATGGAACACATGTGCTTAAAGTGGAAGCAGCCTGATTTTAGAAAACTGTGAAAACCAAGTCAAATATATTGGATAGATGAGGAGAAAAAATGGTTTTCACCATAAGAAACTTAGCTTTATTCGTCAAACCTGCACCAGTATGAATTTAAACTATTAGTTCTGCAGTGTCTAATCTTTGATTAGTCAGTAGGTACATGTTCACAAGGGGCAAATACTCACAAAAAATAGAATTAACTTGTCAAAGAGGAATGTTCTCACATAAATAGCCTAATATTTATGGACTTTCATGTCTGGAGTGAACAGAAAATCTTTTCAGAGGATCATAAAACAGCCCTGCCCTAATGTGGTTAAGATCTTTGGATATAAATTCATGCTCTCTTCTCTCAGAGGAGGAAAACAGTGAGTCAGACACAATGGGTGGTTTGTCTAAGGTTGTTATGTCTTGGCTGTCTTCATGACACTCCTTTTCCTGCTACATCTGTGCTTCATCAGCGGCAAACAAGTGTGTACTTGCCACTGAGTCGCACTCTGCTGAGTCGGCAGCACACCACTTACATGTTAGGGTCTCCAACATCCGGAGCTTTAAAACTGATGAAGTGGCTGTGTCCAAAAAAAAAAAAAGAAAAAAAATGGTTACTGAGTGAAATTAACATCTAATATAACTTGTATGCAAATAAAGTGAAAGCAACATTCACACAAAGCTTGAGATTAATGGTCCCTTTCAACAGTCATGCTTGCTTGGCCACAGCTGGACCACTGTCTGCCATGACATCATGGCCGGGAATACTATTGGCACTATATAACAATGACATTCAGTGTTTTCCTCTACGGTCCCTCTCAGCAGGCCCCTAAACGTAGGCGCCGGGTCACAATGCTCCACTGTGCCCCCTGACGTATGGCATCCTGGCACTGATGCGGCCCTGGAAAATTCTCAGGATGAACAGCAGAGCCAAAAGCCTTTGAACCTTTCCAAACCCTCATATGGCGTCCTCAGGGTCTCACGCTTGATTGTTTTGGGATGCAGTTAACAAAACACTGAAAGAGAGAAAGCTCCAAGGTAAGTGTGTTTAGTGAGATAGGCAGAGCATGTGAGAAAAACAGAGACACCTTTGAATAGTTAAAAAATTGGCTTCTCCAACTAAGAAACAAATACTTTATTTGGCTGCCAAAGCACTCAGGCTTTCACACAATTTTAAGTGTGCTGATGATGATTCCCCACAATTCTTGTTTGGAAAAGAAACAGGAAACTCATATCCCCCAGAAACCTGACAACCAGTCTATAAAGCTAAGCCTTTCATGTCACAAAGCTCTTATTAGTTTTCATGTGGAAGCTGACCGTCTTGGTGATTTCATTTGTGTCCTCTGATCACAGTCTAGCATTGATGTTGAGGTAATGCTGTATCTGTCAGTCAAAAGGTGGCAACAGAAACCTTATCCCTTGATGACGAGACGAGGGAATGAGACTGCATTTGGCATAATCCCTGAGGTAATTACAGATTTAAAGGCAAGAAAAGATTAACACAGTGTGCACTCAAACAACTACGCCCCAGGCCAACAAAACGAAGGAGAATCTTTTGTGTGTGTATGTGTTACTGATGTGACTGACAGAGTGGTGGAAATAAGAAGACAGAGAGAGAGAGAGAGAGAGAGAGAGAGAGAGAGAAAAGTGTGAAAAAAGGTAGAATGAGTTAGAGGAGAAGATATAAGCAGAGAATACTTTGGCTGATATGTTGAGGCACTATGGAGAGGAGAGAAAAACAGTGACTGAAAGGATGGAGATTGAATTTCGTCTTCACGGGCGAGAACACTGCCTGTGAGCAAACAAAAGGATGAAAAGATGACCTGGCGCCGGTCTCTGACTGACGGTTGGACAGTTCCCCATCTTCCTGATGGCAGCCCCTCCCTCCAACTAAACCTCTCTTGCTGCAAGTTTCCAACTGCCAGTGTCCAATATCAACTCTTAAAACAATTACTGGACTGCCAGAGGGTGGACATGTAGCTGAGTCAGCAAACAAACGTGGAAGACTACCTGTCACAGAGCGCGGAGGCAGGCTGAGGAGAGGGATGAAAAAAGAAAAAAATGGGTTGGGGAGCGGGAAGAATGGATGAATCATTTTTTTAAAAATGGAAATCTAATGACATTTAAGCTGCTTATCAATTTGGCTGACACCGGGAATGTGCGCGCGAGTGTGCACACGTGTGCTTGTGCGGTCGGTTTGTGCCCTGTCTTTGAGGGAATACAACACTAGTCATAGCAAAAGCAGATTATGAGATTAAGTGGTATGCTTCTGGGAAATAAATAAAAAACTGCTGGATGAATGAACGCAGTAAATGCTATGACGCCAGGAGGAAATCGTTCTTAATTGAACTTTTGTGTGATGCACTGATGTATAGGGGGAATGTGGGTGTGGGCTTTGAATGACTCGTGTTGTTTGAATATGAATTCCTGTATAATATTTCACAATATGTGTGGTTATGTGAGATAGAGGGGGCAAAGGGGCTGCTGTCCCTTTGTAATGGCTTCACTCAGAGCAGGAAAATGAGTCTCTAAATCAGTTGGATTGATAATCGGCTCTGGTTGGGGAAATGACCTACAGAGAATCACAATGACTTAGCTTTTATCTCCTGTGCTTACAGACTTGTCCATTCCACTCAAGATTGCCTTGCAAGTACACTGCCTAATCCCATGGAATTAAATTGTTTTTACATGAAACATGTGTAGCATGGAAGTAGAGGCATTTGTAAACCATGGTAAATATGAAACTAGGGCTTTGATGCTAACCACTGCAGGGCCAGCTATCCCTTTCCTTTTTCCTACTTCCTTTTTGTTTCTATCTCTTTCACTTCCCTCTGTGTTTTTAGAACGAGAATCTTATAGCCTACATTGAAAATAGGACTGCTTCACAACGCTCAACACATGGCAGCAGATGCGTGGCAGCAGTGTGTGAGGGGCTGGGGCAAAAGATAAATAAGTGAGAAGAAGGGAGAGACTGAAGGAAAAAGACAAAGAGAGGAAAGGGAATAGTAGGAGGAGGAAAGAGGAAGATGACAAAGGTAAAGAGGGAGGGGGATGGGTTGACAGACTTGACTACAGAGAAGGAAAGAAGATGAGAGACTGACAGGGGAGGGAAGAGAAATAGAGAGGAGTTTAGAGGCTCTCAAACACTTTGCACTCCCAGCACAGCAGATGCCACATTCTGTCTGGCACAGTGATCTGTGGGCCTGCTCTATTTATACCCTCACTGTGTCACTTCAGGGGCAGCACAACACCCACAACGCACACATACACACACGTACACACACGTACACATCAAGCATCAGGCTTTTGCAGCTCTCCTGCAATGACTGAAATGAGGCAGGTTAGAAAGGCCTCCTGCAGTATGAGGGCAGAGACAAAATAGGAGCAGGATTTTTCTTTTTTTTCTGTATATATTTACGAATGGATATTGCATGTCTGTAGAAACAATGAAAGGTGTGTTTCAAACTTGTTTTGAAACTCACATGTGAGAAAGGATGCAGATCTTGCTTTTCATCAATGCCTGACTGGTTTCAGTTGGCAGAACAGACCATGAGAAAAGGGAAAGTGAGCAAACAGTGGTTTAATTGAGCAGCGGGAGGACTGGAGCCTTTTGGATTGCCCTGGTTACTTGGAAAAACAGCCACAAGTAACATCGGCTTTCTACCTTGGTAAAGTTGGGAAACTCTGAGAGGAAAGGACCAGTGATTGTTAAAACAGAAAAAGAAGGGCAGCGGAGATTTAAAAAAGGAAATAAAAGTGATACAGTTTTGCCTTTAAAGCAGCAGCGACTTAAAGTCCCACACACCATTTTCTATGAAAGTGTGTAGTGACTTTCTAGCACTACAGTGTAAAGATTTCATATAAAACATCACTCAGATTTATATTATTTTTAGATGATTACTCTCATATGAGTCAAGACAGCACAGCTTTAAATTAACAAGCAGGACAGTATGGACAAAAGCCGGGTTTCTCTTCTCCTGCTATATATGTGTAATCTCGTCCATGAAGCTATGTTGCATTGTTGAGAGGCAACACCCATGCATGTTAAATAGCCTTTGTTTGTAATCAATCAGCCCAAATGTTACAGAAGCAAAGCAGGGTTCATTACACATCCGGCTCAGAAAAAGGACACCACTCCACACATCCATCAACCTCACACACCTCAGGCCTCTGCAATACAGCACTGACTGGACGGGGACAGAGAGTGCTCACACGTCACACATATACAAATATATATAAACACACATCCACACACTTGCATGTTTGTCGGTGACCTATGATGTAATATGCAAAGTCACACAAACATATTCTAATAGCTTAGAGGGAGTTGCATTTAAGTTGAATATTTTATGCAGATGCAATAAAAAAGCTTGAAGGCAATCTTGGAGGGGTCACCTTCGTTATTATGAAAAATGAAAGGCTAAACTATGTCTGTAATATCTCTGTTTGTCCGTCAATATGTGAGAGTAAGAGAGGCAAACTTAAAAAATGTAAACCACAACCGAGGAAAATCTGATCGTATAGGTTAGAATAAATTAAATTAGAGCTAAAAAGTATGCATGCGTGAGACTGTTTAAACAAGTGAGTGAGGACTGCAGCTGTCAGAGGCACCAGAGGGGAGAGGGGGGCTGTGCATATGTGTAGACCAGCGAGTGTAGGGGAGAACAACAACAAACTCTTCCTTGTCTTTGAAGTGAAACTCATCCTCCCATCCCCACTCCTCTCCCCCCCTCCACTGTCCATCAGCAAGCCATAAATCCAGGCTCTCCCGAAATGCCTCTGAAGTTCAGGAATGCCGAGTTGGATTTGAAGCCTGGTGAGTTATGGGAACACCTGGGAGGGGTGTAGTGGGGGACAGTGTGGGAGAAGGAGGAGGGGGTTCAAAAATCCTTGTACCTATGAAGGGCAACATGTCGACAGCCAACAAGGCTGATTGATTATCTCTGCTGGTCAACTATCTTAAAGGGAATAAAATGCCTTTAAATCACAAGAATAAGTATGTAACACAAGCCTGCTGGCGGCATGTATCCACACACCTATTGTTTTTACCAGATGGGAACATGTGCATGTAACACAGTCCTGCAGCAACTTCAAACGAAAAGAAATGGTAGAGAATTCAGAGATAGTAGAGAGAGAGAGAGAGAGAGAGAGAGAGATGTTTTTGAAAAGGCTGAGGGTTATAAAAACAGAACATGGCTGGGGCCGTGGCCTGGCCTGACTCTGTCGTTCCTGCACAGCAAGCTCACATTGTTTAAGCACACTCAAAGTCACCAAACCGCCCGTCCCTTTTTCTAGTAGAGTCACTACAACGTCCTCCATTTGACTGTCAGTCCCTCAGAACAGCCGTTTGTTTAAAACTGTGTATCAAGTGTGTGTCCTTGGCTGTCTTTCAGTCTGCTGCTATATGTTGTGCATACATTTGTGTTGAGCATAAATCTACAACTGTTGTTTCCATCACTGATTAATCTTTTTAGTATTTTTTAAGTAATCAATCATTTATTTATTCTAGAAATTGTTGGAAAACAATTAAAAAGGCCTTTAAAAATTTACTTTGCTCTCCATTCTTCCTGGGCATAGACATTGAAACAGCAACAGCAATAGCTAGATAGCTGATTAGATCATGGTGAAATTGTTAAAAAAATATTATACTACCTGTAAAACTTACTTTCAGTTAAATTTTAAAAGCCTTGACAAAGGATCCTAATTATGCACTCAAATGCTTTCAGTATGTTTTAAATGAAGCAGAATTAAGAAAATTCCTGGCTCTCATCAGCTGATGGGCCATGTAAAAGTCAAAGAAAGACAAAAGACGGCATCATTTTGTATTTCATTGTAGTTCTGTTTAGCACTAGTATTTATATTACCGTATGTGACCACTGTCTGCACATATTATAGTATGTATTGTAGGTAGATATGTAAGATCAAACTGTTATTTTTCTGTCAGCAGCACCCTGTTTGTGGGAATTGGCGTTAATTTTTTTACCCACCAGCTATTATGTACCAGTTGATACAAGCCTACATTAACCTGGTGTCTTGCCTTGAAGACATATCTTTAAATGCCTCTCTTCTGTCTTCTGTGACGTTTCCACACATCCTGAGAAAGTACAAGTGTTTTTGTTGCTCATAGTTTAGTTATGAAGTCCCAGTGCACCACTGAGTGTCTCGATTGCTTGACACAGCAGGGATCCTTATTACAGCATTACACTGGACTGCCTAAGAATCAATCATAGTGGATGGCGGTAGAGGAGAGTCTACTGCCATCTGTGCTATGATAAGTGCTTCTTGGAGGAGTAATAATTAGTCAAGCTAAGAGAAACGGGGACCAATTACATCACACTTGATGGCTTTGTTATTACTAACTTATTGAAGCAACCAGCGAGCTTTACTTGAGAGAGGGAAGAGAAAGAAAGATGGACTTTTGGGTTTGAGTTGAAGAGGACGTGAAAACATGGGAAGACGGACTGCAAGATACTCAATGAGACAAAAGAGACTGATAAACTGTGTTTAGCCCAAGTATGAGATAGAACCCCTTCAGACAGGGTGCATTGCACTCATCTGGGAAAGATTAAGAGGAGCACTAGGTTGCAGGTTTGACAGCTGAAGAGTTAAGATTAATCTGAAGCCTTAATTAGTGTAACATAATAACATAGGAGTCTGGTACAAAAGCAGCTTAGTCAATTTGGTCAGACTTTACTGACTGTCTTCACCGGAGCAGCGGCCAACAGGCTGCAGCCACACCTCATGCTGCTATGCACCTTTACCCCTCTCCACTTCAGTCATAGTAAATTTGTTCTGTGGTCATTTTGAGGATCAGTTTTTAAAGTTTACAGCCTGCCCCGCTTTTATTCCCACATTGCTCTTTGGACAGTGATGCAACTAGAAAAGACAAGTGTATCAACTGGCCAACAACAGTGACTGTGTAATGTGTCACTGCCAAACTCTGTTAGTATTTGATGGGTGGGTGGATGCTAATGTCTAGTCATGTCTGTTTGACTGTTCAACTTACATATTTGTCTCAAATAATGTCAGATAAGGCTGTTGAAATGCAAACTCCCCGTTTTTAATATAGAGCAGAAACAAAGCTGCTAACATCACCCTAAGCTCTCATAGCTCTCTGTTCTTTGGAGGAGAATGGAGGACTGGAGGAGACTAAGCCAGACATGCTAACAGTTACAGTGTATGTTGGAGTAGATAAACACACTCTTTAACTCGTTCCTTACACTTTTGCTCTTGTGACAAAGGACTGAAGTAAAAGAGACACCTCCCTAAAATCTTGTGTGTTCTCTTACTAAAGCATTATGCCTTCTGGTTCAAAATGTGGAAAAAGACAATTCTTGAAAGGCCTTCCATGCCAAGCTATGATTGGACAGTCACAGTTTTGGGGGAGGAGTTAGTAATTTGGCAAATTCCAAGAGCCCAGGGTGACATTTTAAAATGACTTGTTCTGTCTGATGAAGCAGTCCATAACCCAAAGATATTGATTTTGCAATATTATAAAACAGACAATAATAATCTTTTTTTTTTTAACAAAATAGCTGTCAATTAAAATTCGCACTGATTAGGAAGATAACTGATTAACTTATCATTTTATTATGAGTATCCCTCCATCTCTTTTTAAGGTTTGATATTAGGTCACAAAGATGAGCCTATGTGCCGTCACATGACGGGCAAAGCAGAGGAGTGTAAACGTCAGCGCACATAGAATCAATCACTCTCTTGCTCTGTCTTTGCCCGTTCCGGTGATATATGTTTTCTGCTATAGTTTGTCACATATCCAATCTCTACCTTTCCATTTTGTTATTGGAAGCCATAAATTTTACCATTAAAATTGACCCATATACAGTAGCTGATTTAACATATATATTCCATACCCAATGTCCCAAGTGTCAAACTTCCCCTTTTTCTTCAAAAGATAATTGATATACAGCTGAATAAATGAGTTGATTCAAACATTAAAAGAGTAGGAAAAACATTAAAGGGAACTTCATGAGAGAAAATACCAGATATTCCCCTTGTGGTAGACAGTGCTATTTTACAAAAGATTGTGGAACCTTTCAGAGATTTAGTTTCTCTTTCAGGGGCATTGATTTTGTGGAAGATATCTTTGTAACCAGCCAGATGATTAGCCCCCACCCGCAATCAATCAATGCTCACAGGATCTCACAATGGCAATGTTTGCACAGGCCAAATAGATGCGAAGAAATCGAATAAGAGGTAGAGGGGAATTAAGAGAAAAAGTGTGTGTGAAAGAAAAAGATAAGTGAGGAGACCTTATAAAACCAAGACAAGGACGGCAGCCACACTTCTATAACAAAGCCTTTTTATTTGGTTGGATTCAGCCTTGCTGATTCACAACATGATATGGCCCTCTACATTTTCCTGTAACCTCTGTCCTGTCTGTCAAATTCTCTTTTTTTATTCAGAGGATATTTAGACCCCCCACATCCAGCATTTAAGTTCTGTTGCATAAGACCGAATGTTATGTGACATGCAAGGTTAAAACACAAAGCCTTGCTGCTTGAATTGCTGTTCAATGTCGGAGGAAGTGAACCATTACACCCTGTATTGTCTCCCCTTTGGTTAGTGTAATATGAGGGTGTCATGAATTGCTAGACACTAAGCCTCGCCCTGTAGTCATGTCAGAGTGTAATTGCTGTGGCTGCTGGCGTGGGCTGGATGTCTCAGAGTTGTTATTTGAGATGAGACAGGTTACAGGTGTGAGAGAGAAGGAATGTCTTTGAGAGAGCAAATACTTCAAAACATCTATGATAACACATCATTGATATTTAAATAAAAAAGGCAGGGTAATCAACATGTCTTGTTTGTCTTTATTATCCCTTTAATTGTTTTTGTGCATTTTTGTCTCCCTGTTAAGTTATTGCTAATTCCAGATATGCTGTAATCCAAGACATTTTCAGACCCTGTTTTGACCTGAGAGACTGAAAATAAATGTATATCCTCTATTTGTAAAAAAAATTACATAGAGAAGTGATATTAAAATACATTTTTCAGGCTTTTTCTTTTTTTTTTCAATTTTCCAACATATGCACAGGCAATCAAGTCATTTGTTTGCTCAGTTGGTTCACAAGATAAATGATACAAGTATCATATGTTAAGGCTTTTCTTGTTGTTTGGAATTTGCATTTGATTTCAATGAAAAAATTTTAGAAAATTAAAGTAAAAGTGCATTACGGAATCCTCTCATAATAAACGCTACATTCTGTACTTTTTTCCCCCACATATATTTTTGTGCATCTGTGGGACTTAACAAATAAGTTAAGTGCATTTCCTTTCTAATTAAACATTTGCAAACTTAACTTTTTCATATTTTTTGTAACTTTGTTGACATCCATGCCTGGGAAATGGCAGTCTGCATCTTTATTCCCCTTGTTGGTGTGCATCACAATTTTATTGCATATTATTGCCAGAAACAGCCAGTTATTTGAACAATCTGAAACAGGAGCCATGAATGAGTAGTAAAAAAATGGTGATTCATTTAAAAACATTGTTCCATGGTGCTTTTGTTTGTAAAGAAAAACTTATATAGGACCCTTAACTAAAGTTTGAACTACCAGATAGTAAAGCCACTCTCTGAAACCCAAAAAACCTTTAATGCTCTGTTTCAAACCTTTTTACCACTGAAATAACACAACCTTAGATGAATTTTTGCAGAACTTCATATCTGAAGTACACAAAATTTCGGTCTTTAGGAAACTTTGAAGATTGGGCTTATCAGGTAGCTAACATTATGTTGCAAGCAACATACTTTGGATGTAAAAAAATAATTTGCTTAAAGAAGTATGTTGTGTGGGTAGGACTGAATAACTCCACAGAAGGTAGCAACACGAAACTAAAACAGTACTGACAAAATTCAAGTCTTTATTTTAAATGAAATATTTGAAAAGGAGACATTTCTCTGAGAACAAGTAGTCCAAAAACGCAGGAAACTGTTTTGCTTAGGGTAATTCAAGGTAGCAATGCCAAGAGGTGATTTTGTAGTCAAAGACAGAGGAAGATATTATTATCTGCCGGCTGGCATTGCCCAGGCTCCCATTGCTGAAAAAACTTTTGTACTTAAGCCTAAGTTAAGATAAAATCCTGGAGTAGAGCAGCTATGAAATCACATAAGCTTCATTAACTTCTATCTATACAGTTGTGTCACATTTTAAATACATGGCCCCATTCTGCTGTATCCTACCATATACTCGGTAGTCCTCACTCACCTTCACTAAGGCATGTCCAATCTTGTTCAAATGACAATGATACTGCAGAGTCAGCCATTAAACACCCTAATGTTTGTCTCTGGTGAGTTCTTCCCTCTTTCCCCTCTAAGAGAGAGGCCAGCACCTGGATGCAACCCAAATCGACTGCCTGCCTCTTGTGGCTGTCCTCATCATTGAATGCCTCAGTGCCCTTCTTTTTTGTCTATATTCTGTCGCCCTGTATGCTTAACTGATTGACTGTCAAGACATTTTCTCATAGTTAGCTTCAATCATTTCACGATAACAGTGTACGATTATGGAACGAGGCAAGCCAGAGCATTTGTGTGGTACAACAACCTACAAGGGTGGCACAAAGTGCAATTTACATAGAAATGACCAAATTACTGAGGACTGCAGCAGCCAATGGGTACTGTAATTCAAAACGGCGACTCTGTCCACATGCAAGACTCTGGCACAGCCTCCAGCTAACACTAACATTCAGAGAACAAGTGGTCAGCTAGCAGGGAGGAATTTGCTGTTTCAGCAGGTTGTAGGTATTTTGTCATCAAGCATCACACGTCCCCTTGCCCTTCTCTGTATCGATTCTCTTTGCACTTCAGGCTTGGCGAGGACAAAGCTTTTATGACACAGTCACAACGCAAGTTTTCTGAAAATTAAGGGATATTTTATCTCTGTTGATTTAGAATATGGTGTATAACTGTAAAAATTAGAATCTACATAAGATGTGTCAGTTTTTTAAAGCTGGGTTTGCTATGTGTTGCTGCATTTTAATACAGCTTTTCAGAGTCAGAAAAGTCATTCTTTCACTCTTGTAAGGCAGACATAACCATATGTCCAGTTGGCTAATTTGGACCATTTATTTCTTTGTCTGGCATTGGGGCTGATTCATAACTTCCCCTCACCACATTTGCATACAAATATCTTAATTACAGCCACTATTTCCACTAGGTGCAGGTGGCCAGGGGAAGACGCACTCAACAGCAAAATCATAGATTATCTCCCCATGAATGTGATCAGTTATTCTTTCTAGCAAAAGACACGAAAAAAACAGTCATTTCCATAAGCATACTAATTCATATTTACATAGAGATGAAGCCAGATGTAAATGAGCGAAACGGCATGTACTTGAAACAGGTCCCCTGGCTACATTGAGGCATCAACAGGCGTCACCCTAAGGAATATAAAAATCCATCAAGCATGTCAATCAAATGCTCTGTGGCATTTCAGTGAAAGCAAAGAGGGGAAAAGCAAAGCAAAGCATTCAAACACACTGACGTCCTTACAGGGGAGCTAATGTCATGCCTGGATAATCCTCCATTTAATAAACAAAAGTGAGTTTTAAGACTTGTTATGATGGCAGAGTAAAGCACATGCTGGATTTAGCTCTTTTATTTGCCACTTTTACTTAATACAGTTGTAAAGTCTTCCATCCACATTTGCTGTTGGTATGTGGCAGGCCATTATTATGCACTTATCTCAGTCATGGCATTTCAGCATAAACTCTTTTTCCCTTGCATGTCTCAAATATAGAAATATGAAGATAAACCTGTCCTCTTCATGATGTAAAGTGCAAATGAATCATTTACATAAAATCATGAGATTATCTCACATCACATATTCAGAATATAGTCTGACATTTTGGAGACAGAGCAGGAGGGACGCAGCATAACAAATAGGATGGAATTAAGTGGTGAAATTAATCAGGATTTATTTTTATGTATGCTGTGACTGGCATGAAGCAAATCGTATTAAGGGAAAATAGAGGGAATTCAAATTGAGGTTAAACAGTTCTTGTTTCAAACACTATTTAAAGGATTATATGCAGATCTCTACGTTTTTTTGTACACATACTGTAGATTTTGTTATTAGTCTGAAACTAATAATAGCATAAAATAATGATAAAGAATACAATAACATCATATGTCTGTGTTATCTGATATATTCTGTCAACATAATATATATTCCAAAGGTCTGACTCACTGGTGGTCATGACAAAGTGATATAAACAAGTTTTGTGGTGGAAAAGAACAGAATCTTTTCTATCATCTGCAAGTTTGGCAGGCCTCAGAAAGTGGACAACAGCTTGACAGATATATTAGTCTGCTCTCCAGTGTATGATGTACTGTGACAGAACCCTGCAAAAACCAATTCCCCACACAAAGATGCAGATTTATTGGCTGGAGATATTGTCCATCACAGTTTAGGGAAATCAAGAGAAGAGGAATCTGTCATAGAGTTTTACATGGTCACACAAACACACACACACACACACACACACACACACACTCATCACCCTGCTTCACTCTGAATTAACAAACACTCTGTGCTATCACAGCTGACTTTTGCAGTAAATCCATATGGCAGATATTAACAAAGCTTGGTGTCCCTTGCGATATTTCCAGGTGCACACACTTATTAAGCCAGCAGCACGTTAATGAAATGTGACTATAATCCAAAATTAACATCTGTGGATAGTAACTAACTAAAAAAAACTTTTCTATTTTGACATTTATAGTATAAAGGCAAGGGAGATATTTTTTAGATATGACTTGAATTTATTTGGACAAACATGCTGGGATAAACACAGAGGAGGTTGCTATATTTTTTCGCTCCTTGTTAGCTGAGGTATGTGCATTTTTTTTCCCTAGTCTGTCTCTGTAACTCATTACTTTGTCTTGAGAAAGAATACCCAAAGGCCCTGACCTTAAGCTTTCACCCCTGGTTTGGACAAAGCCGGGCTTTATGCCAGATCTCCAGGCACACCACAGCCTGGCCGTCCAGCCGTTACACAGCCAAAGCCCCTCCAGTCTTAGCCCAGGCCCCCCAGTTTACCCTTCATGGCCCATATCCACTCAACTGTGACTAAGTGACTCTCCCCATAGTATGTGCTGTGTTTCATAATGAAATCATTCAGTCATGCGCAGGAAGTTTCCTGTACTGTGTAGCCATGAAAGAATGCCAGTAATGTCCGTCCACTCACACATGGCCAGCTTACAGCGAAAACGACGATGTAAGTCAGTTAGTCACCTGTTGTCTGGCAAAACACCCAACTTCTGTGTCCAAAGCATGCAAATTAGCTCAGAGTAATTAAGCTCGTAATTGGTTTGTGTTTTTAGAGGGTATAAAAAATTTAAAAAAAAGGTTTTTTCAATGACATTTTGAAGCTGTGGTTTATAGTTTTGGAAAATATCCTGTTTGCTTTCCTGACAAGAGTTAGATGAGAGCATTGCTGTTACTCTTGTAGCTGTCTGACTGATACAAGACTGTAGCCAGCAGCCGGTTAGCTTGACTTCACATGAATATTGGAAAAAGGAGGACATACCTAGGCTGGCTCAAAAATCTACCTTAATCATAAACTCCAAAGCCCTGTTTAAATTAAACAATAATAATAATGTTACATAATAAATTAATGAAAAAAAATAAACTTAAAAAATAAAAAAAATAAAAGTCTTTTTAAACTTGTAAACAAATAAACAAAGTGTAAAAATAACTAGCAGCTTTACAGATACTTGTGCACCAGACTATTTCTTGGCAAGAAAATGTAAGAAAGTCACTGCTCCAAGCCAAGAACTGGTCCTGTACACAACCTGTCAAAATGTTTGATTTGTACTTTTCCTTTTTGTTTGGATTTAAGAAAAAAGATAAAACATGGTGATAAGCGAGATCATTAGGATAGCTGTTTTCAATCTTGAAGCTAAGTTAAGCAAACTGAGTGCTAACTATCTTGATCGGACATGGCTGAGGGTGGTGAGGATCTTGACTTCTAATTCTTAGCAAGACAGTAACGAGCATTTACCACGATGTTGTGCTGTGTCTGTTAATATGTTTTATTATCATAAATAACTTTCTTAAGCATGCCCTACTGACAAATCCTGACTCTATTTTCCTTTTTAAAGATGATGATTTCTGATCTCAGTTAACTTTAACAGTAGTTTTTGCACACAACTTAAACTCCTTCTTCTCGCCTGCCTGTGAAGTGTTTGTGCGCCTGTGTGTGTCCATGGAGATGATCCTCCCTCAGTTCCTCTGGAATGTTTGCAATGTGCACAAAGAGGAGGAAGATCAGCTCGAGTACCTGGGGTCTTTGCTCGGGCCTGTCGGAGGCCCCCAGCTGTATGAATGTCTGAGCTTGAGATTCAGCCTTTACTGACACAGAATACAAGCACATCTGGAAGGAACCACACAGCGCTGGAATGCATAGGCATAACTAAGTGCCACAGACTGCATAATAACCTGCTGCACTGGTGCCACGAGCTTGGACAGGTTGCACTCATTAGATCATTTTGTTGCCTCTGGATAAAAAAAAGATGCCGGTAGTGGTGGGGTGGAGGGGTGTTTGAAGGAGTCTGTGTGGTGATCTGAAATAAGCCAGATGGAAAGAATAAGGGAGGAACATATGTGAACAGTTAAAAGGGTGATTCATCAACCTCTTTGATAACCACCATTAGTGTGATTACAGCTGGCATGGTCCCTAGTTAAAAAAAAGGCTTTCTTGTGCAAAGGAAGGCCCGAATAAAAAGAAAAAAACTAATTAGGAAAATGAAACTTTCATTTTCCATTTAGCTAGCAAATGAAGTTGACAGTGATTTTAGCGGTGCAGACAGATGCGGGCAGGATTTGCAAGATGTGGGTGAGGTCGGATGTGAGACAGGAAAGGAGGAAGGGTTGTGTGAGTCTAGTTTAAACCTGCAGACCTCTGTTTGGCATCGCTGTATTAACCTAACAGCCATGCTTAGAGCAGGATGCCCAGCCCCCCCCAAAACACACATGTTCACACACAAACCCAAGACCCAGCGCATTAACATGGCCTCCTTTCCCTTATACAACAAGCAGTGCACATATTGATCCCCCAGTCCCTATTAAAGCCACAGCAGGCAGCTAGTCTGGAAAAAAGCCTTCAGTTACACCTGCTTAAACCTCTGCCGCTTCTCTGCCGTCATGTAGTGACCCAACAGGGAGAAGCATAAATCACAGATACTGACACAGGTGCTGTTATCCATGAAATGAAATGTGTGTACAAATCGAGCCACTATTTTAACAGGATACACCCATCTCACTCTCATCTCTACGAACTGTGGTATGCCTTATATATATTTAGGAGGGAGTGTGCGTATATATATATACACACATCCACACACACATACAGATGTGAGTGTGTGTGTGTTGCAAAAGAAACCAGATGAGGTGCGGAATAGTGAAAGGCTGTAAAGAATTAGGACCTGAACAGTTTGATCATTGGCTTTCCCTCTGATGTGCTCGTAAGTCTAGAGCCAGGAACGAGACGCAGAGCTGGGCCCGTAGTGGAACTAATGAGGAGAAGATGTCTTCAAAAGGGTCAAATTAAAGAGATACAGGATACTGTATTGGCAAAATAATACAGATGACATTTAGGAATAAAAAATACAGATATATGCATGTGTTTTTTCTTTTGAAAACCTTCCATAAATATAAGTTCAAAGTATAAATAACCATAAACAGGTCTTTCCCCTCAAGGAAAGGGGCTCATTAATTGTGGGTTTGGCCTCTGAGCAACATATGAACCTATCACAGGAGCTTTTTTTTAACTTTTCTGCCTAACAGCTTGAACCAATAAACCATCCAGCCTTGACTGTAAGTTTAATGTTTTATTACTGGAGCGACAAATATTCTGAAAATCTGTCTTCTGATAGAGGAAGTTCTGATATAGTTAGGGAGCAGTAAAGCCCCTTTTCAAAGTATGTCAAATGATGTCAGTTGTCTCCTTCAGTTCATCATTCTGGGTGAGATTATAAAGGGGATTAGAGATTTCTGTTGTAGCATGCCTGTGGCTGACAGAATGGCTCCTGGGGAAGAGTGTGCCAGTAAAAGATATTTCCACAGCACAATGAGAGCACTGTATTGGGCAAGTATAGGAGCCCGAAAAATCCCAGCACTACACAGACTAGGTAAATATTTGATGCACACTAATAAGACACTTTAGTGCAAACTGCATACAAAACACACAGTCTGACATGAGTTAAAATTACAGTGTTTTATCAAAAAAGGACACAAGAGTTTGGAATGTTACAGTGCAAGTTAAATTAGTGAGTCCCAAAACAAGTCAATTGACAATATTTACAACGTACTTACAACATGTATAGATGTGATACCTCTGTGACATTAAGGCTGAATGTGTTATCCAAACACAATTACAATAATGCAGGTGCTGCTGTAACAGTGTGCTGTGCAAACTATTTCCAATAAAAAAAAAGCGAGCCAGATGTCAACAGAACAGTATTCAAGAGTCAGCTTATGTTAAGGCTTATGCGAGACACAAGGCAAGAATCCAAACACATATTAAGGGCTGCATTATGATAACCCTAGTCACAAATATAACCTACTCTTTACAAGATATCCTATTCCGGTGAGCGTTAGTTGGGTGAAGTAAGACAGGATGAGTAAGCCTTATCATTCCTCTCTGTGAGAGGTGGTAAAAATGTCTTACGGGTGCTTATAAACATGTGACAAATTAGTTATTTATAAAGTAGACAACACATTCTGCCCACAAGAGGTAGTTCAGCTGGATATTCGAGACAGTTTTGTAAATCATCAGTGTAGCTCAGGTGTACCAGTCGCGTTTGCTGAGCTCATTATACCATGCAGGCAGCAAATTCGTCACCTGTGCGTGCTGAATGTTCACAGCTGGCCATACTTTGCTTTGCAATGCAAAATGTGTTTGTATAATCTGTCTATCCTGTCCTGGAGAACACCGGCATGCTCCTCTGAGAGAAATCCTAATTCTGTAGACAAAGGCTCGCTGTCTCTGTAAAGCTTCAGCAGCCTTATCCTGGCGTCTCTGCGCCTGTGCAGCTCAGCCACGCGCTGCGTGGTCCTTTTTCTGAACATACATACAGAGTTCAGTACCGTACTGTGATATTTCTCCCACATGTTCAACACCCTAAACCCGTGCACGAGTCCGGCCTCATTGTCTATGAATACAAGGTCACCGCGGGGTGTTTTCAGGAGGTTGTTGGTATCCCTCTCCATTACGCGCGAATCCCACTGCAGGCTGAACAGATTGCTGACGAGTCTGTCGAAGTTTGCAGTCAGGTAATCGAACATGATCATGTCTGTCCACTGCATCAGCTCCAACAGCTCCGCCGTCGTCTTGTTCCAGAGCTCATTGAGGACGGGATGCAGCCCGTTGCTCTCCTGTCTGAGCGGCGCAGGTGTGACCACCCCGGTCAGATTTGAGACCCACTCCGTGAGAGAGACCACGGCCCGATCGCTCCACTGTAAACCATCTATCCGCGTCCTTACAGCCTCCCATTGTTCACTGTCACCACTCAACTGGGACAGTATAAGAGGGGGCAAGTTTGTGATGCCTAACAAACTGGCAAGGTAATATGTTAAAGTTTCTCCTTGCACCTGATCCGCGTTTATCCCGTAACGCACGCACGCTTTGGTCCCATCTGCAAAAGTGGCCAGCTGATTAGATATCCTGCCGCATCCAGGCTCCAGCTTCACTATCCGGTATGTCCTGGCTCTCTCCCTCCAAGCCCGAGCGTATTCCTCCGAGAAGCCCACGGGAAGGAGATCCTCCAACCACTGACTCCAAAATATCCCATCCTCCACAGGGGAACCTAACTTGACCGGGCCCTCCCGCCGCGTTGACCTCTTGTTATCCCCATTCACATGGTAATCTCTAGTTCCTGCAGAGACGGTTTGACCAGTGAGGTTGTGAGCCTCGAGTCTGCCCCCCAAGTGCGGTCTTTGTGCCGCTGGAACAGCGAGCAAAACCCGGAAAGTTTTGGCAGAGAGATCCGCTGAGAGACCCTGGGGGAAAGACCCTCCGCCTGGTACTGAGAATCTCCGTTTGTTTCGCTCCAAACTGTTCTCCAGTGCGCTCCACACATAGAAAACGCTCACAAGGGCGCAGAGGAAAAGAAGAGCAAATAAGTTTGCTGAAACAGCCCTCATGGTGAGACCACCCTTCCCTTGGAGATCCACAGAGCTTAATCAGGTCTAACTAAGACGCAGAGAGAGACAGTTTTGTTCAGTCCACAGTCGAGCTGTGCGCCCTGTGTCCCGTACACCCTCAAGCCCCGCGGCTCACAGGCGGACCGTTTGAGATCACAGGAGGAAGAGGGTCTCCGTAACAGTGCGAATCTCATCTCCCGTCCTGCTGAGATGCCTTGTCATGTTCCGCCTCTGCGGGGATTAGAAGGAGCATTTCGGATCATCAGGGTGGATTTCACCCCTACTGAACGTCCTCCATTACAGTCCACTGGCGGCGTGTCTGTCCGCGTTCACCCCTCTGTCTCTCATCCCCCGTTCTGTCTCCACCGGGCGCTGGGTGAGTTTTGATTTGTGGTGGTGTCTGCTCGCAGAGACACTAGGCGGTGAGACACGTGACTCCAGTCCCGAGATGGTGGGCGGATCGTGGAAAGGAGGGTTCAGAGAGAAGCGGAGCAAGTGCACCGCGCTGCGTTTTGTGTGTGTGTGTGTGGGGGGGGGGGGGGGGGGGGGGTGTTGTGTTTGTGTTTTTTTATTGGCAAAGGCAGCCAATAATATAATTTATGCGAAGGGAATAAAAAAAAAATA
>JAQMCX010000050.1:9246003-9263096 GCA_029814765.1 Acanthurus leucopareius
CCCCCCCCCCCCCCCCCCCCCCCCCCCCCCCGCCCCCCCGGCCCCCCGCCCCCCCCCCCCCCCCCCCCCCCCCCCCCCCCCCCCCATTGAGAGTGTTTTGTGGTATTGGCAAAGGCAGCCATTCTGATAATTGATGCCTAGGGCAGTAATACATTAGAAATTATTTCGTGCCTGTGTACCAAGTGGAATATCCGTGTCAAAAAGCACAGGCGGGCAGCCATGGAGTGAAGGATGAGTCTGCCTTAGCCCAGTTTGCCCAAATTTATTCTTTTTATGATTCATTATCCCGTGCAGTCATTGTGGATCACAGGAAGCATCGGGTACTATCTGCACTTTTTCTTTTGTTGTTTTGGATCTGTACTCCAACATGTTCTATTTGAAATGAACAACGCATTAAATGTGTAACTGTCGGAATAAAATACAGACTTCTTCATTTTAAATGTCAAGTTTTAGTGGGAGACATTGTCAGAAATTGAATTTATTACTCAAATTTATGTTGTTACCTGTGTATAGCCTGTGTATGACCACCTGCAATAAAAGTTATGTTTTTGTTGCCTTGGAGTGAGCCCCTTTACATTCACAAAAGGAACAGGTCCTCTTTCACAGAGTAACGTTGCACCAAGTGGTGATTGGTTAATTTTATTAGGGTAGCCATGCTTCGTACAAAGTAAACAGTATGTCTCTTGATTTTTCAGGAAGTATAAATACCAAATAAAAAGCCCCTAAATCAGTTCTCCCTTTTCTTCATTATAACACAAAGATTAAATAAGCAAATACTGTAATTTAATTTTTTGCTTGTAATTTATGTTTTACAGTATTTATAAAGGTCTTATTTTTTGAAGGTCATTTTAATTCCTCTTCATGAGAGTAGTGGGTGTGTGTGTGTGTGTGTGTGTGTGTGTGTGTGTGTGTGTGGCACCCTCTATTGACTAGCAGCCACTGGTTGTGCTGCCATGTTTCTACTGCATCCCAGAACATACAAACCTTATTCTGGCTGTGGAAAGAAGCCATTTCTGGTTCTTGCAAGTTTCTCAGCTGAAGGGTTGTCTACACGCTTGAGGTCGAGGGTGAGCAGAGGGATATTCAGTTGGTTGCATCTGCAATCTCACCTTTAAATGCCATGAGATCCTCTACATTGGATTTTTAAAGCTCTTTTAGCAGGTTCAGCTACATATCTGATGAAAAGTATAGACTCATTACCCTTTGTGGCTCAGTTTGCCTCGAGTACATGTTTATCATATTATTATATAAGAATAACAGTAGGGGGCAATAACAATGGAAATAAACAAGGAATGTGGTAAAAATGAGCAAGAAAGTCCACCTAGAGGTTGAAGTTTTAGAGAGATGGGTCACATACAGAAGATTGGGGATCGATTCTTGAGTAAAGTCAATAGAAAATGCTGAGTTTTTTAAGGAAAAAGTTATTTTTAGCCAAACCATGATGTTTCCCTGAGGCTAAACAAATAGTTTTGATTTGAAAACCTATAAAAACTATGACCATCACTTACTTGTTTCTCAGCTTGCTTTATTTTGAGTGTTGCATATTTATTTTTGCTGTGAGACTGATTTTGGCATGTGTGGGTGAGGCAAAGGAAAGTTAGGTGTATTGCACATTTGGTTTGAAAACGGGTTACCTTTTTACACACTAGCTATCCAAAACTATACAGTCAAGGAAAACACTCATGCTCCAGTAGAGAGATTTTAAATGACTAGTTTAGTCACCCGATATCTATTCAATTGATCACTGGCTTTAAGCCTGATAACCAGACCTAGTGCATAAAGCTCCTGAAATGAGGAAAAAGTGAACATAAATGCAGCAAAAGCCTGCGAAAAGGTGTTTGGGAGTTGTAGACTTTAGCCAGACTTCACCAAATTGGAATGAATGCAATCAAATTTCTGATGAATGAAATTAGGATTCTCTCAATCATATTGTTTCTGTTAAACAATGACAGCATTTGCTTCAATGAGCTGGAGAACAGAGCCAAAACAACAAAAATCTAACATCTTTCTGATACTTTTAGACAGCACTGTATAACAGCTTCAAGCCTCGCAACAACCTGTTATTGCCATACCATGAAATTGTCATTTATTTTTGGGCTGAATGAAAATTTTGAGGCATCTTAAATAATCTACAACTTGACAATACATTTAGGCAAAATGTATTCTGTATAGTGTGTATATAAGTGTATTATTAAAAGTTGCCCCAATTAAGTTAATACTGTTTGGACCCACGGATGCAAGGACAATTTCCTCCATCTCTGGCATCTATCTTAAATCATATTCCATTAAGCTTTCAACCATATCCCACCATACTCAGCAGCAGATGGAGTTATCTCACTTAAGATACATTTGGTGCAAACACTTTGTTTCACCACAAAATACTTCCAGCTTCTTATTCTTAAAGACCAGCATTATTTCAGTTTCCACTACTAAATATTTGATAGTTTTCTGACAAACACCCTGGGCACAATAAAGTCAGCCACTTGTTTCAGTCTTGTCCAATGCTTTTGAGAAACCAAACACAACAAGCACACAAACTCTTTTATACACATCTCTCTCATGAAATTGTTCCTCATTAGCATTCCCCTACACTCTTTACCATTTGACTCTTGTTTTCACACTCTCTTTCTTAAACCTTAGTTTCCTAATCAAATTAATTGGGTCATTTTTGTTGCAACATGCTGGCATGCACAAAGAGAGCCATAGACAAGAATGCTCAATTACCCCCTGTAAACAGAGGTCCTCTAATGCATGCTTTAAATGCCCGGAGCCCTGAAACTGTTATAATCTTTCTGATGTTCGTGCTGTTTTTTATCTTGAAGAGAGACTTGGAGAGACTGGACTTGGAAAACTAACTCACGACCCATCGAAACTAGTAATATCCAATAACATTCAGGAATGGATGGGAGACATCTGATGTGGACACACTGCCCATGTAGCCTCACTTCTGTTCTGCCAAGACGGATGCTTTTGTCTTTTTTTGCCATCAGCAGACTAATTTGTTAAGTTCTCTATCCATGTTCAATTCTGCGACACAGATTGACAACAGCGGCAGTGCAGAGAGAATGAAAAGTCCCCAGGTTTTGCACGAGTCCTAGAATCTCGAGAAATGGTTTGTGTAGCTGAGCATGTTTTCCTAACATGGTCCACCAAAGAGTGGGTCCATGTGGAGGAGGGTTTTTTCCCATCTGGTGTGAAGAGGTGTTTGAAACAATTTAGCCTTTCCAAAGTGCATACTGTGTCCCAGAAAAGCAGATAGATAGAGATATTAAACAGGTTTAATATAGACAGATCTAGAAATTAAAATTTTAAATATTTGAGTTTAAATTAATGTGTTCAGTTTTAAGCTACTTCTCTGCTTCCCCTCTCATCCTGATATAAAAACCCTGCTTCACCTCAGAGGCTCCCCTTCACTTTCACTTTAATGCAGCAAGACTTCCAAGGGCTAGACATAGGAAATGAAGACGGCTTAAGTGCATTGCTGGAATTCTGTCTGAGGTGTGTTTCTTTTTAGAAGTGTGGAGTAACTGTATTTAAGGACTTAGTCTGCGGTGTGGTGTCCCTTTTCCTAAAGCACAAGTGCAGGCATGTTCTCATATCAAACCTATCCGTTTCTTGCCATGTGTTATCTGCAGGTCAGCCAACCCCCGATCCCCCCCGCCCCCCGCATTCCTCCTTTGCTTTCCTCGTAAATCCCACAGCAGTCCCAGGAGGGCTGTAACATGGGGAAAAGCCTTTCTCCACCAGTCATGGCTGTCTGTGGTCAAGCACTGCAGTGACACAGGAGAGCGTAGACCGTCTGTCATTCTTTCCGCAGTCACACAGTACACCCATCATCCGCCATCTGACCACACCACAGCTGTGATACAATCTCGGGTTCTCTGTGTGGTGCCTGTCTGCCCATGCAGATAGACAGAGGGAGGCAAAGTAGACACAAAGGGATGGGGACGCAGGAGGAGAAAGTGCAGTGGACTTGTGTCACTTCCCCCATAGTCTGAGGTTACTTCATGCTGAGTAATAACTCATAGGTCCCTTGACACTTTGCAGCACTCTGTTTCCCGGACTGAATAATGAATGTGCAGGGCTTCCATTAGCGTTAAAAGCTCCGATTATTTCACAGGGCCTGACAATTACTCATGCTCAGGGAATTGGGGAGAGGGCGGGGGAGATCCATTGGGATGAATTCATCGTCCCCTGGTTTATGTGCGATGAAGATGTCCGCGTGTTCTTTGGACATGTGTGTGCTTGTGCGCATTTATTCTGGAAAAAAAGAAAGGTCGAGTGGAGCGATAATCAGGAGGTATGGTGAGTTGATTTAGTATTCTAGTGGAAAGTCCGTGTGCACACTGAACTGCCAATACCTGCATTGAATCCAGGAACTGGTATATTGCCATCTGTTCAAGGAACCCAGCATGTGCTTCGCTCCACTCAGAACACTAAATTTTAGCTGCGGTACACTTGCAGTTGAGGATTTACCATTATAATAAATACTCTAAAGACAGATGAGACATGTCTTTTAACCACTGGTGAGGACAGAGACACTTATCTCAGCTCTCATCTCAAGTAATGCTTTAGAGTAGCACGTAAATTGCATGAAATTGACCTTATAGTTACACTATTTTCTTAGCTTTTAGCAGGCAGATGATGTTGGTGTTGAATGTCAGAGGTTGCTCATTTAAAATCTCAACTGCAGTGTTTATAGGAGGCAGTGATGCAGGGTTTAAAAGCAACAGCAGTCTCCCTTCCTTGCTTTCTTTAGACAAAAACCAGGGATCTCAGAGGCAGGGAGCAGAAACAAGCAACCTATGCAGAATCAAACCAAAGCTGTTGCTACATTGAGAGATCCTCTGCACCTATGGGACCTGAACATGGCACACAGCCACCAAACAGCTTCCTTTTTTTTTTTTTCCGCCCCATCCACTGCAGTTCCATTAGCCTGCCTCTGCCAATTTCCTGATATGCAGGCTAAAGGTTTTTTAGCAATGACTGGTGAGGTGCTATTTTGCTAATGGATGAGTTATTGTTAATGAATGCTGTATTACTCTCTTAGCCATGGAGGAAAAGCAGTAGGCTTGGTTTATTGATGTGCTGTATTCCCCATCTCCGTCTGGTTTCCGTCAAAAGAAGGGGGGTTTGAACCAGCAGCGCAGTGGGCCATTGAAATGCAGTGCTACACAAGGGAGACCCCCTTAGGAGTACGATATCGGGAGGGGAGGGTGGAGATGTACTGTGGAGGCACTCGATTAAAGAATCAGTGTCCAATCTCCTGGATTACACCCCCTGACCTGCCACGCCAAATCCCCTATTAAATAAGTCAAGAATTGAATTCTTTTACTTTCTTTTCTGCTAACTGGCTTATTGACTCAAGTGTGCTCAGTGCCTTGTGACGAGGCTCGCCTTTAAATTGGCTAAAGGGAGGGCTTAAGAACATCTGATCATTATTGAGAAAATCATGGCTTCCAAGGCCTTGCTGTGTTTTTTTTTTTTTTTTCTCCAGATCAAATGTGCCGTGTGATACAGTTGTGCAGCTCTTGTGTGGGGTCAAATGGTCAGTTAAGATTAGAGATGGTGGTTGAACGTCCTAGTAACGATTCAGCAAAACATTTAACAGATTCAAATTTAATGGGGGAACAGTGTGAAGTGCTTGCTCTCATCATATCACACTGGAATGAATCCTCTGTATGTGTGAAGGAGGAGCACTGCGGTTTGCATGCATCTGCTTTCTCAGCTCCTCCCCACCCTCTGCACATTTCAAACCGGTTTCAGCAACCACTAATGAAAAACATTTAGCCTTTACAGCATATGGCTTATTATGCAGAGAGTAAAATTTTCTCACATTCTTTTCAAACATATGGATGGAGATGTGCATATTAGCATGATATCTCTCTGCACCATGCTCAGCTCGCATAGTGTTGTTAACTACTAAGCCATATTTACTGGAGGATATTTGCTGTGTAGTTTATAAAGCTTGTGGTAGGAATAAAGTCCATATTTCTATGGCTAAATTTACTTTCTAAATTCTCATAAGCAGGTCTGTGCAGGGCAGTATTATTGCTTATTTTGCCATATGGGGCATGCTGTGAACACATGCCAGTTGATAATAAACTGTAGTACCAGTGTTTTTTTTTGTGCTTTCATTTTGGTCTCAAATACTGTTCAGATGTAAGCTGGACATGAGTTCAGAAAGGAAATGCAATATGCCAGCAGAGAGGCGTTACAGTTGGACAGCTCAGGCAGTGATAACTATTAGCTGTTACAGATCTAGTGATACTAATATATATTCTACAAAATGTAGACACACCAGTATATAGTACATTTGTTAGATTAAAACAGCATATCTTGTAAACAAAAAATGAATTTGCCCTAGAGGGATTAAAAGTGCGTAAAAGATCAGCTCCCCTTCTTCTCCCTCTTCTTCTCTGTTAATTCCATCTTAATGTTTAAAACATCTTGCAGCTGGCAGCATCTGTAAAAGTTTGTTATCTTAACCCTGACATTTCCTCTTCTTGGTTGCAGCTTCTTTTTCCAGATCCTCTGCTGTCGTTGTAATAATGGTGTTGGATGTTAAACAGGGGGAAACGACCAGAGTCCATGACACAGGAATGACCCCTCGGCATTCTGACCTTTTCCTGCACATGAGGCTTGTGGTGTTGACAGCACCCTGGTGGGGGATGGGTAAACAAACAAGCTATGCGGAAAAGAACTCCAAACAACTGCTGCAGGTAAAGCAAATATACAAAAAACTTACTCACTCAGTTGATCCAAATTAGCACATAGTACAGACTGTTTCAGGTAACTGAATCTTGTTAAATATAGAAATTGTAACTTAATTCAAAGAATCCCTTTTGAACTAGTGTTTGCAAAACTTTTCCTGTTCTTGGCACGGCGTGTCTATATAAAAAATAATCCCTTTACTCTTATCTTTAAATCTTTGTTCCTTTCTCTGAACTGTGCTCCATAAATAACAACATCCTGCTTGTCTCTCTGAGCCACAAATCAGTACAAGTTTATAAGATAGGCTTTTTCATCATTTAAAGTCTCGGAGTGGCGGCTCAACACTCTGGCCATTTGATATCGGCTTTATTGCCCTGGAAATCAGCTACAGAGTGGAGGCTTGATCATTTCTGGCCGGGGTCCTCTGGAATGAGCCTTTCCCATATAAGCCTTGAAGTTGAGTGTATTTCACTGTGCCTGTGCTTCACTGGTGCCTGGAATCTCTAATGTGGCACGCAGACACTCGCCACTGATAGATTTGTGTCCCTCGGGACAGGTTTGTATCACTGTTAGCTGTCAGTGCATACATTATGCTGTTTAAGCAAGAATGATCACTGCTATTAACAACAAAGCAGGCCCAATTGAATAATTTAACGTGGTGGCAGTGGCTCGTTGCTATTAAGAGAAGGTAGTGGAGAATTGATCAAACGGGCTGCCCTCACCCAGCTGTGGGAATATAAATAATTAAATGAGATTAGAGTGATTAGTTATGGTACCCCATTACGGTTCGGTGCCCACTGCTTACATTTCTTTACCGCTGAGAGTCTCACTATGGACATTTTGATTCCACTTTGCTGCCTGCAATGGCAAATCGATATGTTCCATAACAGATGAAAGTGGGGAAGATGATATACACTGCATGGGAAATCCCAAAAATTAATGTGAGACCACACCGGTTTCTGTTCTCTGTTCTATATAGGTTATTGTGACTTGCATGCGGATGGAATTGAATAAAAAGACATTCAATCTCTCCCACATCGAGCCTGTTGATTCGTCTTCATGCCTACTTTAGATTCCCCTCATGTTTCCCTTGAACTTTATTTCATGGATCTGTAGGCTCTGCCTCCCTCTAGAGGGAGTAAGGATTAAGTACAGAGGATAATCCAAAACATGCCTCTTCCCATAAACATTCCCACTCACTTAAAAATGATACTTTTAACTCCCAAGTTTATGTGAAATTTCACATTTGGGATTCGGTTTGCAGGATTATCTGGAATGGTCGTGCTAAGAGAGTCAATTTTCTTCATTTTCTCTCGCAATAACAGCAGACTTGCTGATGGATTGGCAGTATACATCTGAAAGTGAACGTCTCCATGGTCACACCACAGGCGATGTTACAGACTGTGGCGTGTTCTATCTTCAGCTGCCTACATTATAGGAGGCAGGAGATCAGTATGAGCAATGCATGATGTAACAGGTCTGTAAGGGTAAATTTGCAAGGTTGAAATAACATCCTCAGCCATCAGGAAGATTTATCAGCTACTTAAGATCATGGTGCTTTTCCTGACAAATATCCTAAGTAATTTTTGGAATAACATGTTTTGATATAACATCAAAGAATTATTTTGGTTATGTTACTTGAGGATTGATCTCAGTTAAGTGGTCCTCTCTTGACATTCCCCTAATTTATTCCAGCTTTTTCAGCATCACGGCTTTTACACTGGAAAGTTTGAACGTGAGCTACGAATCTGTGAATACCCATAACATCAAAGGGTTTTTGCAATTAACTTCATCTTTAAAGAAATTAGTGAAAGTGCAACAAAAATTCCAAGTGCAAAGCCAACACTGTTGATAGTGAGTGTATTAATTTTCAGAAAGTGTTAAAAGAGCTTAGACTTTCTCTGTTCTTGTTTCGGCTTAATTTTCTGGTGCTTTCAGAAGTTAATTGCTTGCTTTTTTTTCTTTATGTCTATATTTCTTGTATACACAAACACTCACACAAGCACACACAGACACACTATTTCAGAACAAGGACACTTGTCAAATTCTGCTGTGTGTTACATCTAAATATGCTGCTGTTTAATCAAACATGCAGAAATCTCTTTTAAATGTATGGATTCTAATGTGCACAGAATTCATGGATACTTTTTTGCAAAATGTCATGGAAAAAAATCTCTTTTTAAAGAGGGGACAAAGTCCTTGAATTTCAGATTTTTAGAATCCCAGAATGGTCTAAGTGACATGTCAGTGTCTTTCACTGTAATGTCTAAAGAATTTTTTTGGATGGATAAGCGTAAAAGAAAAATGTATACAGACTTTCCTTCTCCACCACAAGGAAACCCAAAAGGTTAAACTTGGTGTTTACCGGGATAGCCATTACATATGCATCACTATGTGGTTTGGTGTGTGGTCAGGACCTTTGCCTATTTTCTCAAACATTTTGCATTTCCGTGTTTGACCACAGGAGGCTGCTGTGCACATATTCTCTTTTCCATAACACTGCTGTATACTAAAGCTATTTCCTTTTGTCTGCTGTTTTTGCTATTATTACTTGAACTCTAATCTTAGCACAGAAGGCAAGACACAGTGCTGAAAAGACAGAAAATCAGTTGGAAGGAAGAAAAAAGAGACTGTAAGCTTCAACAATAAAAATTGAAAGTGAATGTGTCCGTTTGCACAAATTCTACTGTGTATTTTTATGTTTAACCCGTGTTTGTCTATGCCTATAAACTTAATTTATCAGCTACTTTAACACATCATAGTTGATCTACAGTGCTTTGCATAACCCTGCAAAACAGAAATCAAATGCATTAATTTGATACAAAGGAATTAATTAAATAAATAAATACATGTCAGAGATAGTCACAGATGCATAAAAGTGTGTTTTAAGTGTGTTTATATCAAGCTATCATCTCTCTGTGGGTGTGTCATTGTAACACTCTCAACATTATTACATAGAAAATGTACTCAGCTAAAGCACATAGTAAAACCAACATGTACTTTTATAGAATATGTTAAACTTGCATTATAATATTTCAGTTTATTTGAATGATGGTTATGTCAAACATGAGCTATTTCAGGGAATTTGAGGTTACCACAGGCCATTCTACTTGTATCACCCCATTCACTAATACATGTTATTTTTTGTGCCATAAAAAAGTTTTTTACTTTTTTTTTATAATGAAATTTTTTTTATTGTAAGTTCTTTAAATGAATGTGATTTTATAGAGGGCCTCTTTTATAGTGAGTGTGGGTGAATGGGAAGGGGACATTACAAAAAAACACAGTAGTTGAATAAGAGCAAAAACAACCTTGAAAATAAAAAAAAATTTGCTGTGACTTTCTCCATCACTGATTTAGGTTCTACTGGTGAAAGAAGGATAAAAAGGATAAATAATGCATACACTAAGCACCACTGTATTTGCAGGGCTTCATTCGGCATGTAGGAAAAACTCATAAACCTTTAAAAACCAGGATCAAGACCAAGACCTAGTAGCAGTAGATTTTAGGGAGGCCAAATATCCTGCGTTGTTCATAGAATATATCAGCATTGAACATGACAAGCCCCAAAAACGAGGAGGAGATTTGAATACCCTCCCACTGACAAGAGAGGGTTTTCATATCCTCACTCTTCAGTTTCTAGCTCCTAGAGGTCTGAACCAAGAATATGATGAACACATTTTGTACAAAAATAATAATAAATAAGACTGGCAGCTTATACTTACCACACATGTATACATGCCTTGAAATTTTTGCCCTGTATCCCAGAAAATGACGTAGGTATACTGGTCTTCTTTCATACTCTGACCTGAACTTGTAAAAAATGGTGCAGTTGCAATACTTTTTGAGTAATATCTGAATATCTGAAAATAGATAACTGGTGTGTGATTTGCTGTTGTTGTTGTCTTTATGATTAACTGATCAAGCACATGTCATTATTAATAACATTTATAAACAAACATTTTTAGAATGTAAAAAAATCTCTTGGTTGCTTTTCCATTGTTATAATTTTTTGTGGTGCTTGTCATGTGGCTGTCTGTCCTCTGATGCACCTATTTTAAAATTGAATTTCTGAATGACTGGTGTTGCTTTTGTTTTGTTTCATCCAAAAATGGTTGAGTGAATTTACCATATCTGGCATCATGAAGCCTATCAGCCTATCGGTGTAACCCATTAATATTGGTGGCTTTTCCTTCAACCATGAAAAAATCTGGCAAAGATCCTGTGTTGACTGAAATGTTGTTTCATTAAACTTCTTGTGATGAAAGAGTGGTTGATGTGCAGGCATTATTTTGTTGTTTATTACTGAGCTTCATTCAGTGCCATTATCAAAGTCACATTAGTTTGCACATATGACACATTTCCTCAGCTGAGACTCTGTATTGCTGCTATATTTAACAATCCAATATAGAATCTCCCTATTTCCAACAAATCTGATTACTGAAAGGTGCTTCTTAACTGACTGCAGGCAAAAACTCTGAATATAACCTGGTTCAGAGCAGGATGGACCTGCAGGATGAGTTACCATGGTGATCTAGCCCAGTTAAAAGAGAGCCACATTCATAACACAGAAAACTCTGGCTTTAGACTGAGAATACCTCGCTAACCCATTAATTTCACCTCATAGTGCATGCCTCTGGGCCACAATGCAGGGCAGGTGTGGAGGAAAGACGTGGAAAGAAAAACACCCTGGGGAGAAGCACAGGAGGAAATGTGGTGTTAACACACAACAAAAGCACAGAAAGCAACAAAAACCTGACAGGGCTGTGGCTGAACCGTGACACTTATTTTTTTTTCTAGAACAATATCCCATATATATGTGCGAAGGCATGTTGACACCAGGCACGTAATACCACCCTAGATTCTCTGTTATTATGACGGCTGCGAAGCAACAAACCCTCCCATAAAACTAAATCCAAAATTAATCTGACTATAAATACACACAACAGATCAAGTATCAAGAGGGTGGAGCTGTATGTCCTCACCCTGCATCCTGACATGCTGCACAATGAACATGATCTCCCTGCTGTTTGTTTTTCACGTTGAGCCTCATTAAGGGGCTCTGCTCTATAAAACCGTGAATTCCTCCTGTCAAGTGTTCCATTCCTCACACAAAATGCCACTGATGTCACTGAGAACATGTTGAAATCACTGAGCTCCTGTCTGGACACTCCTCAGGAGCTATAACCAATAGAAACGAATAACAAAACACAGAGAGCTCAGAGAGGAGAGACTGTTCTCCGAGCTGCAAAGTTTGAGAGGGCCAGGAGAATTGGAGCTGAGCTGATGTGCTGTAAAATGCTGGGCTTCTGTTAAAGGGCTTTGGGTGACTGTTTTCCACTTTAAAGTAGCTTAGTGGTTCCAACTCCAGTCTCAAATGC
Source organism: Acanthurus leucopareius (assembly GCA_029814765.1). Classification (NCBI taxonomy): domain Eukaryota; kingdom Metazoa; phylum Chordata; class Actinopteri; order Acanthuriformes; family Acanthuridae; genus Acanthurus; species Acanthurus leucopareius. Next base: position 9,258,099 of record JAQMCX010000050.1, read on the forward strand.
TGACATCACTTAGTCCATTTTTTTTTTCTTTCTCCGATCTTCCCTATATCTCTCTTTGACCGAGTTATTTTCACCACAATGTCACAGCCTTGGTGCTCCTCTGCATACAGTGACAGGAAGTGGATTTAAAAAAAATGACCAAAACAGAAACCTTGTTGCCACGTTACACCAAAACAAAGTCTCCCATGTGAGACAGTTGTCTGGGTCTTTGCTGGCATGGCTATTCTTAAGTAGCAGTGACACAACAAGGGTCACTTTGAGATAAACATGTGTCAGGGGAAGAAAATGCAATTGTCTGATAAACAAAAGCAGAGGCAGGTCCGTTGTGTTTCATGAGTCCCCCATTAGAACCCGGAACAGATGGAAAAGTGGCCTCATTCTTCCTGCATACCACACAACTCCACTGTGTCCCCTTCCATGTCCTCCTGAGTTTCCATTATAAGAGTGACTTTTTTTTTAAAATTCCAACACAACCTCGTCCTCCAGCTGAGAAGCTTGATCAGAAAGTACTTAAAAAGCTTCCAGTGCTACTGCCACAAGCACCAGTTGTTGTCTTTCAATTATTTGATTTTTTAAGAGTTTTGCAAATTAGTTAATGAGAACCTGTTCAACCTTGCAGCTGGAGTCAACAGCCTCCCTATAAACATGAGTTTGCTAGACAGTATATATGTTCCTAGGAGCCCTTTAGATGATGGTGTGAGAATAAGCTGAGATGAATTCTGCTCTCAGTATTAAAAAATGGGTGACTTGGTTCAAACATAATGGGTCTCCAGTCAATTTTTAGTGGCAATTTTTAGTGATGAGGTTTTTTATTTTTTGTTGGAAAATATTCAAAATAACTAACTAGCTTCTCTGGGTTCGTGCTGTTGTATCTTCATTAAACAGTAAAAGTTTGGAGGAAAATATGTCATAATTAAATTCTGGCTTCTTTTACATTTGGCTGTCCATAGGTTTACATGGAAAAGCTGATGTCTGCAGTATTTTCTTGCATGTGCTGTCATTTAGATGAAGTTGGTTTCTATTAAAATAAGTTGGTTCCTATTAAAACTTTCCTCTTGTAAGAATCAGCTATGTTCTGATCCATAGAAGGAGCCCACAATTCACTTTAAAGTTCCTTATTACAGGTCGTCAGAAGTTTTACATTAAAGAGAGTGACTGGACTGTATGGAGGTACACATGGAAGAGTTTCTGCTGCTTGCTGGATAATATACTGGTTTGGAGCTCACCAGGTCACACATGCATGTGTGTGTGCTCAGATATGTGCACTGTATTCTTCGCATCCTATCTATAGATGCCCTTGTGAGTGCTATATTAATCTTTACTTTAATGTGGTTCCCTGCTATTGCAACCTCCCACTCTTGGCCCTATTGCTGTGGGATTAACAAGGGTGTACTGGGATGTGAAATCCAAGTCTTTGTCCATTCCAGCTAGGGCAGCCATAGCTGCATAACCTTACTGGGTGGAGACCAAGGAGTGAAGAATTAGAGCTTCAAAGCAGCAAAGTAATGTGTACGCCTAAGTGCATTACATGTGACTTATAAATTGAGGTATATGAAAGCCAGGCGGGAGTGTTACAAAGGAAGGTACATGTGATCCAAAACTATGTAGAGGTTTCTGGGCACATTATTACTATATAATATGTGTTTCAAGCACTAAGAATGCTTTGAAGCATCTGGAATTGTGTGAGCAGCTGCAATAATGGGAAATATAATTCACAAAGTATGGCATTTCAATTAATGTAGCATGACGTGTCTATAGGCATACATGTCATCCACTGTCACTCAATATTACATCATTATAGCCATTTTTCTCACCTCTTTTTGTTCCCTTCCTCTCTTTGACTGTGTGTGTGAGTGTTACAAAGGAAAAACACTGGTGAGGTTAAAGGACAGACAGGCCTCTGCTGCTTTTGGGGACAGATAATTATGCATAAACACTGTGGCTGTGCAGAGAGTCTAGTTAACCTTTAAAGAGTTCATAAAAAGAAGCAGTCTTCATAAGAAGAGTGCTCTCTTTTGAGTGCAGCACATAAAGGAGGGCATAATTGGCAACCAGTTTAGCGCTGTCTCGCGTTATTAAGTTGCTAAACTGTGCCTCATCATGGCAGTATGCTATGGCAACAGTTGTCGCCAGCTTTGCTTTTCTACAGCTTGCTGCAGGCATCTGTCTCACCTGAGGAGCAGACGGCCTAGTTTCCATCCGCTGCATCTAATCGAGACGGCAGGTCGTGCCACGATACAATGAGACTGTTACCTGCTGGGAAAAGAATTAGCACTTGTGTTTGCTCTGTGTCCGCTGCGTAACCATGGAAATAAGATGAATGCGATGCCATGATTAGATTCCTTCATATTAAAACCACATGGCTCCATGGTCAGACACCTTTGTTTTGTCTGAACTCCATTTACGCTTAACTCCAAGATACTTTGGGGACTGTACTTACTTTAAAAAATACCCCCTGAAAACCCTCTGTAACAAAAGTGTAGTCAACAGAAGATGCCATTAAATGTAATGACTCCCAGGTAATTTGTTGTGCCCGCACCACTTCCTTCATGTACTTGGTAATGAGATTTTACTGTGTGTTGTGGGCAGGGGGGCCCTATTCTCTTTGACCAACCGCAGTCACTGTGGTGCCAACTGAGAGGTTTGTATAATAGAGCCCAGGATGAACATGATCTGTGGGTCATGAGAAAATGTTTCCCTTCAGGAAAAAGTCTCTAATTCAGCAGTGATGAATGAATGTAGCAGCATGACTCTGGCAAGATTAACAAAAATGATATGAGTGTCCTGTCGTGAAGTGGACAAACACAGGTACTTATAACAACACAGCAGAGCTACATGTCAGTGTATCACTCTGTTTGATGATGGATCTAATCTTTGGCATCCATTGTGAGACATTAACTTGTTAATGTCTTGTGAAAAACAGGTGTCTCTGGTGTTTACAACTTCGAATTGTCAGAAATCTGGATGTGCTACAACAGGTTTTAGACTAAATGTGTAAAACCCAACAGCTTGCATGAGATGATGTGCTAATCAAAGAGTGGGACATGATTTTACAAAACAGCTAAGAATGTTTGAACTGCAGAAGAATGTAAAGAATAATAACATTAATTTTAATTTTAATCTGGTATCTTAAACACATATGTGATTCTTTTCTGCAGTGTTTGAGTTTTTTGTTCTCATGTACCGAAAGACTTTAAGTGTAGGGTGACATAACTGAGCTTTGGAGCTGCAAAAAAAAAATTAATTTGCTTTTTTGAGTTTGGTGTGTTATGCTTTTGATTTAAATACCCTGTAAATGTTTTTTTATTAGGTGTGAAAATTCTCCTGCTTTTTAAGCTAAATAGTCCTTTAAGGATTACAAATGTATCAAACATCATACACTTTCTATATTTGTAATACAACAAAAGGTATGTACTCTTTACACTGTATTTCTTTGGCAGAGCAGACTGCAGCTGTGGTCACTCTAAAAATACTAAACCACATTGTCCAATTTAACCTGAAAGGCTTGAGTTTCTCATAATAAACCATTAGGCATCTGGACAAACAGTAGAGAGATGGTGAAAGGTGGATAGAAAGTGCATTGAGACAGACAGTATTTCCTTTCCCCCTCTCCTCCTTGATTTTTCTTTTACCCCTGCTCTTTCCCTGTGTATCCTTCAGTTTCTCTGCTCTATTTTCTTCATAAACTCTCTTGATTTTACTCTGTTTTTCAGTGTCCCTACCAAACACAGCTGGAACACTGCTCATGTGCTCCTTCTATAGGCTCATTCCTGCTGTTTTAGGAAACTGCTCTGGGTGTTTGATTCTCCTGCTCTGAGTCGTTTGATCTGTATTCCGCATTAGATCGTGCATGCAGAGCAGAGTCCAAGTGAGTGAAGAACAACAAATGAATTAATTCCAGTGCCGTGTCCAGCTAAAATAAAACACACCCAAGAGTTCATAAAAAGAACAACAACTGTGTTAGTCATCAAGTTTGAAAGCAGGTTTGCAATCAAAGGTAAAACTCACTCAACTCTGTAATATGCAAATAAACACTAACCATTTAAGATGCAGTATGCACAAATAATTTTAGTGCATATTAACAAACTGATCTATGTCTCAAGAGGCTGATCAGAGAAAAAACCACTGCTGCACAGTTGCTATTAAAATAATTTGACATTTTGGGAAATGCATTTATTTGTCTAGGTCTCAGATTCTGGTTAGTGGATTGACACCATGTGTATGTCTGTGGTTTTAGCTAGAACTAGTTAGCTTGCCCTAGTATAAAGACTGAAAAACAGAGGAAAACAGCTGGTCTGGCTCTGTCCAAAGGTAACAAATTCCCTTTTCGCAGCCAAGAAAATAGTCTGACACAAAACCCTCCTTGAAACATCACGTTGTTGTTAACAGTTTTTGTATGGATTACACAAAACAGCAATAACATCAGAACATTTAAGGTATCCTGGCTGTAGCTTCATAGTTAGTATGCAAACAGTAGTGAGTGTTATCAATCTTCTCACTCTCTGCAAAAATGTAAATAAGTGTATTTTGCCAAATGTCAAGCTTCTCTTTTAAACTTACTTTGATTACAGACAAAATAATTTTTTTTAGACATGAGCAGTTAAGAAATAAAGCAAACAAATTCACTTCTGGCAGTTTGACAAGCACATGGTCGAGAACATAAACTCTTTGTTTTTCACTCCTCGTGTTTGTATATGTGTGAGTGTGTATGAGACATCATAATGAGTTGAGCACAAAAAGCTGTAGCCTGCATTCATTCACAAGCAGTGACGTCGTCCCCTGAGAAGGGTGAAGAGAGTTTTTGGGAGACCACTGCAAGTGGAACTCCTTGCGAGGCTGGGCTGTAACCTGAAGCCAAGGAGAAGTGAGAGAGGGAGAAGCTGAGAGGAGAAGGAAAGTGAGAGAGAGAGAGAGAGAGAGAGAGAGAGAGAGAGAGGGAGAGAGAGAGTGAGGGAAAGAGAGGGAGGGAGTGAGGGCGCGTGTCTGTGGGAAATGGAA
>JAQMCX010000050.1:9269568-9292702 GCA_029814765.1 Acanthurus leucopareius
CAAAAAACACGCCAAAAAAAAAAAAAAAAACCCATTTTTTAAATTGCTCAAAAAAAAAAAACACCCCCCCCCCCCCCCCCCCCAAAAAAAAAAACAAAAACTAAACTAACAGAGCTAAAGAAGTGCACAAGTGCACAAGGAAATAGAAAACTAAGAAATTACAAAAATCTGAAAAATAAAACAACAAAATTAAAAAAATTTTACAAAATAACTAAACTCAAAACCACAGATCATTACAGAAAGAGGTAATTTAATCCTTTCGTGCCTCCAGTGGAACCTGCAAAGAATTTTCCAATTTTCCTGGATACATTGGTCCATAACTCCATTCTAATGCCATCCCTTATGATGCAAAAAGAACGTGTTCTGTCTAATGCCAACTCTAATGCACTCACATCATCTAGCAGCTGCTTTGACTCAGGAAAAGTGTTGTGTCTCCTAAACTTTCCAGCTCAGACACTGCAATCTGTTAGACTTTTACATAGGCCAACAAAGTGGATGTAAATATTTCAGCTGTTTTTTTTTAGCTATTAGTAGCTATGAACTAGGATGCTAAATTAAGAAGACATTTTGGTGGTAGGACTACTTTTTTAATTAACCTATATTATTGAGCAAAGAGCTCTTTTGTTGCACTTTATTTTGTTTTGGCACAAAGACAGGATAGAGGACCCCATTTTTGGAAAGTAGGAAGGATGTGTGACCAAAAAAAAGAGACAGCATGTCTGTTTATATGTATAATCTTTTGTTTTTTATTGAAATATATTGAGGAGGATTATTGCAGTTTTCAGTGAGGCGGTGGTTAAAAACATTTTGTCAACTGCTAAATATGTCGTAATACATATTTGTGTTTGAGTCACAGTACAGTACATTATCCCTCTCTTTGCACTCTTTGTCTTTTTCCTGTCTCAACAGACATCTCTCTAAACACACGGACCATGCCCATGCCATGGATGTTTGTGGTTTCCACACTTGGCCAAGAAAAGTCCACAAAAATGACAGTCTGATCCTGATCTATGACTTTCCTCTGTTTTGTAGGGAGGCAGGTCGAACTAAACAAAAGAGACAATGCAAGAATGTCAGTTTTGGCTAAAAAGCAAAGTTAAGAGTTTTAAGAATACGTTGCTTTTTATCAGCAGTAAACCATTAGTGGGGTTTAGTGTGATAGTATAGATACTGTATATGGGACTGACGTGAAGAGGTGTCTCGGTCCAAAAACCTTTAAATGACACCAGTTATGGTCTTGAGATCTATCACATGCAGTGCTACAAATCCAGTAGATTGACCCCATGTTGCTACTGGCTTTCTGAACTTACTTTAAGGCTTCTGCACGGATCTAGCTGAGTCAATGTTATCAAAACAATAAATGACCCTGAGAACAGGCAGGAGCCATAAAAAGCCTCCAACACCTGCAACAGCTTTATGAAGCACAAACTCTGTCCATAAACCCACAGTAAAGTCAACCTAGTGGCAATGCACAGCATAGTTTCTGTTTGATTCATGTCAGTGTGTGTGTGTGTGTGTGTCTTACTGCATCTTCTTGGTGAAATAGCCAGATTGTAGCTGGACAGAGATACAATTTATGAGATCTTTAATGTGGAAGGGCAGCAGGAACAACTCCCAACATTCTCAGACATCTGCTCTGCTCCTCTCTAGTTGGCTGTTTGCAGACAGCCACTAGGAGATAAATCACTGTGCTTTTGTATGCTGGTATATTTGTGTTTCTGTGTCTTAAATTTTTGGTCACCCAAAACAACAAATATACCTTGTGTCCGACTACAGATTTAAAGATAAAACCTGCAATGCAGAGTGCCTGTGTGTTTTTTCATGGGGAAACAACATTTGCAAGACTTTATTATGATCGCAGGGCTGTGAGGAGGGTACGTACAAAATGCTCCACTGGCATTGTGTCAAGTTTAAAGTGCAGCCTCTGTTAGTTCTCCATCGATGTCTGCCACAAGAGACATTCCACTTGTCTGTTTCAGCTTTTAAATCCTCTGTTACATAATTATAACCACTCGAGCTCAAACGTTCCTGAATCACTGGCTCCCATAAACATTGCATTTATTGGGTAAAAACTTTACAAAAAAAGGCAGTGTTTTTGCTTTATAAATCGCTTTTTGATTAATGATTTGATTGAGTTTTTACTATGACATTTCTCTTGTGGCAAGTTATCTGATGTGAGACATATGAGAGCACACAGGGGAGATAAACTTCTGAGAGGCTTGCGGTCCCCAAAAAAGGAGCCTGTAACCACATGGCAGTGGAAACAGCCAGAGAGCCTGTGCAGAGCAGCAGCTCAGATAAACACTGAACTCACCAGAGTCCTTCCACTGCTGCTTGTGCTTCTGCAGACCATAACCTACATCTATGCTCTGCTTCCCACAAAGTCATTACTTTCTGTATTTTTGACTCATCCTCCCTTTAATTTTATATGTATATGAAATAGTGGTTACAAAAGCATGTTTCCTGCTTGATGTTTGAACTGATTTTTGCTGACCTGCTTAGCCTGATGTATTGTCTTTTTCAGATTACAGGTATTTGTACAATCACTGCCCGGGCCCAGAGTGGAACGTTATGTGCAGAGGCTGCTGCGAATATGACGTCATCCGCTGTAAGTGCCCCATACAGGGGACTCCAGTGGGCTACGCGGTGCCCTGCTGCCGCAACGCCATCAATGAATGTGACCCCTGCATCATCCATCCAGGTAGAACCTCTGCAGATACTTGAAAAAAATACCTGATGAGATGTTGCAAACTTGCCTCGAACAGAATAAAAAGTTGGCAGAGCTGAACACTCTCTTTATAACTAGTTTTTCTCCAGTAACTGCAGTGTTGTAAGTTGCATTGTAGCATTATTAAACATTTTACAGAAAGCCTTTAAACTTTAAAATGTGGATAAAAAGATGTAAATTTGTCTGTTTGTACACTTATAATCTGTTTGAGATATTCAGTTGTGTATATACAAAGAATGTAATTACACAGGTATGTCTGCACACATGCTGCAGCTCATGAATCCAAACCCCTGCCTTCTTTATGTTTCTCTCCTACATGCCCTCTGCCTATAGGAGTATGTCATGTTTTCCTCACAGCTTGAATGTTTCCCTTTATTGGGGGAAAACAGCTGTTTCCTCTACATCATGTTTTACTGGTAAAAACTAAGAAATGTTCCAAGTCCTAATGTGTAGAATCATAAATGCCCATGTGCAAGTCCTCATCCCCTTTCTTTTCGGTTTAAACACTTACCTGTACTCATGTCAGATGTTGCTCCTCACCCTCCCCCCCATGACCAGAGCCATTTCTTAAGTGAAAATCCATCCTCCCAGGAAGCTGTTTCAGTGGGGTGTCTCCACAATTCTATCTCAGGAAACAGCAATATGTTTTCACATTCTGTTGTAGTGAAAGATGAGCTTAATGAGTTTAACAGAGTTGATCTTAAGGAAACATTGCATGGCTCTGGTGAAGGTGGGTGACATGGCAGTTCTTTTGAAAAACTTATAAAAAAATAAATTCTTGGTATTATTTGCACCCGGCCTGTCAACTTGGGTGCTACTTTACCGTGAATTTGTTCCTGTCTCCCTTTCTTTCAGGTTGCAGTATTTTTGAGAACTGTAAGCGCTGTAATAATGGCACATGGGGCCCCAGGGATGACTTCTTTATTAGTGGCAAATACTGCGCTGAATGTCGGCCTGGCTGGTCTGGTGGAGACTGCATGAGTAAGTCTCTAGCATATCCTACGTAGCTTGACTATCATAAAATGTTCTTTCTTTCCATGCTGATATATCTTCATCTTGACAACTATGCCAGCTTGGAAGGCTGCCATATGCCCAGGAGGTTTTCCATGAGGAGCTGAGTGACAAGTCAGAGCTAACATTTGGGATTCCCATAAAACAGTTCAATATGTAGCATTTGTACACTGAGGCTAAAGTTTTCTCAATATGCAAATATTCTGCTAAGGTGAATGACAAGTACATGTTTAAAAACTGGAAAGGCTGCTGAATGTCTTTCCCCTGTGCGTGTTGTGTTTATGCTTCCTTATGTTGTTTAGCATAATGTAGGGTTTTTACAGTGGCTTTGGACACTCAAATGTAATTGCTTTTGGTTTGAATGGTAACCAAAGCAGCTGAATGTAGACCCTTAAAAAAACAATTAAGCCTGTAACTAAAAGCCTCTGAAATTTAAACAGCATGTCAGTTTCTGCAGAATTTTCCAAAGTGGAACTGTTATCCTTGTGTTTTTTCCAGAGTGTGGGGGAGTGATCCGTAAACAGCAGGGCCACTTGGTGCTGGAGAGTTACCCCAACAATGCTCGGTGTGAGTGGACCATACAGGTGAACCGTCCCTTCACAATAGATCTCAGGTAATAACACTCTGCTGCCATGTTTTTTACCGGCCCTAATTACTGTAATATACTGCACCTGAGCAAATCTGGGAGTAATATCAGTCAGGACACATCATTTAAGAGTGACACAAAGCATTGTGGGTATGAAAAATTTTTAGATTGTTTGTCTTCTCCATCAATTGTTTTTAAAAATGAGACAAACTGCCTGTGACCATGCTAACATCACTGTGAGGCTAAGTTACAAAGGTGTTTTGGACGAAATGCTAACTTTAGCATACGTACATGCTCCTGATGGCAATGCTAGCATAGAAGCTACAATGTTTACTTCATTCATAAGCATAGTTCAAGTCATTAGCATGTTAACATCAGCGCAAACTACAAAGTACAGTTGAGGGTGATGGGAATGTCATTAATCATAAATCATTTCATACATCATAAACCCAAGAACTGAACATTGGACCATAATGCCACGATACAAAATTTTATGAAAATCTAGTCTGGATCAAATTGGTGACAAACTGACTACTCTTATCCCCAGACTCACACTAGCACGGTGGCTTTAAATTAGAATAAAAGACTCAACATTTAAGTATCTTTCAGAGACAGTGTGCTAGTTATTTTGAGTAATAACTTACTTTCCTGTCAACAGTTTTTATTGGAACTACTTTTAATTGATGAATCCATATAAAGCCATGGGAATGTCCATTAGGTTGCACAGCCAACAAGTTAACAAATAATAGCTGAAGTGGATCACATGATCATAGCTTACAAAAAAATATGTTTCTGTTGGAAACTGGACAATGTTGCAAATTGTTGTGTCAATAAAGTTAAAATTGACACAGTTTCAACTGGCATTAAAGCATTAGTTTTCAGTTTTCCCTCACTGTCCATCTGTAATAGTTATTAATGGCCTGCTTGAGTCAAATTTCCACTCAGGTCAGATATTTCTGCAAGATGTAAGTCATGGGTGGATTGTGAGTCTGCAGCAAAGTCTGGAAAACCACAACGTCCCCTTTTTTTTGTACAGGAAAGTTATTACTTTTCTGTCCTGTGATAACTTTCTATTTCTGTCATTTTCCCCATTAGGCATATAGCACTTTACAGGCAACAAAACCATACAGTTAAATAAAGACTCAGCATGCAGTGCTTACAGTAAGCGTTCTATTGTTTGCATGTAGGATACTTAATGAATTCAAGTATTTTTTCTGCTGTATATTAAAGTAACTTTAAACTACTCTGACAACTGCAAGATGCATCCTGGGCTGACTCCATTCTATGACAATATAAACAATTGACAATAATTATAAGGCATATAAGGCTTTTACGATATAAATCCAATAGAAACTCAGAAACAGAACTGTGGCACTCAGACACAGAATAATGGAAAGTTATATGTCAGTGCCTGAGTGATTGGACATTCCTGTATTTTTCTGTTCAACTACAGTGGCTCACAGTGTGCTCACATCACAGGCAGCATATTTACCAAGTTACAGCTGGCATTAATTTTAGGAGGTGCAGCAAGCTAAAATTTAGTGTTACTGTTCATCTCATTAGTGTAATCGTCCGTGACCCAGGGGTCTTTGATAAAAGGTTAAGTGAGCGGTTCTGAAGCAAGCCCATGTTTTGTACAAAGTTCATCGGACCGTCATGTTAGTTCCATGGAAAGGCTGATAAGATTACATTTGAAATTTCCAGGCAAGGGAAAGGAGATTCTTGGTATCTCTTTCTTTTTTTTCTTTAAATCCAGCAGGAAAATCTCTCAGTGTCACAATTTGCCTGCCAGTGAACCACTCAAGCATTAAGAGTATGTATATTTAGTCTAACAGCTATAACACTTCTTGTGGATGTCCTGACTGTATTAAAGCATGCTGAGAAATATTTGGGAATGCTAACACATTACCCAGAAATTCCATACCAGTAATCACCACAAAAATCAGCATGTTTGTTTAGCAATCATAGATATATTTTATAGACATGTAACAGCTGTTAACCTGAAATAACGAGATTCTTATTTAAACTGGAATGAGTAATGCTGTTTAATAGCAACGATTCTTGCCAGTTACATAAATGTTATGACATGAATATGTGCACTTAAAACTGTTAAGTGGGCACACAATGGAATAAATGAGCAATAAAATACAAAGGGGAGGAAAAAAGGTTGAGATGTATTTCAATTCTGCCAAAGCCACAAAGCCAAAGATAGGCATCTGTTTGTTTTTGGTTTCTAAATAAGCTGGCTATTTTACTGTTGCTGGCAGGAGTGTCAAAAATTGTGCCTTATCTAGAAAATTTAATCCAAACTGCTATTACTGTTGCAAAGTTGGTGCATAGAGTAATAATGTAATCTTACTTGTCTATGCCTGCCATGACCTCATGCTACTCTATTCCTTTAATTTGTACTGCTGCACACAGCCCAACTACTCCCACAAATCTTTGCGCAACACACACACACACAAACACACAAAATAAAATGAAATAAAGCAATAACAAAAACCTAAATATTTAACTGTTGTTGTACCTGGTTAAAGTAAGACAGATTTCATACACCATTGAGAAAAGAAAGTGGGGCAAATCACCTTCAGCAGCTGTTAATGTCTTCAGTGGCTATTATTACTGCTCATTACTTGTTTTCGCTGGCTGAAGAATTTTAAAGCATCGGTCTCATGATGCCAGCTGGTGTGGCACTGCCAGGAAACACAGGTGCTCTCATAATCCTGTAAACACCAACATGGCCGACACACAACAGAAAGGTTCACATTGAAAAATCCGGTCAGTTTACCTCATGCACTCAAATAACCATCACAGTGTTTCAATGTTCAGAGACAGAAAAACTTATTTTCAGTAGTGGATTGTTTAGTTTTCAACCCTTTTTACTTTAAAACTTTATTTTAAAGTCTCTTGACACGGTTGAGTTTATTTGTCAGACACTTACTGCTTTGTGTTTTTCCTGCTAACAGGTTCATGATGTTGAGTCTGGAGTTTCACCAGTCTTGTCGTTATGACTACGTTGAGGTCCGAGATGGCGACAGCATCAACTCACGCGTTATCGGTCGTTTCTGTGGTAACAGCAGACCCGCCCCTCTTCAGAGCTCTGGCAACAGTCTGCACATACTCTTTGTGTCTGATGGTTACAAGAACTTCGATGGATTCTTTGCCACTTTCCAGGAGAGCTCAGGCAGGTCAAATACCAGTGTCGTATTTCAACAGCAAGATTACTGCTCCTACTATCATTTATATGACTTTACTACTAATGACTCACTTCTATGCTTAATAACAGAACCCAAATCATTATCTCTCACCCTAACTGTAGCATAAGGGTAATTATAACTGTAAACCCAAAAACAAGTCTTGGTCCAATAACAGCATCCAACAAGAGTGTGTCTTTGCTTTATACACAGGAAATAACAAGTCATTTGTAAAGTCCCACACAATGAATAAAGGGACTCTTCAAAACTTGGGTCAAAACCAATGCAAACAAGAAAAAAGTCTCTTAGGTACCCAGAGTCCAGTAAATCATGTCAAGCCTTCATCAGGGTGTTAAGTCTGCAGCCCGCTGAGAGAGTGAAGACTGACCAGAATGTCTTTATTTACCAGAAATGTCCTCATTCTTAAGGCCCAAAGCTCAGGAGCAGACACACTCACTCACACTTAAATGACTACACGCACACACGAAAATTACCAGCAGCTTAGCCAGATCTAGTAAAAGCAAACAGAGGATATTTGTGCAGACCCTCACACGTTCAGAAAAAAACCTAACAGTGACATTTATGTGGTTCCAGCTTTGAATATAAATCCCTTTATGAAGCCTCATGTGACATGACAGCCACTCCTGCTGCCCTACATTTAGTATCATTATACTGCAAATAAATAACAACATTTCTTCATGTATTCTAATATCACATATGTATGTTTACAGCTTGCAGCTCATCTCCTTGTCTGCATGATGGCACTTGTATCCTGGACAGTTCTTATACATACCACTGTGCCTGCCTGGCTGGTTACACAGGCAAGAGGTGTGAAAATGGTGAGTTTGTAACCTGAACAGAAAGATCATGCATGAAAATTTTTTATATATTTCTGTTTTTTTGGGGGGGGGGGATTTAAGTGGAAAAAGAATAAAAACATGCCTGCAGGTTCTAATCACAGGGAAGAATGAACCAGTCTTTACAGCTGTTGGCATGACTTCAATTTTCCGTCTCTTGAATCACTCTAAAGTCATGTCTTACTGTATTGACGCTTACGAAATCTTAGAATTATTTGAGTCATTTTCATCTGAAATCAGACCCACCTATTTGCAACCAACTTATTGAGAAATTGACCTCTTTCCGAAAGGCTGTTTTGTTTTTTTTTCTCCTGCTGTTGTGGCTGCCCAGAGGCAGGCGGTGATTCACTGTCACAAGGATGAGGTCTGTGGTTTGGATGAGGTTCAGGCCAGCTGCCTTCCCTGTCCATCTATGCTTTTGGTCAATCAGACAATAGACATATAAATTAGGTTTCAGTGAACGTGATCCAAATCCAAAGGACCATCTACCACTGAGCATGTAAACGAAAGGGAAAAATGCTTCAACAAAATATATGGAGAGTAAAAAAACATTTTGTTTCTGTAGAGCTTGGTAAGGAAATTAAAGGAAAACATTCTGGTTTCTGAAGATACACACTAAATGCCACTTTCAGTGTGTGTGGTCATCCTCCACCAACACACTGGCAGAACTCCATTTCGTCATGTGGGGTACTGCCCAACTGGAGTGCGGTTGGCCTGCAAGGTCTTTCATTTATGGTGGTCTGGACCCTGACTTGTGTTATAATAACCAATAGACCTCCCTTAAGATCTGGCAAAAAACAGACTTCCTGAACCCACTCCTTTTTTTTTTCTTGTGGTGTCATTTTCAGGGCTAAATTTGAGTCTATAAAACTAATGAGGAAACAATTCTACTTCTGTGACACAAGTCAGCTTTTCCATTGGAGGAGACACCCATAAAATAGGCATGAGTTTCATTTCACACTGCGTGCATTCATCTGTATTACCTTGAGAAATCCTCAGCTGTTCATTTTAATAGAAGAGAGCTGGAATACGCTAATGTCTGACATTTTCTAGAGGAAATATAGTCTTCATTTCTGCCTCAGAATGAGATGGAGAATTTAAAGTATGAATCTGACATCGGTCATATTTTAGGTGTCTTATAATTAACCTGTCTTGTTCTGTAAGCCTGAGCTAAACCTCATTCTGTGTGAGGGAATCTTGACACGGTATTGTATGAATTTAATATATTAGCATTATTTCTCTCCCCTTTCCTTTTCCCTCTCTGGCACAGTTTAATCTATTCCTGAGTCTGTTCGGAGCCAGTGTTCAACATAGTTTCCAAGGCATTAACAAAAGGAATGATGATTTACTTACAGATGTGTCTCTGTATGTAGCAGGTTAGCATTCCACCCTAATGACTCCAGACTCATCTCATATCTCTAGACAAAATCTGACATGACACATGGATCATGAGAACAACACAACGAAGAACACAGCACCTCAGGATGCCCCAGCTTTTTTTAAAAAACATATTTTAAGGAGGTCAACTGCAGTTTATTTTTCCACTTTGGTTGGCCAACAGCGTTCTTGGTGCCCTAAGGGATTTAAGGTCGAAAATGCCGTAAGGCCAAAACGCCCAGATTATAGGGAGAGGTCCTTGGTTTTGGAGCTGTAAAACCACAGACAGTGAATTTCATGGATTTGACCCAGCTTAAAGTCAACACCACAAAAACCCTCCGGGGGGATTGTCTCACAGAGAATGCTGTAATGGTATGATAGCCTCAGTGTTAACATGTGTGTTTGAGTTTCTGTGAACTCAGCTGGGGTTGGCACAGTCTTGTACCACAATATTTGTATACACATTTACAGTTTGTTTTTAAGAAAGAAATAGATACTCTATGCACATCACAAAGTGTTGACATCATTGCATGATAATTTTCTCATTCATGATATGAATACCTTTTGTTTTTGCAGTAGGTTTTTAGAGTTACGCACAGTGTTTCCCCAACACATTACCAATCTCTACGACCCTTTCCACTTTTACAACACTGGAAAGTTGAACAGTTTGACTAAAGCTCTTTTATTGGATCTATTTCTTCCCATTTACAAGCCATGTGTTAAAGTCTTGCTGTGAACTGTTCACACTTCACCACGATTGGTGAGATTATTCATTAATGAGCCTCTATATGGTAGCGGGCTACGCTTTTAAAGCTCTGAACATTTTTAAATTAAGAGTAATTACTGCGAGAGCTGAGATTTTGGTGTGTGTGTGTGTAGACTATCTGACCTGCAAGCAGCAGAAGGCAATTAACTCCCTGAGGGCTTATTTGTGTGGTCTTTTATAGCAGAGAAGGAAGGTGCAATAAACTTGTGTGTGAGGAATGCTAGAGATGCTTCCTCCATCCTTTTTAAATCTTAATTCTGCCCTGCCATCCAGTTATGAAACAGGAAAGTAAAACAACATGTGTTCATGACTAAAATGTGCATGCCTGTAATTTTACTCAGTGGTGGGATGCCACAGGCCTCCAGTGCCCGCCCACGGATCCACAGAGGGTTTGTTCCATCACTCAGGGGCACGCATCACTTTCCGTTGCGACCCTGGCTTTGAGCTGCGGGGGTCTCACGCTGCCATCTGCCTGAGTGACGGCACATGGAGTGCGCCTGCCCCACAGTGTGGTAAGATGATGACATCAACCTTGTTTTTTTCTGCCACATAATTATAATTCAGGATCTAGGAAAGTCAAATGTGTTGTTTGTTTGTCTCTGAATGTCATACATACTGCTAAAGAGATGCAGATTGTTTATTAGAAAAAGCACCATTTGCAGCTTCTAAAAGCCTGATGTCATGCCTTTTCTCCAGTGCCAGTGGAAAGAGTGTGTGCTCTACCTCCAAAGCCAACACATGGGGACCACTTCTTGGTTTATGGACCCAATGATGTCCTCATTGCTCTGCAGTACCTGTGCTACCATCCTTATGAGCTCAGTGGGAACTCCCAGAGAACCTGCCTCCCTAATAACACCTGGAGTGGGACTCGACCTGTTTGCACCCAAGGTCAGACAAAGTGTCTTAAGAAATGAAAATTAAAATGAATGAGTCAAAGCAAACAGTACAGAGGACGTTCACTTCAATTTAGTCATTTTTTATAAGGCTAATGGATCAGAAAATGAGTCAGTGAATAGAACTATCCAGCATGACGGGCCAACTTTGAACAAAAAGGTTTGCAATCAGCTGCTGACTGACAACTCAGTAATGATCTTCTTTCGTGTTCTTTCTTCACAGTGAATAATACACTCACTGAAGCAGAAAAGGACAAAGGCCCGCCAAAAGAGAAAGAAACAAGTATATACAGCGACAAAGATATCAGTAAACCTAAAGAGAAAGGTCAAGAGAACACGACTGTTGAAAGAAAAGATATTGAAGGGGAAGAAAACAGTGGGCACGAGAACACAACAGCAGTCGACCGAAAAGATACATATACTGATACTATTCCAGAGAAAACTGCGGAGGAGAGAAATGAAGGAAAGCAAGAGGAAACAAATACTGGGTTAGAGAAATCTAGAGGAGACAGCCAAGACAAAGTGGATAGTAAAGACCCAGACAACAGCCTGAATACAGTTGAAAAGACAGAATCTGAGAAAAAAGAGGAAACCCCAGACACAAACTTGGAGACAGGAAAGACAGATACTACAGAAACAGTTCTCTTAAAAGGTAAAGGACAAGAAGAGAGCGAAAGAAAAGAGAAACAGGTGAATGGAAAAAGAGATCCCGATAAAGTCGGCCCTAATGATACCAAGCTGAGGACAGTCATAGCTGAGGGTGAAAACACACTGGAGATAATTGAAGTGCAAATGTCAAAGAACAACACAGTTATACATGATACAAAGGACACACAGAAAGGAAATAACAGCATAGATTCTCCAGAGGCAGGAAGAAACATCATTCCCACCAAAGTCAATATTACACAGTACACAATGTACAGAGCGGGAGGTGAGGAAAGTGGGAAACCAAAGGAAAAACCAACAACTAAAGAGGACAGGACTGAGAAGAAATCTCCAGAGAAAACAAAGGAGGATTTGGAGAAGGAGAGGGAGGAGAAAGAAAAAGAAAAGGAGAAAGAGGTCAACCAGAGCTTTAATGGTAAGAGACTTAATAAGAAAAATCAAAATTAATACCACCGCCTCCTTCTTTGTCTTCAACCTCACCTCTCTTATCTATTCCCATTGTGCAGAGAAAAGCTGCCCACCTCTTCCTCGCCTCTATCATGGCTACCACCAGCAGGTTCCTGGGGTGGAGCCGGTAACAGTGCAGTTCTTCTGTAACCACTCCTATGCTCTTAGTGGTGATGCCCAACGCACCTGCCAACCAGACGGCACCTGGAGTGGCAAACAGCCACTTTGTGTCAGAGGTACCATCATCTGTTTGGTCCCTGTTTTGGCAAAATTATTTTATTTCTGATAATAATGTGGGCTTTTTTGTGGAAGGTACTGATATCTGTATGCATGCACATACAACGTTTTGATCATGGTTAATTTAGTAATAAGTGGGACTAGTTCTAACCTTCTGATCTAAAGGGTTTGAAGTGCAAATGTACAGTACTGTGGCTTCAGTATTTCATCAGAAAATGTGTAAGTAGCTACTAAAGGGGCTACGTGTTTCTAATTTTTTCCAGACCATTAGATTTGTAGATATAGAGTGTGCAAAATGGCTCTGAAATGCTACATACTGAACAAATACTAACACTGAGTGCTAGTGGGTAAAGGACTTTCGCAGCACAATAATTCATCAGCCTGGAGCTGTAAATGTTAATTAGTTCTTAATGGATTTTGGTCCGTATGCTCTTCAGCTGTTTGCCAAAAGGTAAGTTGTTGAACTGTCCATTTGCTCAACCCTGCTAACAAATTAAAGAGCCACATTTGATAAAAATACAAAGCAAGTTCTGAGTTGGAGGATTTATGGCAGCCAAATATATATTTTTTCAAACTCATTGAATGCTTGGTTACACATTTTTGGAAATAGTCTTTTTTTCTCTTTGGTTTATAGTTAAATGAGGAGATGCCTCTCACAGCCAGCAGCCACGTAGCCTCAGTCATGTGTAGCTTGACGAAAAGACTGAACACCGCAAAATAGCTGATATGGCTCTTTCTAAAAAAATGCACAAGCAACTCTAAAGATTAAAAAGAACAAACTGTTGTACATAGTGTTTTTTTTTACTTGCTACCAGAGTCAGGCCTAGCTGTCTGCCTGTTTCTAGTCTTTATGTTAGGCTGGGCTGATTGGCTTGTGTTTATGCACAGATGAACAAATATATAAAATATCTCGTCCTGTTCTTGAACTGAACGTTACCAAATATGTTTTAAGAACCTTTAAAAATTGCAAAAAACATGACACTGAGACATTTATTAACAAGCAGCATCTCTATTAGTTTAAAATTTGCAGAAAATCTGCAGATGTATTGTTGGAATTCTGTACACACGGGTTCTGTGTCGGCCTGCATATTAGACAGTTAATGAAGACATGAAACTTCTGTCGGTTCCCTTTTCCCCACAGTTACAGTTGCTCCATTCAAATCACAGCTGCTAAAAAGGAACTTTGATGTGTTGCAAGTATGTGTTAAGTGTGTATTCCTACATGTGTGTTTTTTGCAGCATGTCGAGAGCCCAAAGTGTCAGAGTTGGTGAGACAGAGAGTCCTGCCACCTCAGACTCCATCCAGGTATGTTTACCTGTGCATAACATTGTATAATTAGTGTGATTATTAGTGTAAAATATGTGACATCTGTAAGCACTGTATAGTCTATATTATCATGCAATTTAGTGACTGAAGAATGAAAAGCAATTACTGTAAAATCACTGTACATTTTTCTGCACTCACGTTCTAAAGCATGCTCTCAGCCTCAGGGTAATGACTCCTTACTCTCAGCCTCTTGTTCTCACTTCAGAAAAACACCTGTGCACAAGCTCTACTCTTCCGGGTTGGGCAGGCAGCTTCAGCCTGATCGACCCACTAACGTCCCACCAACACTTTCCCAGTTGTCCCAGGGCTTCCACCACCTTTACACACATATAGAGTACGAGTGTGCCTCTCCTTTCTACCAACACTCTGGCAGTTCTCGTCGAACTTGCCTAAAGACTGGGAAATGGAGTGGGCATCATGTTTCCTGTTCACCAGGTGAGGGCAGCAGAGGACCACAAGTTGACAGACCGTTATAGAGAACCACCACACTCTCTCTGAGCAAACATACTGACACACATTTTAATGTGTAATGATTTACACCCACATATCAAAAAGTATATTTAATGCAAAATTATTCTGTGATCACTCAGACTTGGTATTTTTACTGACATTTATTTAATGATGCAATATTAACCAAATAATATCACTGCCTGTAATGAATGACATTGAGGAATAGATTGCCAGCCTCTTTACTCATCTCATTGACATTCCTGTCAGCCGTAGTCATCAGTGAAAGTTCCCAAAGCTACTAAGATGAAAAACCAACAGCTGACATTTACGACTGAGCTGTGAGACAGATGCAACAAGAGTTTAAAAATCAGCATCTTTGATTAAACAAGGCTTCTTCAGGCTGTAATCTAATGCACGCCATACACACACAACTGTGTATGCTTTCATATCATTAGCAACAACAATATCTGATGTAAATAAAGTTAGTTTGGAGAAATCAAAAGTTTCCACATAGATGCTGTGACAGATGCTGTGACAGATGTTTGCACATTTCTCACAGAATTAAAACAAAGTAGTAAAATGTCCTTGTCTCAACAATTTTCTCATTGTGTCTGGCTCCTGCATACACAACAGTCATCTGTGCACGGCACACTTGAAGTAATATGCATATGATAATGGCAGATACTGTTGGGGATTGAAATAGACAGGGTGAGTTTAGTTGAGGGTCTGACCACCTAAAGCAGAAGACCATGTGCATCTATTTTGCTACTGATGACCTGGTTTCATCTCTCTTGCTGATTTCACAGAGTTTGGTCATCCTCATTAACCACTTATGAGAGATGGAACAGATCTGTTGCAGTAATGATCCATTTGTAATGTACATTTCCACTAATACAATAATGTGGAAAAAAAACTTCTGATACCATAAAACCAAAACTTGTCCTCACATTTTCTGCACACAGTGGTCGACTCAGAACCTTTTGCCTCCAGGCTTGATGACTTTAAAACAGTTCTTAATTTTCTTCATTACACTATCCATATAAAAGACTGTTCCCTTTGAGCAGAATGGAAGGAAATTACTATGGATTTTTGGTCTGTGTGCTGTATTCAACTTAAACAAAGTGGTCTACACACATCTTGAAAGATATCAACGATGCTGAAGGCAGATTAATTATTTTATGGTGATCCTAATATTTTGTAACAGAGTGGCAACTTTTATCACATTTTAAATTTGTTAATTTATTACTGAGGTGATAAAATTAATGATAAACTATCTTGAAAACCCTGTGGTACAAAAATTTCTAGAGGTTATTTGTAGGTACAACAAATGTTCATCCATGTTAATGACCCAGAGATTTAAAAAAAAAAAAGAATCATTGCACTAAGTCTTTTTTATTTTATAAGAATGTAGGGTTTTCTGTATCCACTGCTTTGCATTCTTTGAAACAGAAAGCTTCTGCTCATATTTCAAATAAAAGCTCTCTAAAGAGAAGGCAGTTCAAAGGCAGCACTAAGTGTTGATGCAATCTCAGTCTACTGCAAGTTAAATTTTTTCCCATCTTCCTTTTCCCTCCCCTTCCCTTGACAATGGTCTTTACCTCTGTCTTCTCATCCTGTCACCCCGTCTTTGACAGTATGTGGGAAGCATCCAACCTTTGACCCAGAGAGACCAGCAGAGGCTCACTGGCCTTGGCTGGCAGCCATCTACCGTCGCTCCACTAACGGAGCTGGGACAAAGGTGACCAAAGCAGACAGCCAGGCGGGGTCTCTGAAGGGAAACGATGGAGCAGGAACTGGCAACCACAACCAGGCTTCTGACTGGCAGCTGGTGTGCAGCGGGGCTCTGGTGAACCAAAGGAGTGTGGTTGTTGCGGCCCACTGTGTGACAGAACTGGGAAAGGTGTATCCTTTGGATGCAGCCAAGATCAAGGTGGTGGTGGGGAAGCATTACCGTGATGACCACAGGGAAACTAAAGCTCTTCAACACCTGAGGGTAAGATGTTGGAGATACTGTTTTCTCATGATGTTCTTTAACCAAACCTCCACAGTAAGTCCATCTTTCTCTCTTCCAGGTGGCATCTATTGCTGTTCATGCAAACTATGACCCAAATATACTCGACTCTGACATCGCTGTGGTCAAGTTGCTGGACAAAGCAAGGATTGGGGAGAAGGTCTTGCCCCTCTGCCTCTCAGACAGCCAGAGAGAAGAGGCGATCTCTGGACAAGGGCTTGTGACAGGCTGGTCTCCACTGCCTGATCCAAGCTTAGATCCTGATGAAAAGGCAAGAGTTGGGCTTGTTCACCTTGCTGATGTGGTCCCATGTGAGCAGCAGTACGCTCGCAACGGCGTGCCAGTCAGTGTCACTGACAATATGCTCTGTGCCAGCCAGAAGCCTGACTACGGACACTCTAACATATGTCCCTCTGACACTGGGGGGATCCTTGTCCTCCCTGCTGTCTCTGACAACCACGCCGACAACAACCAGAGGACGTCTTTCAGCTTTACACAGGCAAAAGGGGAGAGCAAAGGTCTGTGGAGACTCCTGGGACTGGTGAGCTTTGGTTATGACCAAGGGGAATGTGATCCTGAACTCTACACAGTCTACACACATGTAGCCAACTTCAAAGACTGGATAGAGAGCAATATGAAATGAAAGTCCTACTGTCTGTTCACCTTGTTCCCCATATGCTTCTAAAATATTTAAATGCCTTTATATCTCACAGGTCCTCTCCCTTACAGTTTTTCCTAGTTTGAAGCACGAGGGCATTTTCTTACTTAATGCAGAAGCACTGGAGACACTGGACAACACAGTGTTCACAGCTCTAACTGAGGGGGGTGCTAACACATTGGATGTGCTTTGCATCACCCTGCCATTGTAGAAGACTTCAGTATTCAGGTCCCTTAACCTGAGGTTACAGACTTGAAAATGACCAGAAAACCATTTCAAGCCTCTGGCTGATTGTGGTTTGTGTTGTACTCATTGGTGTGTATATATGGTGCAATATACTGAATTATTCTATCAATTCATATGACAAAAGAGATGTACATATTGTATTGAGAGACAGAAAAATCACGCTGTTTTTAATTAAAGAAAATGTGGTAATGGTAAAGCTGGTGTGGTTATTTTCCATCATATTGTGTGACTCAGTATATGTGTTTTTATATTTAAATAATGACTGTGTTAAAATCAGGTGAAAAGAGACGCCTAACATTTGCTTTATGAAGCACACAGAGGGTTTGTGCTGTGAAGCAAATGAATCCAGGTCAGAGAAACACCATATTCACAACCATAAACAGAGCACATTATTCAAGGATCAATTCCCTGTTCTGTGCTCAAATTAAATCAATTACTTCCATTCTGACCTTCCTCCATCATTCAGATATGAGTTTACATAGACAGAGGAAATGCAGCTTATATCAACTTCCAAAGGAGGGCAGTAAAGAACACATTATTACTTCACATTCAGGAACCCTCAACAGAAGAGCTGTTGACCCGTTTGTTTGTGGTTTCAAAATTATTTCATTATACTAACAAGTTTTAAATGAGAAGATCATGATTAAATCATTTTAGTGCTCCAACACAAATTACAATTAGAGAGGTTTTTTTGAGCAATTACAAGTGTATAAATGGAATATAATGTATTGCAATAAAATAAAACAAGAGACTGAATTCAATAAACAAAAAACAGATAATGGGCCACTATAATTAAAGGAAGGTTTTAATGAGCCCGTCAGCAAACAGTTGCTTATTTACACATCATGCTGACATGAAGCGACGCTATCATTACAGTGCAATTCATAATGTCAGAGTTACCTGACAAATGTCAGTCAGTGTGAGTGGAGTTGAGAAACCAAGACAAAAAACACTCTGCCACACTACATGTAGCAATTTTATTCACTGTTAATTAAAAAACATTTGTCATGGGGAAAAGAAGAGCTGGGTTTTAATTGTTTGTTTGAGTATTGACGTCTGGAACTTTATCTTGGTGCAGTAAATGGGAAGTCACGAGCAATCTGAAGGCGCACTGCAATTACTGTGTCATGAGTCACTGCTTTGCGTCTGTGGTGTTTTATCATACATATTTACCCTTATCCCTTGAGCTGCTTGGCCTCTGTATTTTCATTCATAAAACTGTTTCATGGCTCAAGATGGCCATGCTTTGACTCAAAGGCTTTCAG
The DNA here is from genome assembly GCA_029814765.1 of Acanthurus leucopareius. Classification (NCBI taxonomy): domain Eukaryota; kingdom Metazoa; phylum Chordata; class Actinopteri; order Acanthuriformes; family Acanthuridae; genus Acanthurus; species Acanthurus leucopareius. The sequence continues at coordinate 9,288,288 of JAQMCX010000050.1, forward strand.
TTAATGACTCACATATCTGTTGAAAAAAACAAACAAAACAAATCTGCCAGAAAAATCTTGATAAAACTGTTTGCACTTTAAAGTCAAATTATGTGAAGATAGGATTAACTAACCAAAAGCTTGAAATCTATCTATCTTACTCTTGTGTTTCAGAAACCATGTCACACATTTTTCAGTTTTGTTTCCTCAACTCAATTTTTTTTCCTTTCCTGTCCTAACAGGCTGTTAATCAGATAACAGAACTATTATGTAACTTACATGTTCATGTTTTGTAACCCCACTGAAGCTTTTATGTTACTTTGCTGTTCCTTTAATTCCTGATACAAATGTTTCCTAATCAGGCTGCATATTTTAATCAGATTATAATCACTGTTCCTTGGTCACTGTACTTTTCTTTCAACTATCATCCCCAATGTGGGTTAATAAACCATTAAGACATACTTTACCCACTTAACCCTCTGACTTCCATCCCCACCAAATCCTACGCTGATATGACTGGAATCATGTAACATCTGCTTAGGCTGTATTTCACAATTAAATATTGATATTTTTTTAAAAAAAAAAAGAATTTTATACCCAGCTGCAGGACTTGGGTATGATCTAAAATTAAAAAAAATAATTAAAAAAAATCTTATGAGTGAAACCAACCTAAAGTTTCCAGAGCAATTTAACCCAGGTCTAATTTTCTAATTAGAATTTGCAGGGAAGTTTTTTTAAAACAATAAATTTCAGAATGGGACTTTCTAAATCTTATTTGTTTAATTTTAAATTGATCCTAAAATACATAAATTTCCTCTCTCCCCTCCATGCCATATTTTACTGTTATAAATTTACTTATCTCATTGCTTTTTTTCTTCTCTTCTTTTTCTTCCTTCAGGTACAAAAGCCCATTGATAAGGACTATTCAAAGAAGCACCAAAATATACTGAAGTTCTTCATTCTCATCTTATTTATTTCATCATGCAAAAAATGTATGCAACCATTACATAACATTTCATGTTGACAATATAAGATCACAGATGAAAGGTAAAACTGCTTCCATGCCTCTGTTGCATCCCACAGGAACAAAATTCCATCAAAGACTTTCTGTTTTTCCTTCAGCCATTTATTGATGTTGAACAACAGTTTCGTATAGTACTGAGTTTCCCAGAGAGGAGTCCTATCCACTTGGGCTTGAAGCCTGTCTGTTCACAGGCCCTGGTTAGCTCACAGGGCATCATCCATAGAAACATGGGCAACACTTAACCAAGTCCTGACTGTCCTGGGAACAGAGATGTAACCCTGAGCAAAGAACGTGGATAATGATGAGAAAACACCACCATGAGAACTCCATAGTTAATGCTTGAGAGGCGGAGGGGCAAAATACTTAACACTAGACTTACATGAAATGTTTCAGTTTGAGTCCAGTTTCCCAGTTTGGCTGATGGGCCCTCTGTGCTTTGTTCATGGTGTGAGGAGAAGAACCCTTTGGACTAAACCATTTTAGCTCTGAAGATCCACACACAGCTTTATTAGTATGCTGGTCTGAAATAAAGCTGGACTGCCTAGATGAAGTTCTGAAACAATTACATTCAAAGGAAAATTCTTGAGTTATTATGTATTTTTCCGGCCCTTGTTCATACTGAAAAAAAGCCTTTAAAAATTGGTGCAAATGTTGAAGGCAAAGTTGGAAACCGTAGCTTTTCACACACCCTCACTCAGACTGGAGTAAATACAGCATTCATCCAGAACTATCCAGCTGCAGATTGATATACATTTGTTGCACTAGTAAGCAATTACAGCACGAGCATGTTGTTCGTTAAATAGAAGTAATTTGACACCTAGTGCAACGATGTGACTCATTATGTGTCTGTGTGCTCATATGTGTGTTTTTAATGAAGGTCTGTGGCACAGAATAGCAAAACAACTTGTATTATGCTATAATATATGAAATACTAGTTAAAAGGATCATTGCTTGATTTGCTGTTGTTTTTTTTGTGGGATTAATTTTGTGGGATGACACTTAGAAAATTGTGAAGTATTTCTAACCTTATTTTTTAAACAAAAATGTGTTGATTGCACTATGAAATGACACCTAACCTCATTTTCAACCCTTTATAGCCTTATGTCCAACTCACTATTCTACCCCAAGGAAAAACTCTATCCCCTCTGCCCCTTCAACCCTTTGATGAATACAGTATGAACCAAAACAGAGCAGGGCATAATTTAGTCATTACTTGCCTGTTTGCCTGTATAAAATGGAGGAAAGCCATACATACACTTCTACACAGCTGCAAATAAATATGCAACACACTCATGTTTCAGCACACACAGCAATTTTGCCAGATTGATGTGAAGCCCTGGCTGTGTTTTCATCCATATGCAGACCTGTGACTGAATTGCACATCCAGAAGTGGCAATATGATTTATTATAGCTGTGATTGACTCTCAGCAGTGCAGAGAGCCAGTGAACTGAAAACGAGTGTGTGAAAGAGAGAGAGAGAGAGAGAGAGAGAGAGAGAGAGAGAGAGAGAGAGAGAGAGAGAGAGAGAGAGAGTAACTGAAAGAGAATAAAGAGATGGCATGATAGAGAGGTAGAGATAAGTATGTTATGTACATATGCGGGCAGGTTCCTTTGTTTGGGGGTTCAAAAAACCCTTCTCTTTGTTTAGTTGTCCTTGTTAACATTTGTATGATTCAACAGTACAGAGGCCATTCTTCCAAATACACAAGGCTTAGCACACAGTTCAATACTTGCATTAACCTCCTCCACTATGAACCCCCCACCTCCCACCACCCAAGTCCCTGGGGTATTTCTAAAGACTTCTCAGCTTTATTACCCTCGAACATCCTCTCGACACTTTTCAAGGCTCTTTGATTTCTCCTGTGAGGAAATTAACACTAGCCCACAACCTTCAATTTACTCTTTATGCTGGGGCAGATGCATATGGTAGATGCATTGTGTTTTTTCCTAGACTGCTCATTAAAATGTATAACAATAAAAACATGCTCTCTCAAAAAATAAATGCAGTCCAAAATGGTTAAAGGTTGTATGGTATTGTTGGACACCAGTAGTTCATACTATGATGTTAAAATGTCCACATTACCTCTCCAGTTTGTCATCTGTAATGCCACACATAGCATAGTGCTTATCAACATCAGTGTCAGTGTACAGAGTGGGGCAGACTGAGGTCTACCTGTGCTGGTCCTTTAATCCCAGGATCTGAGCATGTTGGAGAGCAAGTAACGTGCTGCCCCGCGTGTAGTGCTGTTACGTGAACACAGTCAGTAAGTAAGTTAGGCTGAGATGAACCATTAGCAATGTGCAATGAAGTAACTTCTTTCTCTATATAAGCTGTAGTTCTCAAGAAAAGGCGACCAACAAGAGTCCCCAGGTGAAGGCTGATACAGAAATGCAGTCTTAGACACAGTTAGAAACTTTGCAGATTTTTTGATGGTCTGCCATTGTGGCCACCTATTGGGATTTGTTCTGGCATTTCAGGTGAACGCTACACCACTAAAAGATGCTTCCTAAAAGATGCTTTAGGGTTAATCTAAAATTGACAGCTCAGTCAAAAAATCTTTTGAATTTGAATGGTGTCTCTGTCTCAGTCTCCTGTTCCCATATGTGGTTATTTGGGTTAGCAGGTACTAAAAAAGGTGCAATGCTTTATGGCAATCTGTCTCACACACATACATCATTTATTTTGGGAATGCTGGATCGTATTTTATGGAGAAAATGCTTTCTGGTTTTGATGGTCTGCAGCTGCTCTGCCTCAAGGCTCTAATTTCGTGGCGCAGCACAGAGTGGCGCAGGGTGGCGGAGCGTGGCGCACCCCACACAGGGGTAATTTTGTTCAGTGCACCACTGTTCGCAGCCAATTTGGCAATTTGGTAGACTGTATCTGCGCCGAGACGGGTGTGGCGGCGCACCAGGGGGAGGTGTCGACAGATTCAGCTTGGTGCAATGACAATTTCGTGCCAAAACACTGCGCGGAAGGTGCGCTGAAAGCTCGCCAGCTCCAACCTGGTCTATTCTGGCGCAGGCGAAGTGCGCCCGGTGTACTGGTAATTAGGTTGACAGGCGCGCAGTGCGCACACTTCACCAAAACCTCAAAGGCAGGTTTCCAGAGTGTCAGGCACATTTCAATGCAATAAACAATCACAGCAGCCACTATTTGATGTAACCTTCTGAACCAGCATATACATTTGTATCTATATTGATTGTCCCGTCACATCTGTTGTCAGATCAAAGACGTTTGTCACGCGTAATGGAAACTCAACCTGACGGCAGCTGAAAGTGTGATGCAAACTAATGAGTTCACATCTCTCAGCCAACCACAAACAGCCTCGGCATCTGATACGGAGTTTATATTCGGCTTCTCTCATCTCATGAAATTCAAAAGAAAAGAAAAAAGAGAGAGACGCTCGCTGAA
>JAQMCX010000050.1:9293248-9310591 GCA_029814765.1 Acanthurus leucopareius
TACTGCGAGCTTGGACCTCCCGGACCAGCACATCAGTTTCCTCCTGGGAGAAGTTTGGCTGCCTGGAGCTGCTGCTGCTGCTGTCTTCGTCTACGGTGGTGGCGAGGTGAAATTGGCACTGCGCCTCGCCCGCAGCGCATTTGAAGGCAAGGAGAGGCGTATATTTGATTGGTGAAGATTACACTCGGCTGTGTTAAACCCACTCACGTCTTCTCTCCTCCCTCTTTGCCACTTGTGCTGGTGGGAGGGACGGAGGTGTGGGTGTGCCGCGCTGCCCTGGAATTCGCCGTGCACGTAAATTGCAAAATGCCCTGGACACACCCCGTTGGCGCGGCGCAGGCGAGGCACAGGGCAGGTGCGCTGCGCCTGCGCCTGCGCCTGGTCTACGAAAATAGAGCCCTCAGTGATTATGGAGTTTTCTGAAATAAAATGTAACTGTTTCTACAATAGTTCCTAGTTAGCTCTGTTAGCCATTTGGGTAGGAAACCATAATTTCTGGCTGTGTTAGCAAGGATGCTTTTTTTTAACATAAGGACAGTCAGCCTATTCTGACAGGATTTTGAAGTAAATGCCAGGTGTGCATGCTACTGTTCAAAGTCCTTTTTTTTATTACTTCTTAAAAGTCAAACTACCACTTCAAGACATATTTTCAGGGCACAACATTGCTATGAGGCTCCCAAGTTTTGTTTAATGTTATCACATACATTACAACTAACAATTTAATGCCAATTTGCAAAAAATAAAAAATTCTAAATAATGCATAATGAGTATAAATATTTGCATTTTTTTTCCTGTTTCACATATAACAACTGTTTCCATTTCTGATCATTGCCCTGAACTTTGTCACTTGATCTTTGTACTGTACTTTGCCAGTTCCCACCAAACAAACAATAGTAAAGTAACTATAGTGGTTATCCATATCAGTTGCCCTGCTAAAACAGAAACACTCTACTGTAAAAGTGATGCCAACGGGTTACGAGCTTATACAGTCAATGGTTATGACTCAAGCTGCCTTATGTGATAATGAAAAGATGGGAGTGAAAACAGGTTTGTTTTATCTTAACTGTGCCAACTGGACTGAAAAAAATAAGTCTGAGTGTCAGCCAAATTGGCAATCATCCTGCTGATCTTAAGCAATATCTCAGAGTGAGCAATGACCTCAAAACATTCCTAAAAACATCACTGAAAATGGGTAAATCTCAAGCAAACACTTGTTAAGTCCATCCACTTCCTCTGAAAGAAAATATGGAAGAAATGAAAGTGATCCAGTTAGTTTTAAGAGATGTAAAACTAGATCAAAATTCCAAATTTCAAATGATGAATTCTTAATTTTAATTGGTGTGAACTTAAAGTTGGCTCTTGTGGTTTTACTGGCACTGTTTTATGGACATTGTGTAATTTTTGCATGAAAAAATGCATTAAATCAATTTTTTGCCCTAATTTTGTTTTAAAGCTTTTGAGTCCAGTATCTGGCTAATAAAGGACTAACACTGCTACTTTTGTGCTTCTAAGATTCTACCAATAAAGTAAAGCCAGTGTAGACAAGGTGCAAAATAACAACAACAAATCCCTTACCAATGACCCCAGATATCACCTTGGTGACAGAGAATGCACAAAAGACAAGGGAGGAGAAGACAAAGGATAGTTTTCAGGGACTGAATAAAAAGGATGAATCTGGGACCAGTAATACACAGATGAGTATGACAGGATAGAGCGACCACAGGAGAGGGCTGCTACTTTCATTACAAGAATTTAAGCATCTAAGCATGAGGTGAAGATTAATAAGACTTGCGTTAGACTGGAGATAGGGGGAAAAGCAGACAAATTATTTGATCAAGCAGTAAAGATGTAATGGGAAGGAAAGGGGGATAGAACAAATAAGAATGGGGCTTAAATACTGACTCATATTTGTCGTGAGACTAGCACAGAGAACTTCTGGAGGAAAAGATTAAAAATGTAAACAAATCCACAAAAAGGAAGACAGTTTTGTCTACAGAAAGGTTGGTGTCCTCTATACTTTAATACAATACAGAGGGAAAACTTTTGATCAACAACATCAGCTACATAAGTCAGTAAGCATATTACTGTTGTAATATCAACATCTAGATGATTATAAGCCTGGAGTTTTGCTATAACTTTAAATATTAGTATAAATTACTTGCTTATTTAATTTTATCAGACAAAAGCTGTCATGAAGAGAATGAATTAGAACAGTTGCAAAGAAAATGTGATCTCACAAGCTGTTAGTTTTTAAAAATTGCTTCAAGAAAACAAAGTACTTTTGAAGGTCCTGATAAAATCATGTAGTAATTATTGAAGCAAAAACTAAGCAAAATTGTCATAATCAAAACACCAGCTGCAGCCTTTTTCAGGCAGAAAACACTTAAAGCACCATAACTGTACCTGGTGACATTCTTTCTCTCAGGAGAGTTGCTTCTTAACAGCTTCTTTATCACTCTACCCTTACCTAGCCATCCTGTTCCTGTCAACACTCCCACATCTTTCTTTGGCTGTCTACTCATTCAACGACAATGTAATTTCAACCAACATGTGGCTGATGTGGAGAATCTAGTTCCCATTTCTAATAGGGGGGGATACACCTGCTGCTGGAGCTGCTACTTTAACGGTCCGATGATTTTCTGATGTGTGACACAAAACCAGTTTAAATTTTCCATTACACATGTGAGCGAAAACAAAACCATTCATTGCTATGGATAATGCTGTATTCTGTAATGTTCCTTTCATTCACAGAATTATAGCATTTAATTCTCCTTTTCCTCCTTAGATGTGAAAAGCTGTAACTAGAATCAGTTAAGACTCCAATTAGTGCTGCCCACGCCATGACTGCCACACAGCAGCAGTGCAGCCTGGCTCACAGAAATGGCTCACCCAAATGTTTAAAATAGCTAGATCCTTGTCAGAAATGCAAACTTTGATTTTGATCACTTGTACATAAGTGGGGTATGAACTCAGTTCAAAAGATGCTTCATCACTCTCATGTCTTAGTCAGCATCTGGCTCTATTTCTTGGAGCAGTTTTGAAGGTTTAGCTTTGATTACTCCCCATGCTCTCATTTGCTACCAAATAAACTTCCAAGACATGCAGAGCACTGACCCAAATAAAATTGCAATAACAATTCAGTGTTACCTACTTTCTAAATGACTTATTAGCAGGAGGATGACCTTGAGTGCTGCTTCTTACCCATCTGGGAGAGTGTGTCCCCCTCTCAAATAAGCTCTTTCCAAACAGATTGCTGATGGCGATTTATAGATTTTGGTGGGGGGACTGACAAGTATCATTGGTTTTTGTAGGAAACAGGATGTGTACAGCCGTCTCACATGTCATAGTCAGATGCTCTGATGTCCAATCCATCTACCCTGACCTTCTCATTATGAGATTTAAAGGTTCTATAACAACATGAAGCTTCATGCATATGAATGCATAAAGAATGAAGAGTTTGTGTTTTTTTAGAACGGTCATATCCAAAGGAGGGGTGAGCAGCCTGCTGTCATAGGGAGGAGTAACAATAATCACAAGAGGAATAATAGTGTTATTGCCCTGCCTCTTCTGTAAGACTTTTGGTGAAGTTGTGCATCGTGCTAAGAATGAAAACAGAACTAAAGAGATAACTTAAGATCCTGTCTCCTCTGCACACATGAAGTGGATGTAATTGTCAGTCCCCCCTCCACTAATTCTATTGCTGTTAATAACGAATGAAACAGTGAAGCATATTGACCCCTTTACTCTGCCTTTTGTCATAAAAGACTCTTATTTTACGCAACCCTGCAACAGGGTCTTGTCAGCTACACTCACTCAAACACATACATCTGAACAAATGACCAGTGCCTTTATATTTCTCTCGAGGACAGTGTCCATAGTCACTAATCTTTAGAGGGAAGACATATCATCCACCACCAGGCAGTATCGCCCAGTGTCTTTGAAATATGGCCCTGCCTCTGGCAAAATGACCGGTCAGCCTGCTTTCCCTCTTACTTTCCCTCTTTGCTTCTTTCCTCCTCTTTGAAAACATGGACTCACGACTCTAAATTACAGCTATGTAATTTCAGTGTGTAAATTAACTTCTCTTACCCTTGAACTTTGTGTCACTTTTTCTTTAAAAATACTTCCACCTCATATGCATACACATCAAACTTGTCAATTGTAGATGATCATTTATTACTTGTTTCAGCTGTTTTTAAAACTGAGATCAGCTTTTTTCAGGTTCCACCGTCTCCAGTGTACAAATCTTCTACTCAATATTGATATTATTTGTTGCAGCCTTGATTATGAAGAACCTTATATCCACAGATAAATTGCAGGATTCTAGTTTTTCCCCTCTTTTGCTTTGATTTGTATGTTTTATTCTCTTCTTCACGTTAAATCTCATCCTTAGCACCAAGCAGGCAGATCTCAAAGGACACATCTGCTACATTCTGTCCCTCTGAGTCATTCTACCATCATACCAAGTCCGTATCCTAACGTGTCATGAGCCTGAAATATTCCCATGCCCTTCTCCTTCCATGGTCTTGAATCTTTTCAATAATGGGTTTTTATACAGTAAAATAGGTAACCACAAAAGCTAAAAAGAAATCGATTAATTCTAAATGAAATATGCAAGGCTACCTCACTTTGAGTTTTGAAAATAAGATGATTTTCTGTTGAAATACATTCACAGAGTTAGACCTGCAGTCCAGAATGTGGTGTAGAAGATAACACAGTTCTTCCTTCTGTATAAATCAAGCACTGGCTTTAATGATTTTAGACTCTCTAGTCAGTGCAACAATATAAAGGTCACAGGAACATCAAAGACTGGCCAAGAAGGGCAAGGCTCAGAGAACCTGCAGGACACCTTCTGCGTGTTAATACACGATTTAATTAGGATACTTTCTATTTTTAGGTAAATCCAGCTCTTCGCTCTACAGCTGCATACCACCAGGTTTTGCATCAACTTTGACGGTGTTTGCAAATCAGGTTGTGTGTGAGAGAGAGTGGATGAGAGAGAGACAAGAGAGTGGTAGACAGAGATGAGCACGGTATAGGCTGCATCCTCAACCAAAGGGAGTTGGCATTCCCATGCAGAAGAGACAAAGAGGGGGGAAACACGCGGAGGTGGGTGGGGGAGTAAAGCGGCGAAGAGTGAGGTGAGGCAGAGCTCATTCAGTGGGATCGTTGAGCTGCGGAGCTCCTCGGATTTTACTGACAGAAAATCCTTCCGTTTGGTCCGTGAAGCGCCCCTGTGTCCTGGACCGCTGTGCGCTCTGCAGCTCGCCGTGGCTGATCCTCTCTGAAGCGGATGCGATAAGACCCTGCAAGGGGACCAGACCAAAAACTTTTTTCATCGCGGTTTTCAACAAAGGTAGGATGCTGTTTTCCTTTTTAGTTTTTTTTTTTTTCATTTTAGCTTGCAAACATGATCAATAAACACGCAGTAGTGGAAATTATAAGAATATGCTTGGCTTGTCTCGATCGTGACTTGAAGCTTAATTTGTTGTTTATCATCACAAGGATTCTCAGGTTAATCGATACAATTGCTTTAATCGAGAAATGACTGCAGGTGCACCGGGGTTCATGTTTGCAGGTAAACCATAAATTAATACTAGAAACCACCAGTTTGCAGATTTCCCGTAAATTAACCTTTGAGATTACCTCTTTGTAAAATAGTCATATTCCACAGATGCGCATGAATTTAAGCATAGAAGTGACAACCTGCGGGGAAAAGTCCCGGAGCGCAGACCGTCAACAATAAGCCCGCGCTGCATATTACATTATATGGGTGAATACAAGAGCTGCATTTACTCACATCACTTTCGGGGTTTCACAAATAGCCTTAGTAAATAAGATGCGTGCATAAAAACAAAAGTGGTATTGATTTTCTGTGGATAGATGATCTTGGTGAACATTTCTGCCCTGTCAGTTCCAGGAACATTTCTTGAAACAACCAAAAATGCGTCTCTGCGCGTATGTTAAGACAGCAGCCACTGGCAACACTTCAGTGGCGGAGCTATCAATGAAACCTTTGGGACAAATTTTCTTCCTTTATTGTTTGGCTGTTGTAATTTTACTATTGGGGCCCCTGTGACTAACACCAATCAAAATAGAAAAAGAGTGCTGGATGATTCACAGAACAAGAGGCCGCTTTGGACGGAGCGTTTCTATAACTGTGAACTTTGAAAAGCATTTCCTTCATAGAAACAGCTAAGGCACCCACATACTTTATAACGAGCATGTGACAATTCTCAGCAACTTTACGAGTAAAGCCTACAGTAAATCATGCTTATACACTGGGTATGATTGTAATTTTTGTAGAATCACCACTGTCCTTTAATTGCAGTAATTCTGATGACGAATTAGTCAACAAGTATCTTGAAGTTACAGTGTGGGTGTGCTGAAACATTAGACTTGCTGTGACTAATGCACTTTTATATCATGGAGATACTGACTAGATGGCTTTGGGAACTTGTTTGATTTTTTAAAGAAAATCGACTTGCATCGACTTGTTGTTCTCGACAAAATATTTGCAGCATATTATACTATTTACTGGCCATCAAATGTAAAATATCAATGATGTTCTGTCCATAACCAGGCCTTCAATTTCATTTCATTTTACTTATTTCTACAATGAAAACATCAGGTTTATATCAAAGAAGCTTTTTAGTTATGCACAAAATTCGGAAACGCTACCGAAGGGAAACACCGAATGCTCATTACCTTACTAACGCCACCCACCTTTTGAGCCAATCGTTGTAGTCCTGTCCTCTTTCATATTAAAACGCCTGCTCTCTCTCTCTCTCTCTCTCTCTCTCTCTCACACACACACACACACACACACACACACACACACACACACACTTATATGTACGGACACACACATTTTCCAATAGCACCATCAATGTCACCATGGAAACCAGCTTTCTACGCATTAGTTGATCGCCCTCAGCCTAATTCTTGGCATGTACTCACTTGAAGACGGTATGGGCTGGGTTTGGGTTGATGGAACTTTAAAATCAGGTGAAGCTTCTTCTGAGAGATTTCAGTTGGGTTGGTGGTTCACTAGTGGTCCTGGCGAGAGGAAATGGTTGCACCATGCACGAAGTGTGACAGGGCTGGGATCAGCGAAGGCCTTGGCCTTCAGTGGAATTGCTGGGAGAATCTGTGAAGGAAAGTGTCCATGCAGCTAATGCGTTTTGTCCTTTTCCCAGAGGCTGCTCTCTTAACTACTGCGTTGTGACATTTGTTGCCTAATATGAATGAGCATGACAGAAGTATAAAGCAAGTGCATACATGCTGAAAGGCAGGATGAGTCATTATGGATAGAAACGCATGGCCTGAAACTGCATGGGGTGATTTCTTTTTTAATAAGAGTGTATACATTTATCATGTCAGAGAGTTAGATGCTGTGAATGGAGCCATATAAACCAGTTCACATAAATGAGAATTCACATCCAATTTAAAGGGAGTCTGTTTGAGCACATTATTCATATATTTAACATCTGTTTGCAGGGTAGTACATCACTGTCCAGCATGACCCCAAAACACCAACCAATGGTTGGCCTTTGTCCAATGCTGTTCTGCTGGTGAACATCTGTGGCTCTAGTCAGCGTGCCCCACATCTTTGATACAGATCCTCCCTTGACATCAACTTTTCAGCTCATTGATCTTGTTAAATTTTTTAGCTCATTGATCATGTTAAATCTCTAACAGAGCCCGTCGATGAAAGAAACTACACTGATTGGCCTGAGACATATGAGCATATAAAGTAGACAAATATATATTGAGACCTACTGATCAGCATGAGCAAGGAAAGGTCAGCTCTGTTTGAAAACTGCAGACAAAGATGCTTTATCATAAAAATGGTTTCTATATCCACTTTCCTAGATCTTTAGGTTTCCCTTTTGATTGAGAAATACAAACTACTGCCACCTGCTGGTATTGAGAGTCATTTTTCCTCTAGCGCAGGTGCAGAACATACATGCTAGCTGAACGTTGGCTGCAGTCTTTGATGTGTGTTCATGTGCAGTTTCTTTGGACAAGATAGAGGCAACGTGAGGCAACCCAACAGTAGACCACTGGTGCTAGTTCTTTGATGTTGGTTTGGCATGTCTGGGAATTTATGTAGCAGCTTACATTTAAGATAGCTTCATTTAATAAAAGCAATAAGGAAATAAGAGAAACATACTGTCCTCTTAGCATTTATGTTTTGTTGTATGGTGCTCTAGGAAACATTCAATCTAATACTTTTATTATTTAATGCAACTATCAGTTTATGGAAATTTTTAAATTGAACTGTCTTTTGAAAAGACGGGATAAATGAAAATAAATACAGCATCGTATTGAATTCCATGTAAATCATGCAAGAAATCATGCACGCACATAAACAAATACACAACATACATAAGCAGTCATGTGTCGACAAAACCCTCAAGTATCGCTCATCCCCCATTGAAAGAGAAAAAAATTCCAAATCAGAGTCCTGAGAATCTGTTATGATAACCATCTGTGAAGACGCCACTTTAATTAGGGTAGACATGGCCCAGGGCACTAAGAGCAGAGTAGATGCTGGCATGAACATAGTTGTTTGTGAGTGTGTCTTTGTATTTAATACAGGCTAGGCTACTAGACGAATACACACACACACACACACACACACACACACACACACACACACAAGAAAGGTAAATTAAGTAATAGGAGGCTAGCTAAGAAAAAAAAAATCAATATGCCGGCAAATTGATAGCTTCTTCATTGACTGTGCTTTATGGTGGAAATTAAATTTAATTAATCGATCTAAACAGTTTTATGGATCGATTAAAGTAGGCGGCCGTGCTTGATAAATATTATTTAAACACTATTAGATGACTGAGAATGGTAGACCAGATGGCAAATGAGCCATCACCAGTAAGCAGATTTAATGAAAACTGCACTGATGCTGCAGAGAAAAATGCAAGATTAATTGAATGCCATGTAATATGCTCATGTAATGGATAGAATGTGTTAATGTGCTCTTGTTTTCCCATCGAGAATTAGTTATATTTTATGTAAAGCCTGACACCTCAAAATAACAGGCTACAGATAGTGCTGGCCTATTTCTGTTGCTGCTTTCATATTGTGTGCATAGCTCCATAATGTACTTCAGTGCAGTTTGGTGCCAGAGAAAAACAATAAAACACAAGAACAATGTGGAAACACTTCAGTTTCTGCCAGACAAACTGAGATTTTACACTGCCAGAAGTGTTAGATGGAGTGGGAGAGTAGCTTTAATATGTGGGAGTGACAGAAGGAGAAAAAAAAGCTAAGGAGGACACAGAGTAAAACATAGAAATATTTCTTTGGTTGCAAAGAGATAAATGGCTAACACAGGGAGTCGGCAGGATATAGAAGTCAGGGTTGTTTCGTCTCCTGGACATTTTTTATTTCTGTGAACAGAGAGCTCGGCCCATGCATGAGGATATAAAGGAACCTTCAAAAGTAGCCTGAAGATGGAGCAGAAGCTACCTGTCTTTGGCCTGTCCTCTCACTGCTGCTTGGACAGGCTGCTGAGAGAATGAGAAAAAGTGATAAAAATAGAGAGTGAGAAAAGGGAGGTGGGGAACAAGCTGGGAAAAGTGTAGGAATAAAAGAAAAAAAGGGAGAAAAAGGACAGAGGAGCTGGAAAAAAAAGAGAAGGAGGAGAGGAAACAGGTGAAACAGACACCAGAATATGGCAGGGAGACATCCACAGGGATGTGTATGTGTGTGTGTGTATTCATGTTGTGTTTCTCCATTCAAGGAGCTTCTCTGTGGTCTTACTGGCAGTCTGTGGCATCTAGTGCTTGAGTAATCCTCCTGGGAACACACTGAAGCTGCCAAAGTGCCATCCAGCTCATCTTTTCACTCTTTACCACCCTCATGCTCATCTATCTCTGTCTCCCTTTTCCTCAATACTCCTTTTTCTTTTCTCTTTACTGTTCATTTATTTCAGTTCTTCCTAATTACTTAAATATCATCCAGTTTCATTTGTTTCTTCACTTGGTTCTTACTGTATTCCTTGCCCTGTCCTTTGCTTTTGAGGACCCTTCATCACTGTATTTCTGATGTGAATCTTCCTGATATGTGGGATTCAATCTCTCCCCCCCCCACCTTTTTTGTAGCCCTCGTCTTGCCTGTAGAATCAGTGTTTCGGCTCTCAGAGAGTAGAACAGAGTGAGGCCTTTCCCATGGGTTGACCAAACAAAGAGCCTGGCTCCCTTCACTTCTGTATGACTGCACAGGAACAGAAACAGAGGCATTCAATAGCAAGTCTGCTGCTGGGCGGCAAAACGATAGATCTCTGCTGGCCATGGTCAAGGCATTTCATCAGTTTCGCTATTAGACAGCAGCAGTCATTAAACTGCTCATAGAATTTGGATTGATGGGTGAAACATAATCTCCAGAAGTAAAACCATGTGTGTGTAACATGAAATCCACACTTAAATAATTCTCCCCTTGGGGATTTTGCCTTTTAGCAGCTTATTTTTAACCTTACATGTAGAAAAGATTAATTTCATTTCAAGTGCAACTTGTATCTGTCTAAGAATTATCTGGCAGCAGAAAGTTAACCTCTCCTTAGTTTACCACAAGACAGCTAAAGGAAATCACCTGACAGCTGTCATGGGAGTAAAATGCATAGATTACAGATGTACTGTAGGTGGAGTGAGTTAACTTTATTACCTTTACAGCAAATGTGCTGGGAACTTGTCTGTACAGAAGAAACATGACAACTTAAAGTGCAGCATTCTTCTAAAAACAATTACATGAATCAAACATTTTAAAACTGTCAAAATAGCTTAAATATAAAAAACAGGCAAAACAAGGTACAACTTTAAGTGTCAGGATTTACCCTTAATTTCTAAAGGTTTATAATTTGAGAACCAAATCCTCTATATAGTAAAATATGCAAATTGTGCTTTGCAAGCAGTTATATTTTGTTATAACTTTTAAACACTTAATTCTGAAATTACATTGTACCATAAGGAGATGTTATTAAACTTTTGAGTAGTTTTAGTGTGTTGCGTATAAAAGTGAAGCAAATCTTTTCTGAGATTAGAAATGACTGTGCAGTCAACACAAAAACTGTGTGGAATTTTTTTGTTTGATTTCATTGGTGGAAAGGGTTAGGGTTATTAAAATTCATGATAAGAGTGGCCCACAAGTTTATTTATAAACAAGGAAGTCTACAAGTAGAAAAAAAAAACATCCACCAAAGTTGTTGGAAAAAAAGATAAATCACCAAGATAAGATGGTTCTTTGTAATGTGTCATAGTGGCTGTGTCCATCCCTTGAAACAATTTAGTCTGTATTTTTCAGGACTCAGATTTGACAGAATTAGTGTTGCATTTTAACATTTGCATACTGGGTTGAGGGCCCCAGATTGGATTGAGTCAGTGTTTACTGCAGTACAGTGAGGGTTTCAGTCCACCGCCCCTCCACCACTGCCACTGTCCTCCTCCCTGAAAACCCTAAGCCACCCACATCCCATTGGCACCTGCTCCATTGGAATTCAGGTCAGCAGGGGGAGTCACGACATTGCTCAGAGAGTGATTGGTAAAGGGAAGAGGGGGTGGACAGAGGGGGTCTCGTTTTGTTTTTTCTCTTGGCACCAGAGACCATGCCACCGAGAACAATCATCCCATTATGCTGCAACAAAGGAATCATAATTAAAGCACATTAAGTGATTTGTTCAAAACAAATAGAAGACTTCATCTCAACAATTGTCACAAGATGCAATCTGACAGATTCACACTGGTTATCAGATGGAGCCACGTTTGTTTATGCCACTGCTCTGGGAAACTTATGCATCAACACAAAGATAATAATATGTCAACATAAGACAGAGAAGCAGCAAGGTAACTGTTACTTGAATTTAAGAGTTGAATTTAAGGGAGATCAAAAGTTAAAAATGTTTGACAGTTTTAGGTATTGAACAATGTGCAGCTACAGAGTCAAGAAAGGGATTCAAAACATAGTTTAATATATGTAAACATGATGATTTTTTAATTTTTGTAAAGTCAAAAAGACCTCCTCTGCAGATGTCTGACCTTACAGAAACAGAAAAAAAATGTAAATACAGTTTAAAAAAACAAATTTGAGTAAAACTAGTGTCATTGCTCACTTCACCCTCCACCCCTCCACTTCTCACCCACCTTCCTCTTCCTTTGCCCCCTTTTTACTATTCCACAAATCCTCAATTAAGTAGGTAATGGGCCTCTGAGGCAGGTTTGTGTGCTTCTTTGTTCTGCTCTGGGGGATCGGCCGGCATTAATGTTCCTCTTGAGTATGTAAATAGCCTGAGCTGTGGGAGCGCAGAGCAGAGCTGCCACTTGTCCGCTTAATCGCGGAGAGCTCCATCACTTTTTGGACATTTTAGGGAGCCAAAACGGGACATGCATGAGAACTTCAGAGCCAAATACAATGCCCACACTCGGAGAAGTAACCTCAGCACCCATGTCCACCTCCCACTTATTCCGGAGTAAACCCCCTTTTCCTCTCTCACCCTCTAGACTCTCTACCCTTCTACCCTGCTCTCCCCATCATGACCCTCACCCCTCCTACGCCACAGCTTCCTCGACCAATCCTCCCTCTGCATGAGTGCTGCTCCCTACTGCTCAGCCTATCCCATGCTGACGAGCCCAGCTGATAGACCCTACAGTCTAGTTTTGTTTACCTCACCCACTTGTCCAGCGGAACACACAACAATCCCCTTCATTGCATGTTTGTCAGTCCCCTTTTCAGGACTAAAGGAGGAGAGTGAGAGGAGGGGGGGGTCACAAAAACAAAAACGGAGGAAACAATTAAAAAGCCCCTCCTCCCCATGAACCCTGTGCTAGCGGTTTCCCAGCTCTCGATTCTGTGAACTAACTTGGAGGCCTGTAAAGTGGCCCATTATTCTAGTAGGGGTGGCGTGTTCCAAGAGCGGCTTGCATCAATGGCTGATGAACACAGAGAGGGTTTTGTTAGAGGGTTTTGGCCAACTACATTATGCACTGGTTAATTAGGAGCTCTATCTATCTATCTATCTATCTATCTATCTATCTATCTATCTATCTATCTATCTATCTAAAACATGAATCAGTACTTCTTTATTACATAATAAATTGTCTGAACGTTTTTTTTTTTTTCCAGTGGTTTAAGCCAAGATTATAAATTAATTACCCTTGCCTCTGAAATTGAGAAATATAATACATTTTTTTCTACATTTAATGCCAAGTTAAACTAATTCGGATTAATCTAGCATATTCAGATCAGTTTGACATCCGTCCCTCTGTACAAAATCCCGTTGCATCCAGATGGATCCTGACTTCACTGGGTATTCTAGGTCCTCTCTTTGTGTGAGGATTACAGTGAACCAGGATTTCGGGGAATTTGTGTTGTATGCCTTACAGTAAATCTTGACTGAGGGGGGTTTACCATCCTCTGAGCAGGCTAAGATAAGTGTGCTCAGGGGATTTGGCTGTGACTGAGGATCAAACAGTGGAAATGTGTTGAAAACGCTTTCGCCCAGAGGTTCTGAGAGTGATTGACTGTGACTGTGTATAGGCGGGCTGTCATAATTAGGCGCTGGAAAAAAGCCTAAGTGAGCGAATTCACTCTCGACGGCATTCCAGGGCTGCATGTGACTGAAGAAATATTTACATAGTTTGACAAAGTATGCAGCGAATAATGACGTGGAAAGAAAACAATTAACTGAGAAAGCAGCGGTCGGGGTCCTTATGGGGTTTCTCACATGTTTCATATTTATATGTAGTTATTTTCAATGTGTTGAAAAGATATTTGAAAGCCTCTCCTGGTTCATGCATTTAGATGTGGTTCTGAAAGAACAGTGTCAGTGAAGTGGTCCTGAAAGGAAAGCAGGCTTGCAGTGTTAGAGGCCAGTGGTCATTGTGCTCACAGGACACACTGAAGATTTGCTGCAGTGGTATAAAAGTAGTTGTTTCAATACAAACCAAACACATTTGTTGGATCCCACTCAGTCTTAATCTTTGCAGTTTTATTTTAGAATATTGCCACTTCACGCTTTCTTGAATTTGTTGGTAAAATTCTGCTTGCTATTCTAAAACAGTTGGCCAATAACCAGGTTCACACCTGGTGTTCACACTGCAGGCTTTGTCAGTATCTTGTGTGCTTCTATGCCTAGAGAAAAGAGTTTAGTTTTAGTTTTAGTTATCTGCCTCTGCTGAAAACATGTCCGTCTGTCAGACGTGCATAGCAACCGAAGCATCTCTTTTGGTTGATACCTTATGTTGTGACTGCAAAGATACACTAAATATATGTGTTCTCATGTAAGAGAAAGACAACGAAAAACCTGAGTGAAAAGAATGGAGATGCTGTTACTGCAAGAGTGTAATGACGTGGAGAGATGCATACTGTAGATAACACACACAAAGAAGGTGAAAGACTGACAGCTCTGTCACACTTCCCTGCTTTCCTGATATGTTTCCCCATTGTATTGCGGTCATCCTTGATGTGATATGTTTTCTCAGTGCAGATACACTGACAAGGAGCGTTGTGATTAGAAAGAAAAACACACACACAAAAAAGAAAGAATAACACAATGCATAGCAAGGGCAAGGGGTATTTATGTAGGAGCGTCTTCTTTAATCTAGACAATAATCACAGTTCATAGGAAAATGTGATGATAATATGACCATCGGCCATGTCTACATACTGTATCTTTCAACAGTTTACAGTAATAAGCATAACATGACAACCAGCCAGTATATACCATATGGCAGATATCTCAAAAGCACAGGAGTCAATTAACCAGCAGTACTGTATGAAATTAGTTGGAGTCTATGTTTAGAAATGTCTGTTGGTGATGTGTGCAGAAGCTCAGCATAATTTACTTTACTTCTGCTTTTTCTGTATAAAATGAACTGTACTGGATTGAAGAAACTATTTCTTAACTTATTTTATCTTAATGTGAACATTTAAATCCAAATTTGAACCTTAAAACATTACAGATGACCTTCCCAGTAATGTATTCGGCTACTCCAAAGGATTAAAATAGTCTCATTAATAAATTTTAAGCCAGTTTTATTATCTCTAAATCTTTACTAACCATATTAGCCTTCTCTTGCTTTATTTTAGACATGACATAACATGCTATAGATTGAAAATCTTGTTTGAATACCAGTCTTTTGGGTTATTTGAGCCATGTGTTTAAAATGTGTATGTATGTATAAGAGTGTGTGTGTGTGTGTGTGTTTGTGCGTGTGTGTGTGGTCGACCAGTCTAGCTGGCTTATGTAATGAGCTGTGTGTGTGTGTGTGTGTGTGTGTGTGTGTTAGTGTGAAGGAATGCCCTTTCTGTCAACACTGCAGGGTGGTGTGAGGAGAGCGGGGCACGGCCACTGCTGCAGGCTGTGTGCTCAGTCCCTACAGACTCCAGTGTTTAATTAGTGAGAGAACATCCATTCTCCTTAGTCCTCTTATTGGCAAATCCTGAGTGAGTCTGTAACCCCCCCACCCTGCCTAAAATACCACGGGACTGGACCGACTGAGATTTATGATCACAGACAACAGTATAAAATTGCATGTGTATGTGTTTGCATGTGCGTGGATTTACATATACTCGTACAAATGTGAGTGATAGAGTGTTAGACAGTGACAGTTACCCAAAGTGTGTGTACAGTCTACACAGATTTAAATTGGTGAGTGTGGCAGGTGAGTCTACTGATGTATGAAACGGGATTTGTGCACTAATCTCATTTCACTTGGCCAGATGCCCAACACAGATGTCAGCTCTTCATATATCCACAGACAATCTGATAACACGGAAAGCCTTCATATTACGTATGCGTAGCGACATGCTCCATCTCATTCTCCACTTCAATTGATTGCTTTAATTCGACCTATGTCCCACCCTTTCCAGCCACCTTTCACCATCTAGACACCTTTTTTTCTCATTTATTTGCCGTTGCATTCCTTTGTTTTCCATCCTTACCTTCATCGGCCACACCTTCCCTTTTCTACCCTCCCCCATTTTTCCCTGACCCTTCCCCCATATATTGTTACACATCTATCTTTATGTGGCATTCCTACCATTCCCCCCTCCCACTATTCCTTCTGTCTACTATACGCCTCTCCCTCTGTCGTTTCCTTCTCAGCGATGAAGCGGGTTTACCATAGAGGTGGTTGTAGTAGGGGGTGGGGTGGTCCTGCCTTACTGGCAGATTTAATGAGCTCCTGTGGGGATCGGACCGAAGCCATCAAAAGCTGCGTTCTGCTAAAGAGCCATCTCTGTTAAACAGATGCGCCTTTGCTAATGATAGTAGCATCGCTTCATATGCAGCCGGCATGAAATAAAGAGCAGTTATAGGAAAAAAGAGACAGAGAGATGACTGTCTGCAGTAGGTGTGTGACCACTTATCTGATAGAAGCAGTTGTGGGAAGGTACAGAGGAGAAAATCTCATGACTATGGATTAGCTTCTTTTCTCTGTTGACCTTTCATCCCCTCAGCTTCAAGCAAAAGATGGGGGCTGGGAACAGGAGATACTGGACGGGCGGTTGCAAAATCCTTTTGGTTGTCTCTTTGTAGGACATCAGTGAAAACACAGCATCACAGTTGGGACTCTGAGAACATGATGTAGGAAAGAGAGCGACAAATAAGCAGAAAGATGCAACACATTTGCCATAGAGTTTGGGAAATCTTCTTTTTGAATGCAACAAAAAAAGAGAAAAGAGGAGACTTAAAGGTGGAGATGGAGAAGGAAAGATATGGAGTATTTAATTATAGTTGAGTAAAAACTGGAGCTCCGGCTGTGCAGTGGATTGTGGTTGGATCAGATGCCATCAAACTAAGTCTCTCTGCAGACATTATCCAGATGAATGGGAATCACCCAATTCATTCCTATAACAACCACTCCCCAGCATAATGGGCTGTTAGGACATAATTACAGTGGGATTGGTCACATCTGAGAGACCTATGCAGACTACAACACTAGCCTCAGGATTCCCAGAGGCTCTCTCTAATGACTGCCTCATTATGGACACAAAGAGTGGTACCAAACAAAGGGAAACCTTAGAGGATGCTGAGGGACAGGCACGTACAGTATGGTTCAATCATGCGCTGCCAGAATGCTGACGCACCCTGATTGTAAAATAGCACGGTAAAAATGGAAAATGTAATGAAAGTAGAAAACTAAGGAGTAAGACAGTTTACAGTAGTTACATACACTGTGCAAACATTTTGCAAATTGTTGCGCATGATGGACAGTAATTGTTACAGAAAAAATACAGATTTCTGTCATTACTATTAGGGCCGGGACTTTAACGCGTTAATTTCGATCAATTAATTATAAAGATTTTAACGCGATAAAGATTTTAACG
>JAQMCX010000050.1:9310691-9321460 GCA_029814765.1 Acanthurus leucopareius
ATTAATTTCGATTAATTAATTACAGACCCTATAATTAACGCGATTAAAAATTTTAATCGAGTCCCACCACTAATTACTATATTTGCTCCTATAGGTAACAC
This sequence comes from Acanthurus leucopareius, assembly GCA_029814765.1. Taxonomy (NCBI): domain Eukaryota; kingdom Metazoa; phylum Chordata; class Actinopteri; order Acanthuriformes; family Acanthuridae; genus Acanthurus; species Acanthurus leucopareius. The sequence goes on from JAQMCX010000050.1 coordinate 9,310,793, forward strand.
TATATTTGTGTGAATTCCTATGAAAACTGTCTGTCAGCAGTTACATTCTAATAATGTGACAACTGTAGTATGTTTTGCATGAAGCGTTCTCGGTATTGCTGGAATGTTGCATGCTAACCGTAAGATCACCTGGGATCAGTTTTGGTAAAAGCAGCACTTCAGCTCAGGTCAGCATTAGCTGAGACTGTGTCACTGACCATGGTACTGAAGGCTTGCCCTGCTACACCACATATCTGTTTACAAAGGTGAACCCTTCAGAGCAGACTGCAAAAACAGTCAAGGTAGCTGCTCACAAGAGCCCCAAAAATGAGAAATTTAATGTGTCAGTAGTAAATAAGACACAATTAAAAATATGTAATGATTCATGAGAGATTAAGTCACACATCCAATAAGCAGCTCCACCTGTAAATGCTTTCTGAAGATGCATTTCAAAATGTTGTAGGCACGTTTTTTCAGTGTGTTAACTTTCATTTTGTAGTGAATGGAAATTAAAGCATGAGACATTCTTTTTATATACACTGTAATTTTAAATAACTGCAAATGACCTGATTATGTAAACATATAACAACAGCTGAAAAAGTGTTTTCCTGAATAACCTCTCAAGCAATACATTACAAACAACACACTTCTATTAGTGTAAATATTAAAGCAAAACATATATCTTCACTAACACTAAAATAAATCATTACAAGTTGGCCCATTTATTTTACTAAAATTAGATTGTACTGGATGCTCGTTACTACAAATTTATGCTTTGCTCTCCAATCATTTATTAGCTTAATAATTCAGTAAACAGAGTGAACCTCTAGATCTTTCTCATTCATTGTGCAGTTTTCCCTCTGTGCCAGTCTTTGATCAGATAGTTTTTTCACACCGGAGTTCATATGTAAGACAGTTTTACATGAAAAACTGTGACTCTACACATCTACGTTTGTTTGGGGTCACTTTCCAGTGTTAGCCTTATCCAGAAGTCAAGTTTTTTGGTTACCTACCATAATATTGTCTGCAAAAATCACATTCTGTTTCATTTACATTTTACACATTGTCCCAACTTCTTTGGAATCACATTTATATATGCCATATTTGATACACACAGATACACACTCTTTTGCAGATCAGAGAAAAATACACAACGCTTGTAAGATTTTGAAGTGCTGAGAATAAGAACAGACAGAGAAACTAGTAGGTAATTTTTATATGAACATGTGTTTCAGAAACGCATACTGGGAATAACGGAGAAGTGTTGATTGTTGTTTTGGTTTTTGGGGTTATGCAAAGTGTCCAGGCTGGTTCTACCTGATGGGAAGCTGGTTCTTCTACTCAAAGGAGATACATTTTCTTAGAAGCTTGCATATCCTTGAGGGATCTTCAGTGCTTTGTTGAGCTGCACTAAGTCACATTGCTGAGTGACTAATCCAGATTTGCATGACAGTCCGTGCATCTATCTCTCACTATCTCTCACTCAATGCATTCACCCTGACAACCATCCAGGGATACATAATTAAGAGGCAAAGAGTGACAAAGTTTCCCTTTCCACTGATGCTGGAATTTATCTCCCACTTCCTATGCGCAGCACAACCTGATGTGTTTGCTGAGAGCTTCATTTTGTGTGTGTGCGTGTGTGTGGGTTGGGGGGGGGTCACAGCTCCTAGGCAGCCAGTATGTGTGAGCCCATTTCTTCCCACTGCATGGCAAGTGGCTGTGAGGCCCAGAGGGGCCAGATATATCCGGGGCCTGGCCCAGCTCCAGTTGTCTTTACCTCACAGTATTTTGTGATGCTTCAGTCATGAGAACGGGCATTGGGCCCCATCCAAACACCAGTGGGAAACTTGTATTCTCATTTACATCATTTACATCTTTCTCTGTGTTATCACAGATCCCAACAATCTGAATTAGACAAGTAAAGCTACGCAACCAGACACTAATATGTACTTAATTAATTGTTATGTAAGCATATGTTGTGGATGGTAGAGTGGCGTTATTGGCAGAGTATGTGACACTAGCTAAGTAATCATGCAGCAAGGACACAAAGGAGCTCTATTTAAAAATTTCTTGTGAAGTTTTCAAGTGTTTGAATGCTTCACTGCTTCTCTCTCTATATAAAGTGAAATTAAATTAGATGAAAACAAAGGTAAACATGTAATGGTTCCGTCCGTTTGCTAATCATTCATGCCTTACTCGATCTTTTATTGGTGTGTGTGCAAGTGATGTGTTTGTGTGCTTGTTGTGGGTGTATGTGTGTGTGTGTGTGGCTGTGAGCTTCCTCTTTCCCCTTCATCCCCTTCTGTCTAAGCCACAGAGTGTTGCTAGGACAACTCCTCGTGGTCCCTGCTGCATCGCAGCGGTCCTCAATACCAGCACTCAGGGAACCTCCTCGCACTGGGAAGGCAGCATAAAATCGGGATAATCGCCGTCGATTATGGGACACAATGGGCTGCAGCTTCTGAAAGATTCATTCATCCTGGAAAAAGAGACTGTGGAGGGGGAAAGAAAAAGGGGCGCCTTGGTCCCTCCGCTGCTCTCCCACGGTGGGCACAGGCATGACATCAGTGGCCTGAAAGAACTGGCATTCTGGACATGCCCACTGCCCCCCCCCTCCTCACTATACCCTTATACCCCCCTCCCGTTGGAACCCCCTCCCTTCTTTTCTCACCCCTGCCAGTTTGGATGCAGCGCTTGGCCGGGCGAGTTGGGGCCACTGCCACTGTTTGCGTGTGAAACAAAGCCCCTCAGAAGGAAGAGAGAGGAAGCAGAGAGCTTCACATGGTACCAGCCAAGAGCAGGGATGGCTGCCTCAGCCTTCCCCTCACAGGCCCCTCTTTTGGCTGAGAGGTGCTGGTGTGACCCCAGTACCCCCTTCTCCCCCCAGTGTCCCTCTTCCTCCCCCCTGTAACCCCTTCTTCTCTGTCCTGCTCTCATCCTGAAAATGCTCCCTCTTTCCTGAGAGGGCCCTTTGAATGAGTATGACATGTCAAGGGATTTAGGATGAGTGATTTCTCATGACACAACCTTTGCTGACAGAGACGGGATTCCTCTGGCTTTTGTTGTGCGGTTGGTCATTTGTTTGAAGAGGAAATAGCTTTCCAACACATTTCCCTAATTAGAATAATGTGATACTGCTCAATGCAATGAGAAGTCTCATGCTGCTGGGAGACTACAGGGAAATCAGCGTGACACCATCCTTACATGAATCACATTGGTTATTTGTGCTTTGGAGTTTTACTGAATAGTGGGAATATGTAAATCTATATGTTCGAGTGTGTGTGACTTGTATGTGTGAACCTTATTATGCCAATGTCTTTAAAGACATAAGCTGCAGTCCTTTTTAAAACGAGTACTTTTTAGGTTATTGAGGACATTACATACTTTGAATCTCATGATTTAGACAAGATGCTGTGTGTGACATAACCGTTTACAGTCAAAGTACGCCGCATAATTTATGTTCATCTGCATTTTTGCTCAGGAATGACACAATATGCTGTGGCCTAACTATAGAGATCAGCAAACATTAACCCTCCTTCTGCTGTCCATCAGGATGTACTCAAAGCCCCCATAAGGCAATATTATAGATGTTAAATCTTCCATTCACAATCCTATGTCGTTTATTCCTCTTTCAGCAAGCGGCTTCTTACAAAGCACCACCGACTCTATTGTGCCATTAGCGGGCATCATCATGCTCATCTCAAGCAGCCTGGCCTTTGCCTCACTGTCCCATGTAGCTGGATGTGTCTGGGAGTGTGCTCTCTGGGGGGATTACTGTACCCGGGGAATGGAGGGTCCATGAGGGATTTGGCTCTTAAGCTCAGATATTGACTCCTCCCTCCATTTCTTCTTTTTAGTTATTTATTTATTTCTAGGTTTGTTAGAGGTGTGTATGTGCTTTGTGTGTGTGTGTGTGTGTGTGTGTTGGTGTGTAGCTGTTTGTGGGTGGTGGTGGTGGTGGAGTCAGGGGGTGGGGGTTGAGGGGGGTATGCAGACATCAGGATGGGGCATTTCAGGTTGCTGTGGCTCTGACTGAAGCTGTCGTTTGGGCTGTGTTGACTTGCTCCTCTCTGGATGCTTTGGATGAGTTGGTGGACAGCTGAGGGCTGCTAGCTGTCAGCGGAGCTCTGGTGCTCTTCAGCCACCGGCTGCACCTGGGACCTTATCTGCTGTCATCTGGAAACATTTTTGGATGGAATAGTTGGGATCCTATGAACAATTCCTAATTCTGATTGACTCTGAAATACCAAAGGCTGAAGATTTGACCTGGTCAATGTATATAGCACTTACCTCAACTCCAACAGAAATGAAGTAAGTAATATGCATCCCATTTACAGTTCAGGGCATAAAATACTTTTGCTGCTTTTAAATTTTCTGTTTTACTGTGTCAGTCACTAAATGATTCTCCAGCTATTAAGCAATTAACTTTTTAATGTAAAAGTTAAAATGTGTGTGTTTTTTTTAATGCACACCAGCAGGAAATATGAGGAAAGCTCACTAACTTCACTGAATTTGAACATCTCTCAGTTGGGTTGACACCAGGTGTTATTTTATTAAGGCCTTCATTAATTCTTCATGGCTTTACGGTCCTGTAATGCAATTAATCTGACTAAGCCCTCGGCCAAGATTAACCGGTTCATAAGATGATCCCATTAGAGGCTGCGCAGGAGAGTCAGTGTTTGAATGCATGTGTGTGTGCAGATCTATGTGTATCCAAATGTGAATGTCATGACTTTTGAATTATAAGGTTCAGTGGAACTTTTTAGTCTTAGAACCCCACTTTAATAATAATAAAATTTATGAGGTATCATCTTTGCGACATTTCTTGTATTCACAGTTTCTTAAAAAAGCAGCTCAGATCTTTTTAAGTCAACGGATGCTGAAAACTTAAAAAGCTCAGAATTATTCTGTAGGGCAGAGAAAATTAATTCTAAGTTCATGTCTTGTTAATGAAAGCCAAAATTATGCATAAGCAGGGAAGATTTTCCATCCAGTAAAATTATTCTGTGATATAATAAACATTGTTATTTCTTACTGTTTTAAACTGAAACTTCTCCGCTGTAACTGATTAATCTTCACTGTAAATTTTCATTCTCATCTTTCTCGTGCCCACTCACTCATCTGTCTCTGACTTGGGAAGACTAGCGCTAATGAGAGGATCATGACAGAATAATATCCGATCTCGGTGATGTCCGATGTCTGCTTCCTCTCTCTCTCTCTTTCAGTGCTAAAAATAATGAAAGTGAGAGAAAAGGCTGAAATTCAATTAGCAGCACTCATCACTCTTATGGAATGAGATTACATGGTAATGCAAATTTGTCAGCGTTTTATTTCTTGGGTTTTATGAATTCATTCAGCCTTATTTTAAGGAGGAAATGACACAGAGGTTGACTGTTAGGGTGGCTACTGTTTGCCTGCTGTATTCTCTGTGTTTCACACTTTCCTGTAAAATAATTAAGAGAAGAGAGGACTGTTCCAGCTGTATGCCTTTAAGCTGACCATTTGGTCCTCTTGAAAGCCAGGCTCACATCACAGAAAAAGCGTGAGTCTGTGTGTGTATGTGTGTTCAAGTGGAATTATTAGTGACTACTTACACAACAGCAATAACACACAAAGAGCCCTTAGTTGGGAGGAAGTTTCCTATTGATTTGAGCTCCCTGTCTTGCTTTGATGTAGTCTCAGCTTTAAAAAGAAACTTGACAGCCAACATGATTGATATCTATGAAGTGTTCTGGCTTCATTATTGGACTATGGGTGGGGGTGGGGGTGGGGGATATGAGGACAAATAATAAAAAAAGAAAAAAGGAAAAAACAAACTTCACCATTGAGGCTTCCCTTTGTGAGTTTTCAGCCTGAACCCCAGGGGTGAGGTGAAAGGTCAGAGTCATAGTTTTTTCTCCTTTGGGCTCTTTAAAATTCATCACAGCTGACTTCTTCTTGGCTTATTGTTGATGAATAGCAAAATATAGACATTTCTATTTCCCCATAGACAAAAAAAATGTCAAACCGAGCGAAGACAATTTGATAGATTATTCCTGCAACTTGTTGAGGAGACAATAAAGCTGCTGTGTCTCTTTTTCTTTTTTCCTTCTCAGTCGCTTTCCCTGCTGAGCTATTGAACACCTGCCTATCTGGCACGTGACAGACACAGCTGGCTCTCGTCGCGCTAACAAACTCATTCATACCTCCATGGCACCACAGGAAACTGCTTTGTGCTGCTTTTAATAGGAAATCACTTTTTCAATTAATTAGACTGCGTGACTGAGTTCTCTCTTCCCACTGTTGTATTGTGTGAGGTATTGAGTGCTTCTAAATTTATTCTGGCACAGAACATAACTGTGAATGATAATGTATAAGTATGTTTATGTCTTGACAGGCATTATCTTACCTCATCCAGTACTTTATCAAATGGGCTCAGTTGAAAAGGAGATTTTTTTATCATCTCAGTGGGACTCAGTCGGTTCGATTGTTTAAAAAATAAAATAAAATAAATTAATTAATTAATATCTGTACTGTCAGAGTGGCATCTATTTCAATTTTACCTCATTTTTAAATAGAAATCTCTGGATACTGAGCAGTGGATTTTTGTCTTTGGTTTTCCACACTGTGAACAACCTCAAACAGTAATTAAAAATCATGCATTTGGCATGATTGGGTAATATTTTGGATCTTAATGTGACCACAAATTACCTGGGTTTGAAACTTGTATACTTGAAATACATAGCATACATAATGTGGAGACAGTTCTTGGGATTTGGACAGAACCTCAAGACATTACTATTTATGAAATACATGGCAACCTAGCAAAAATCTCTGATAAAATTCTGTACAGTAAGGATGAACAGATTTTCAGTTTTTAATAAACTGACTTGAGATGCCGTGTCTCAAGTCTTGTCCCAAAGGACTGCAATTATAAGCAGCAGCTTGTAGTGAGCTTCCATCTGTTGGAAGCTATAGGAACCATCAGCAGTGTTGGAGTGACAGCTTGGCAGCACACTTGAATACATAACATTTATAATTAGCTGTTTTTTTTTTTACTTGATCATGGTGTGCAGAAACATAATACATTTTTAATATATCTGCTTTCTGTATTCTGTAATTTATTGCACAAGTTTGTTATTTTCTCACGGTGACTATAGAAACTGACTTAAAAGATCATTTTTACATGATGAAAAGTTATGCTGTGTGGCCAAGTGTGTGTTTTTGAAGGTTATCTGTAGAATGGTTTTCCAACGGGAATGGGAAATGTTTCATTTGTTCTTCTCCCTCTCTCTGTCTCAGTGCCAACAGTATGCCTAAACAAGTTGAGGTGAGGATGCATGAGAGTCACCTGGAGCCCATTGAGGCCCGGCCTCAGTCCAAATGTGCCCTAATCTGCTCCAAGATGTTCAAGAACCTTCTGCTCACACTCACCGTCCTCGGTAGGTCAACTCATAACTGCTGTGTTTTTATTTCTGTCTTTCTTTTTTTTTCCCCCTGAACACCTAATAAAAAAAAGAGCATGTTAAAGATGGGGCCCTGACCACCACTGAGCTCAGTGTTCTGTAAACTCAGAGTTCAATTATGCAGCCTGTCCACAACATGAGAAGAAGATGCCATCTGTGCTTGCTTAGTGTACCAGACAGTGAGATGACTGGGTGTCCCGACCTTCCCCAGCTCTGTGCCACTTGATGCGATCAAACGCTCTCTGCAGCACTGGACACCCAAGCAGCCTCTGACGATGCATAAAAAAACAATGTGGTTTTAGCAGCAGCTCAATGTCCCACAGGGGGAGATTTAATGAAAAGAAGAAAAAGGCAGGAAAGCAGTGGTGCAATTTCTGGTTATTATTCCTAAATTAGATTTGTGTGTAACCAGCACATATCATGTATCATGTGTTGTGTCCAACAGCTATGTGGTCTCTCTTTATCTTGCCATTTATACATATACCCTATGAACCTGTTAAAACTTTACAAATGCATACAATACATGTATGTATGTGCGTTCTTTTGCCAAGAGCATGCTTCTCTATCTGTATACTGCTTGCAGAGATGTGTGTTTGTGTGAGAATGTGTAATGTGTACATCTCACCCCACTTGGCAGGACTCTCGCAAAGCAAGTGAGCCAGCATGATCATTGATCATCTGTCACTTGGCAGATAAAAGCCTGAATGGGAAATTGCAAATGGGCCAAAGAGAAGGCACAAAACGTCAAGTGCCATCCAAAACCATTGGGTGTGCAGAATCCACAGAATGCTGCTAGACTGGAGGGTAGATTAAAGCACAGAGGGCAGCGTACATTTATATTTAAAAATGCTGGAGGGATTTCTGATTCCATTTTGTGTTATTAAACAAGGTCTTGGGCAGTGTGATCTTTGGCAGTGGTGGGGTAGCACAGGAAGTGCAGTCATGGGGGGGATGCTGGAGTTTTGTCTGGTGTGATACAAACAGACACAGAGGCCAACCACAGTGCCTTGTAGGAAGAGCTTCAAGGGGGTCAGAGCACACAGAGGTCATCTTTAATTTTTGTGGGGAAATGCTGTGGTAAATAAAGAATTGTTATTTGGAAGAGACATATGTCAAGGGTCAACTGTGAATTTGTTTTGGAGGGGCTGATATTTAAAATGTCACAGTTTATGGGCTTCTAGAGAGTGAATAGAGGACAGAGGATTAGTTGGGTAGCAAAAGAGCACATTGGATAGTTAAAACTTTCTGTGAAGCACAAGGTAAATCTGAGATCAGAGACAACTACCTCCTCATCTTTTAGAAGAATCCTAGTGAAAGTCTCTTTTAGTTGCTCTATCACAAAGTAAAAAAATCCTCAAAAACATTTGGGGTTTTAAAGAGATTACAGATGCTTCACCATGGAATCAATCATGCTGCCTCCTCCTCAAAGATCTGATCTTAATCCCCCATGAGCTTTACTCTCGCTTAGCAGGTTTCTGATTTATCTGCTCAACCCACTGCCCTCTTTATGTAACAGTCAGCCTGTTAGACAGCTCCAAACAACTGATGTTATAAGACAGTTGTCAGCTATTAAACCTTCCTCAAGAAAAAAAAAAAAAACATTGGTCATTGAGGTATTTCATGGAATATTTCGAAGTCCTTACCATTGGCAAAGAATGCATTTATAAACAATGGCATTCATTTGGGAAACAGAAGATTTAAATGTGATATCTGACTATCTTTCCAGATTCTCTTATATTTTTTCATTGCAAACACATTGTACGAAACAGTTTCACTCACTCACGCTCTTCCTTTCACCCCAGGTGTGATCTTGGGAGCTGTAGCAGGGATGTTGCTTCGTGTTGCCTCCCCAATCCACCCAGATATCGTCATGGTGATTGCCTTTCCTGGAGATATCCTGATGAGGATGCTGAAGATGTTGATCCTGCCACTCATCATCTCCAGTTTAATCACAGGTGCAATGTTATATTGTTGAAATAATTTTGCAAACCATTGACATTTTGCCAGTGCATTTTGTAGTAATGCACTTGATGCTAAAAGTGGGCAGCTCTTAATAGTAAAAGATATTTTCAAGGGCAAATAAACACTAAATTCCTCATCTACAAAACTCACTTTTATTAAACTGCTGCTACATAGACACAAAGAAAATGCCTTGTAATCTTGAAACTGAAATTTAAAATTGATAATAGTTTCACGTAATAAAAAAACAAAACAATGCATATATAATTTTGGTTTTTGCATCCAGCCTTCATGGCCTGTAGTATTGAGTCAATAATTCCAGTCAAAATACCCAGGTAATTATCAGGTTAACTCATTCTGGCTTGTTTTGGCTGCAGGTCTGGCTGGTTTGGATGCCAAATCCAGTGGTCGCCTGGGCACCAGAGCTATGGTCTATTACATGTCTACCACTGTTATTGCTGCTATCCTGGGAGTCATTCTGGTGTTGGTGATTCATCCTGGCAATCCTAAACTGAAGGAGAACCTGGGCCAGGGCGAGAAAAATGATGATGTGTCAAGCTTGGACGCCTTCTTTGATCTAATAAGGAACTTGTTCCCAGAGAACCTGGTGCAGGCTTGCTTCCAACAGGTAATGGAAAATGAAATGAACAGGGCGGTGCAAATGGCTCAGCTTTGAATGTCCGTGCATGGGTTAGAAGATTCGAAAGTCTGTCAGCAATACCTGCGAGTCACTGTTGGTCTTGTTTGAGTGGATTTACTGACAGAGAAATCAAAATGCCTATTAGGTGATAAAGAAGGCTGAGTTGAGTTTGGCCTTGCTTCATAAGGTGTGTCACAGGCTATATGAATCCACTACATGTCATCTAACTCATCACACGTATCTTCTCTTTCCATAATTCAGATCCAGACGGTCACAAAGAAAGTAGAGGTGGTTGTTGAGGAGGATGTCAATGCCACCGCCGTGGAGGGCCTGGTGGCAAACCTTACCAAGGAGCCCCAGTTCATTGTAAAAAAGTCCCTGCAGTTCAAAAGTGGCATGAATGTTCTGGGTATGTAACCAACCAAAAACATCCTCGATATATCAACACATCCTCAATACACAAGATTAAGAGTCCACAGCAAAGCCAGCAGCTCTGTGAGCTTTAGGGTTGCCAACTCCTTGAAAAATAAATAAGGGACACCTCGTTGGCAGGGCTGACCGATCTCTACCGGCATGGTGATATATTTTTGCCTTTTTTTCTGTGTGTGAAACGATTTTCTAAACATTTGACTCAAACCTGAA
>JAQMCX010000050.1:9321560-9332736 GCA_029814765.1 Acanthurus leucopareius
TCCATTGACATTTTACAGACTACTGTTGATTCTCACGATAATACGGGACGAAGTGCGTCCCGTTTCAGCTCAATACGGATCCCGTACTTTTGTTTCCAAATACGGGACGATTCCGTTTTTTAAGGGACGGTTGGCAACCCTAGCTTGTATGTATGCACAACCAGAATTTAATGCTAATGTTAGCATGTGTCATTTTTAGCATGTTTACTACCTAAGTTTAGCCTTTGTTGCATGCTAACATTGGCATTAACACTTAAAGCAAAGTACACCTTAAATCGATTGGAATGTAATTAGTTTTGTGAGTATCTGATCGTAAAACAATATCTACAACAACACAAGTTAATTTTTTCTACCTGATTGCTGTGGGACTGCCACTCTTAGAAAGGCATGAGTATCTGTATCAAATTTTGTTGCGATACATCCTGTGGTTGTTGAGACTTTCCATTCTTTCAAAACCACACATCTAAACCTTTTGGTGGCATTAGGAAAAGCTAAAGGATCACCAAAGTAAAAAAAAAAAAAACATGAAATGGGAACCACTGATGTCTTGCTAATCCATTGAAGATATTTTTCAGAATAAGGGAAAACTTTGAACTGTTTGTGGCACAAGAAAAAAGTCATGGTGTCACCTTTTCTTTATTAATTCATTCTCAGGCCACCATGAGTATCCATCACACCAAATTTCATAGTAATTTATTGAATAGTTATTGAGATACTTCAGTCTAAATTAAACTGTTAGACTGGCCAACCAACACATTCACTCACAGGTGCATGCTGTCAACCGTTTATAGGGCACTCATTGAAATACTTTGAAATTCAAAATTTCAACCCTGGAGTGTTATTGGAGGACATAACAAGACTTCATTACTTTTGTGATATTTTTAAAAAAATTTAATTTTCATGGAAAAAATCAAGGTCAGTGAAATTACCTTGCCTTAATATGGTGAAAAAAAAAACTCAAAAAAGTGCATTTATAAGAAATACAAGAAAAACACTTGTAAAGTGAAGGAAACATCTTTTTACAAATTAAAACACTGTTATTGCAACATTATTAAATGAAAACACCGTCACAGTATACAATGATGTATACTGTGACGTAGAACGATCTTCGCTGATTGGCTGGATGTAAACCACGTGCTTCTCGACCTCACTGAGAGGCGGGAGGGACGCCATTTTTATGGGTGCGCAAGTTACCAAAAACGGTAATTTGCCCCATAAATAAAATGACGTTTTCAATATTACATTTACAGAACTTTAAACATCTGGACAAACCTAATGTTTTTTTGTCTGTAAATGTAAAACCTTTCATCTCTGAACACTAATTCATTTCACCAGTCAACACTGGCATTCAGAGTTTGACACATTTATGACTCTCTGCCACAGGTCTGATTGGTTTCTTTATTGCATTTGGCATCTGCATGGGCAAGATGGGAGAGAAGGCCAGACTCATGATTGAATTCTTCAACATCCTCAATGAGATTGTGATGAAACTTGTCATCATGATCATGTGGTTAGTATCACTTAAAAATCTCATTGACTCATTTTAAACTCATTAATTGCTTTGAGTCAGAAATAACTGTTAATGCCAAGTTATTTCTCGTCATTTCGGCATTTTAAAAGATCAAAGCTGTATAAAGAATTTGAGTCCAGACAAATTTTTATTCTATGTATATAGGCATAAATTAATCAGAGTAACAAATTGTCTCTTGTCTCATCAGGTACTCTCCCTTTGGTATTGCCTGTCTCATCTGTGGTAAGATCATCTCCATCAAGGACCTCGAGGTGGTGGCCAGGCAGCTGGGCATGTATATGATTACTGTGATTGTTGGCCTCATCATCCATGGAGCAATCTTCCTGCCCAGCATCTACTTTGTCATTGTGAGGAAAAACCCCTTTACCTTCTTCCTGGGGATCTTCCAGGCCTGGATCACTGCCTTGGGGACAGCCTCCAGGTCAGCATCAAAATGAATGTATAGATGTTTCCTGATATTTATCCAATTCATACAAAGTATAATATACCTTCCTCTGATTTTTTTCCACTAGTGCTGGTACACTGCCCGTCACCTTCCGTTGTCTGGAGGAGAACTTGGGCATTGACAAAAGAGTCACTCGTTTCGTGCTCCCAGTTGGTGCCACCATCAATATGGATGGAACTGCTTTGTACGAGGCTGTTGCAGCCATCTTCATTGCCCAGATGAACGGCATCCAGCTTGACCCTGGTCAGATTGTGACTGTCAGGTCAGAGGACACCCATGATAGTTTACATTTTGCATGAAATGCCAGCATCAAGATTGTGAAATAATGAAACCTTCCATGACATTTAAGCAATCCCTGTATAAAAATAGATGCCTTAAATGGACTCTTACTTTACTGCACACAGAAGTCAGACTGTGGTTCAAGAAAAGCAATTTTCATTATAGTAAGAAATGTATTTCCTACTTTAGGGGGTTTAAGTGGAGCCCTGAAGATGCAGTTCAGCAAACACAGTTAGCTCTTAATAAATGATGACAAACACTGCAGCAGAATAGAGTCAACAGTGAACAGAAAAGGCTTTATGGTTCAAAGCAGCAACTTTAGAGAAAAGACTGTGGCTCTGATAAACCACCAGGAGGAGGCAACAACATGTGCTAGAGCTGTGTCTGTAACTATCTTTCCCAAATGCTCTTCTGTTAATAGAGTGAGTCAAGGATAGACGACCTTCAGCCTGACATTTTTAGAGCAAATCAATCAGAAAACCCTCAAATTAAACATTGCATCTCTCACTTTTAAACCACTCTTCATTCGCAGTGGAGGATCCACTCTGGGTCTCTTTATATAAGTACCATTGAAATTGCATGTCCTCATCTGTCTCTGTGGTGTGTAGCATTTTCCTGTTTATTAGTGTCTGAGGAGTTGTGGCAGAGTGGAGTGTTGTTTGTTGAGGATGTGTTTAGGTGGTTTAGGTGGTTACAGGGGTCAGAGGAATGTGACTGAAGGAGAATGTTGCTGTCTTCTTCCAGTCTGACAGCCACCCTGGCCAGTGTTGGAGCAGCCAGTATTCCCAGTGCCGGCCTGGTGACGATGCTTTTGATCCTCACTGCTGTAGGCCTGCCAACCCAGGACATCAGTTTGCTGGTGGCTGTTGACTGGTTGTTGTGAGTTTTACAAGATTGTGGTTTGAAACTTATATTTTTTCTTTGCTTCTACATTGTTGTGTATCTGGAAATCCCTCCCAGCATTTTTTTTTATTTCTAAAAAGTACGGAAAACCATCAAAACCACCATTTTTCTCCACAGGGATCGGTTCAGGACCTCTGTTAACGTGGTGGGTGACTCCTACGGTGCAGGCATCGTGTACCACATGTCCAAGGCGGAGCTTGAGGAGCTGGACGCACACGCAGCTAAATCAGACGATATTGAAATGATGACGAAGACCCAGTCTTACTACGACGACATGAAGAACCACCACGAAAACAATTCCAACCAGTGCGTCTTAACCGCTACCGCTACCACAACTGCTTCCGCCACTGCTAACAATTCTGTCGTAGTAGATGAATGCAAGGTACAATTAATGCTTACGGACATAGAGACTTGTATATAACCCTCTCTGCTGTTGCATGCTCACCCTGCACTTTTGCATGACCCTTTTTGTTTTTATTCATTGCATCTTTGTACATAATAAAGTATATACACCCACTGTTACTTTCCAACAGAAGTGAAGCAAGAGGAGAACAGATGCATGTGTATGTATGTAGTTTGTTCCTCTGGAATAGCAGCTTTTGCGTTGAACGACTGTTCAAAATGAGTTTTCTTGCCAAAAGATTTCCGAAATTAAACAAACTGAAAAATGATTCAAGTTATGTGCATGAAAAGGAGGGATAAATCAGCTTAATCTGATGACTGTTACTCATTGGAAATTGGCTCTAAATCAAAAGGCAGCACCAGATTATCCTCATTATGACCCTGAGGAATTATTTAGCAGCTCTCCTATCTATCAAAAGTTCACACTGCATTAATTTTTTTCCAAAAAGCCATCTTGATGGAATAATCTCTTCCCTTTTCTGTAATCCTTTTAGTCCTTATTTTTTTTGTTAGGCTTAAAGTCTAGTGTTGTTCATATTGCTTGATCCTAAAATGCAGTTGACTTTAATTGTTGAACAGGTTTATTTCCAAAGGGTCAGGCTTTCCCTTTAGGACTCAAAATGCAAAGATTAAGTGTCACAGCTAATTAGCGGTTCATAAACACATTAACCACAGTGTCACTGAGTCATTACTGGTGATTTTGCATTTTGACACCAGCTATTTCTGCACATTGTGAGAACTGTGCTGTGAAATCAAAAGCTGTGAAGGAGCCCCTTTAATGTAAAACATATTGCACTTTGAATGCCGTCTTTAAATGGATTTCAGGTTTTTAGAATACCGTAATTCAGTGCATGGGAGTTCAGAGAGCTTGTTCCCTGACACTGAGACACACTCACAAACACACACACCCTCATGCAGAAAGGTCTACTGATGGGCCTATTCATTTATTAAAGGATGAAAGATGTTGCCTAGCAACACTGACAACCTGTGACACAAGTAATCTGTCCATATTAAAAAAGTTATAACCTCCTTTCTTTATTTATCAACAGACATTAGCATATAAATGTGACACAAAGGCTTGCTATCTCCAGTATCCCCATGACTAATTTTTTTTTATGTTCTGTTTTCTGGTCTTCTTTGCTTGTAAATAGCATGACTTAGTTTCTAACCCTGTTCTCAAACACTACTGTCAGAAAACACTGTAGATTGCTTGCAAAATAGCTAATAATGCATTCATTCTGTTAGTGTTTGTATTTTGTGTTTTGTGTAATTTATTTTATTCACAGTTTATTTGTTTGTACATTCTTTTATTGCTTGCTGAGTTTTTCATCGTCATGAATTTGTGATCTGTTCCCAGGTCAGTGAAAAACAAGTCCAGTCTTAGGACTACCATAAGCATGATCATCAGTAATCATAATTGTTCATTTTTGCACATTGCAAAACATCTGCATAAGAGGCTATGTTTTAATTGCCGATGGTACCATTGCTACAACACACACAATTACAGAAAAAAATGCCATGAATAGTATCCTATGCTATATTTTTTATAATGTGTGATAACCAACAAGTTTACCTCAGAAATATAATTTTTAAATTCAGGACATAGCAGGTGTATAAGAAGTTCTTTGGTAGGGTTTTACTTTTTTATGGTGATGCTTTATGAGCATTGTAAGCGTCATCGACAAGTTAGATTGTTTGGTTAAAACTTTCAGCTATAATATCTCATAGGTGGGAAAACTGAGTCAAGAATGTTGTGTTACTACAAGCTCTTTTATCATAAGCTTTATAAAAAATGAACTGTGTTTTCCGTCTGTGCCTTGGACCCAGTGTTTAGATTTCCCTGCTGACTGCTTGCAGGTAACCTCAGCCACTAACGGCTCTGCTGCGGAGTGCACGCTTGTAGAGGAGGAACCATGGAAACATGAATAATGGCAGCACAGAGATCCCCTGCTCCTGGGCTCCACAAGCTTTCCTACCTGGTGATAAAAAAAGAGTGAAAAGTCACACGAACAGAAATACTAATTGTTTTATATGTTGTTTAGTTCTATTTTTTTTATTAGTCCCTTTAAACATTTTTGTAACTGTCTATCTGACTGATATATAATACTAACTCACTTAACCGTGAATGATAACAGAGGTATACATTTACCTGTTAGAGCACAATTATGTCCTGTATAGCAGATACTTGCACAACATACTTCAAGGCTTGGGGAGGGAAGGAAGAGAAAAAGTTAGATAAGCTATTCCTAGCAATACATCTTGGTTTTACATTAATAAGACAAGAGAAGAAGAGGCTGTATAACATGGGATGTACTGAGATCATCTTCCAAGATTTATACACATATAAATACAAGTGATTCATTTTTCTAATTTCAGAGGATGAGTGGGAGTTAGAGCATTAATCGTGACAACCAATGTAATGTTTGTACTGAACTTCCTTGCTTTACATTCCTGTCAAAACCATCTCATTGTGTGCACAAGGCTACTACTTTACCTTCTCAGCTCAGTCTTTCAGCAGAGAACATCACTTTTGATTCTTAAACTGTCAAAGCCTCTGAAAGTGCATCTGTGAGCTGATTGCATTTGGCCAATATTACCCACAATCCCTGAGGTTCAGCAAACTGATGAAAGGGTGGGAGGTAGGGAGGGTAATAGTGAAGAGATGAACCTACAAGCACAGTTACTGTGGAAAGCACAATCCATACCATGGAGCCCTTTTTAATTTGCCCTTTTTTTTTTTACTTTTTTGGTCCACTTTGAACTACAGGGACCTTTCCTCTTTCTGCCATTTGCAGAGTGATATTGAAAGCTTGTTTGTGAGTATGTTTGAGTATTTGAGAGAGTGAATGAGAGTGAGAGAGTGTGTGTGTGTGTGTGTGCGTGAGAAAGAGGGTAAAGAACATGACCAAGTCAATTATAGGGACCAAACAGGCAGGAAATCAATCAACTCACAGAGGCCTTTGAACTGCCTCTGTGTTGT
Source organism: Acanthurus leucopareius (assembly GCA_029814765.1). Classification (NCBI taxonomy): domain Eukaryota; kingdom Metazoa; phylum Chordata; class Actinopteri; order Acanthuriformes; family Acanthuridae; genus Acanthurus; species Acanthurus leucopareius. The sequence continues at coordinate 9,328,101 of JAQMCX010000050.1, forward strand.
CACTCTCACACTTTTTCTTCAGTCTCTCACGTTGATGTCCACTTAGAACTGAACCTCTGTCCCAAATATGGAACTTTATATGTAGAAACTTTGCCTTTCTCTCCAAAAATAAACTTTGATGAAGCCCATGAAATTAAAATAAAACTAGCATCAAAATGACTACTTAAAGAAACAAACAAATAAAAAAACAACTGATATATCAGAGTAAATAGAAGCACAAAGACGATGTCATAGAGAGCACAAAAAGAAGCACAAAAAAGCCAAATTGCTAATAAGGGTAATTTCCAGTTGCTGGCAAAAGTGATGCACATTCTCGTTTCATGCCCAAACCCATTGTATTTCAAGATTAAATTTCAATTTTGTTAACACTAAGGGAACAGCATAAGGTACTCAGGCTTGTATGTTTACTGTTTTATAAGGAAAAAAATGTTGCATTCCTAAAATGTTTACTTGCTCACTGGAGCTTCAAGAAAAGGCCCTCCTAGCAGCACAAAACTTTGTATCTGGAAATCTGGAAATGGTGATAGTTTACGGCTTAAGTCTTTGATGAAAGACAGTGACTTTGGAAAGCATATAGAGGAAGCACACAAATACATTCCAGTCGACACTCCAGTGGTTGATGATCTTTAACCTGTTTTCTATCTGAAAGCACATACACATTTATTGTGGGACACGGACAAATTACGTGAGGGGAACCACCAAGTAAAAGATTAAAAAAAAGGAGAAGTAGCACAGTGCTCGGCTGTCAGATGGAGCCTTGGCATGCACAAACACATCACTGATATGACACTCTCATTTGCCAGCTTCTTGCTTAGCCAGATCTAAAAAGGTAAGCAACAATTTATTTTCCGCCACCAGAGCTCAAGACTGTTTCTACAAACCCTAGATGCTGCAGCTGTGTCCATATTGGTGCAATGATGTTTTGGGAAACTCAGCACAGAAAAATGGACACTTCCCATGCATAATGTAAGAATGTTGCCAACTGTCAGGTAACAAAATACACATTCCTCTCATAGAACCAAATGACTTTAGGAAATCACATAAACAGAGCTTGGAGTACTGGCTGTCAGTCTTTTTTTAGTCTGTGTGAGTGAGAGGTCAGACTTCTGAGATGTGGGTGTAGATTTGATTTCTTTTTATCAGTGTTGAGTTCTTCTCTCCTGTCTTGTTTTTTTTCATTTGTGCTTAATGACAACCTTGCCTTGGAGATGTTCACTTCAAACAAATGCCAATTAAAGTAACACTAGGAAATTTAACAAACCACTTAGCAACGCACTCTGTCCTTTAGCTCCCGAAGCACATTCTCAGAGGATGTCTTTCACTTTGCTTTTTTCCTAAGCTCGGCTAGCAGAGGAGTGCTTTGATACAACAGTGAGCACTCTGCACAGACCGATGCACACCACACACACAAAAAAAACAAACATGCACACACATGCATCCAAACATGCACATGTAAACACACTTGCAAACACTTGAAGGTCACTATTTTAATAATTGCAATCAGCAGGCTGCAGAGCACAGCACTGAAACCCTAACAGGCCCCTTGAGTCTGATCGTTTGACCTCAAGATCTTCAGGAATAAAAAAAAAAAAATAAAAACAAAAACAAACATCTCTCCAGTAAGGAGATAATGCAGACCATAGTGTCATTAATGGGGATTGAGTGTTGGACCACTATTATGTTCAAACTCACGGTTTTAGAAGCATGAATAAAAATAAAAATGATTTTTTGCACCACTATCTTAAAAGCATGATATTTTGAAGTGCCTCCTTGCACTCTGTGTATATATTGTAGGTAACAGATGTTTGTTTGTTTGTTTGTTTGTTTTGTTCCTTTTGTTTTCTTTTGGGGGGCATTGAAATGGTATGTAGGAGCATAGTTTCATTACTGTATTGTAATCCTATAGAGAAAAAAATATCATCTATGTCCTGAGTAAAATTAGATTAGACAAAATGTATAGAGAGGAAATCGTGTAATAAATTGCTTGTTTTTTTTTATTCGCTAATAGTCGTTAACTAGTTGTTTTACTTACCTGTCACACACCAATATATAAATATCTTTTTTTTAATCTAATGTAAGCGTTCTGAATGTTTGTTCCAAGAAGATATAAGAAGTGTTCATTCATTTTCATTGTACATAAATAAATATATAATTGTTCTGTTCAGTGACAATGCAGAATTTTACAGTAAAAATTACAGTGATCCTGAAGCAAACACAGTTTGTATGAAGAAGAGAGTGAAAGAGTGAAGAAAAAGAAAGAAAGCAAGGGAAAGTTCCACGTTTGACAAGGGGGGGGCAACATGAATTATTTTGTGGGGAATTACTGTGGTAAAGGTTATTGAAAGAGGAGGAAGTAAAAATAAAGGAATTGATCAAATTTGCCCTGTATGTAGGCTAGAAGGAATTAAACACAGCCTAGTAGTTGATTTGAGTGAAAGAACAAACACTCAGCTGCCTGTCACAGCGTAGAGCAACATTCCTCAGGTGACTCATCTGATCCATTTTGTCTTTTTAATGAAGAAAACTGGCTTTAGTCTCAGGCAACTTTTTTTACCTGGTGCATGTGCATTTAAAGCTGCAAGGCATAGATATCTAGAGATATCTTTAGATTCTATGTTACCCTGTTTACATGCCACATATTCACACATTTGACCTCTGATGTTCCTTCAACATGATGGAGGTTTATAGAAATCCCGCTTGGTAAACTGCCTTTACTCCGCTTGCCTTTTTTGCTTCCTACTCAGAAACTTTATGCACGCATAAACACCTGGAACTTGCTGAGCTAAATGGTACTGACTAAATGGAAACTGAGTGACGCAGTATTTCAACAAAGAGCCAGTGTATCTTTCATGCTTGTCCTTTTCTACTGAAATGTGTCTTTTTGAAGAAAAACTCCTAAAGAGAGCTGATAACCTGTCTCACTCCTGCCTACAACGTGCTTTCCTGATCTTACTTTTCTAGGCCTTCCCTCTTTGTAAAGCTGTTGTAATTTTGATGTAAAGGCAGAGCGTATGTGTGGGGGAGATACACTATCAAGAAAAAAAGACAAAAAAATACACAAATTCTGTCCTTGGTCTACAGTATACATAAAAATCTGTTTCTACATATCAATAAGTGTTGTACCTTTGGTGTACATATACAGATATAACTAATAAATGTTGATTCATAACTAAGTATTGCCTGTTTTTTTCATTTATTGACTGCATGTCACTAACTGTCATGCACACACAGAAACACATTTTTTATGTGTATTCCTGCTGTTCAGTCAGTATTACTCTCAGATAGTCCAGACAATCTAATTTTATTGATGTAAAATCCACAAATGAGAAAGATCTATAACACAAGTATGTTAATGACAGTCATTTTAGTAACTAAATTAGGGGCTAAATAGGTTGAAAGAACAAGGAACTGTTTATTGACTGTTTTTAAAGAAAATATTATGTGTATGCAACTGAAGTGTTTTACATTGCAGATGTGCCTGTGAGTGTAAAAAGGAGTTACATGACACTGTACTATTACTAAAATGAAAAGTTAAGTTGGATACCCATTAAATTAAATTGGGTGGCAATCCAAAAGTGTCATGGACCTGTTTTTACAGGGTCATCAACTCGCAGGTCAAATGCATTTCAGTGCTAATATATATGAATAAATTTTCCTTACTGAAATATTAGAGAAGGGTTCTTTTATGCTGGTCCATTCAGCTCAGCGACTGTGTGCCTGGACCAATGAATTCACACTGTCTGGCTAAGCCGCTAAGGTAATGAGGCATGTAACTTTTGGGATTCCCTTGCTCTCAAATCATGTGCATGATGTCAAAACAAAAACACAAAGAGGAGGTTTTAAAAAAGTTAACTTCACCAAAATCATTTGAAATGCAGAAGACATGCCTCTGTGTATTTTTTTGCTGGGCGTTGTTGGATGATGAGAGTCTTAAGATAGACAAAGTAACTGACTTCTCCAAACAATTCTTCTCGACATAAAATGTTAAAAGATTTTGTTCTTTGCACGGACAGACTGAAAATACAGTGTTATAGCAGTGGAAATGTAAGTCAGCCATGTGCTTGTATGTGTAGCATTTGAATTTACTAATTCCTGTAGCTGTTGGTGACCATTAGCGTGTTGCTATCTAGCGAACATAACATATCAGTATTAGCGACAACTGATGTCTTTGTCTTGCAATTGATTTTCAAGCAATCAACCAGAGCTGAGGGCTTGTCTCTTGTCTCTTGCCTTAATTATATATTTATTTAGAAATTAATTCATTCTTGTGTTAATGGTAATGGAATAGTCTGTAATGTAATGTACCACTTTTGTTTTAGGGTCTAGAATTCTTTTTTGGGTCTCAGGCTTAGAACAAGCTGGTGTAGACAATGTGGTGATAACTATAAAAAGACTGTCTGTTGTTTTAACCCAGTGCTTAAGAGTAAATTATTTTAGCCAAGCATGTTACAGTTTGGTTTAAAAAATGATAAAACTAAGCAATAATTTACTAAAATATTAAAACAAAACAATAAAAAAAGAGTCATTCATATATACCGTATTTTCCGCACTATAAGGCGCACCTAAAAGTCTTTAATTTTCTCAAAAACCGACAGTGCGCCTTATAATCCGATGCGCCTTATATATGGATCAATAT
>JAQMCX010000050.1:9332836-9347213 GCA_029814765.1 Acanthurus leucopareius
TTTGTTGAAATTCCCTTTAGCGCAGCTTCATCTAGTGGATGCATAACGCAACCCCAGCCACTACAGTAGTTTCTATTATATGCGCCTTATAATGCGGTGCGCCCTATATATGAAAACAGTTTTAAAATAGGCCATTTATTGAAGGTGTGTCTTATAATCCGATGCGCCTTATAGTGCGGAAAATACGGTAACCATGTTTTCTGCTTTTTGATATTTAGTGTATTCTCATTAGTCTTCACTGCATCACACACAGATAAAAGCTCATGCAAAAAGAGAATATATTACAAAATGAGAAGCGAGTTCACAATGAATGCATGTTCTTCTCAAGACGGGAATGATTTATAACACATCTGCTGGTCTTTGTGATGGCAGCTTTTGAACAGTATTTAATTGCAGAGTGAACTGCATAATAAATGCATGCTAAATAAGGTGTAATTGTGTTCTTTTCAGTGTTGGTTAGCAGAGACAGTTTTTACTGTGCTTCTTTCAGTTTAACAGTGTATGGAAAGATGCCACCAAAATGGCTGTCTTTATCTATTTATCTCAGCCCTCATTTCCTGTGTCAACATATTCTCACATCATGACCCTGGTGCCATGGAAACCTCACTCCCTCAGATGTTGGGGCAGTGTAACCACTCACTTTCACACACACGCCATTCTCTCGTTTCCTTTTGTCTCCACACATAAAGATTAATCAGTAAGCAAACACCACATTCTTGCACATCCTTTTTCTATACACATTTATTTTGTTTATGACTTTACAAATCTTTTCAGCGATGTATTTTTGTTAATCTGTCATAAAACCAGCCTAGACTAGTACATTTGCTACTTCTCAAAATGAATCATATAAGAGCAAAAGCAGGAAATAAACAGAACAAGTCATAAAACAGAAATCCATTTGCAATCGCTGTATATAATTCAGCGTTTATGCTGAAAACAGGGAGAAATTAGCTTTCACACAGAGAATAATATTGATATGACACAATTTATGATAAATTTCACCGATGAGAAGTTCAGTAGAAAAAACTGCAGCATGTTGTTTACATGTGTGAATGTACAGGTTGACCGGCACATTGAGGCCTAGGCAAGCATACGAGCTTCATTCATTGCACCCCTCCCCCTTAGCGGCACACAATGCTGTCACAGCCTCTTTCTTATGAAGAAACCATTACATTGTTACATGTTTACAGCATGTGGGCCTCCCATTATCATATCTGCCATGTAGTTTAGCTTCAAAGCCAGGCCGCTGTCATTCACTTGTCTCCATTGAGCTTATATCTTACATTTAAAAAATTGTTTTTCTGCCAATTTTTTTTGCTTTCGCTCTTTCTTTGTTTTCCAAATGTACACACTGTGTATATAGTATGTATACATAATCTTTACCGTTCTGCTTATCCTCAGGATAACATCAGGGACTTCATATCATCATATTCACAACTCAATGTAAATGTATACCTTATCAACTGACTTCAGTGGTGCATCAATTCCACAGTTTCGGATGCTTTACATCAACTTGATTCATACAATATTCACTTTACTTTGACTATTGCCATATCCAGTCACGACTGTTTACCTTTGAGGTGCTGTTTCTAATTAAATAACTCTCGTAAAACAAACACATTCCTTGATTTGAAAGGGATACAGGTCCCCTTCCTACCAAACAACACAAAGCACTGGCAGCTATTGCTAAGGCATTTCCAAAACATACACTTTATATACAGAGAATAAGGAAAAGGGAATCAAAGCTGCATAAATTAAGATTGTGACATCCCCAGGTTTTTTGAAAATGGAAAAACAAAAGTCCAGTCCACAGGCAATGTCTGAAATATACACAAGGTTACAATAGTAAACAAACAAAACAAAGAAATGAAATACATGAAAAACATCATGGGTTGTTTTGCTGAAAACAATCTTTTCTATATGATGTATGTCAAATTAAATAACCCAGCTTTCACCAATGATTTATTATTTCTTATTTAGGCAATAGACCCTACAATGTAAAATCCACCAATTCCATAAAAAAAGTCTTTTTTGTAATTTTAACAAATTAGACCCTCACCATCACCTCCCTTTAAAGCCAAATTATGTCCAGCCCCATCGTCAACAACACACAGACACACACAGAACTGACACAAAACACATTCACACACCCTGCTATGCACCAATGCATGATACCCCACCATGCATTCAGTCCTAACTAACCTGACATTATAGACAAATGCTGCACATGCTGGTTTGAAAGACCTGGTCCCACTGTGAGGCTTTGTACCCCTGTAAGACAATCTTTCTTTACAACACACATATTCAGGCTTACTAAGTGTCCATTCAGTGCTGGCCACCAAAGCAGGTTTTTACCCTCAGTGTTTGGAGCCCCACCCCCCACCCGTCCAATCTCCCAAACATCTCCTCACCCTACCCCTTCTACCCTCACCCGTGCCTTCCTGTCTGCCTCTCTCTGCACTCCTCTCTTTACAGCTGCTCTTTATCCGGCGACTCCTCTAGTGTGATAACGGTGAACTCCTCTGTGTTGCCGTTCTCTTGGATCTTCTCCTTGTTCATGAGGGTCACCATTTCTTGCTCTCTCTCCTGGGCGTGGGAGCTGGATGCTGATGCTGCCGCCCCATTCCCTTCGCCGCCATCTTTGGGTGTGATCATCAGGGTCTGTTGTTTGCCGCACCAGCTGCACATTGCACATTTAGACACATTTTTATTTATTATTGATTTTTCTTGCCATCCCTCAGTCTGCAGCAAAATATGTCAAAATTGGAAGACTTGCTATTGACTGCTGTGAACAATACGACTTAGAATCAGGGGGGTAATGTTAGTGTTCAAAACATGTGACATGACAGCTCAATTAGTATCAGATAATAAAGTAATCAGTCATACGTGTTTCTCTTGGCAACAGCAGCACACACAAGGAGAATAGCAGCAACTGCCACAATGACACCGATAATGACCAGCCAGTCTGAAGGAAAAGAAAAACAAGTTGTGAGTTTACATTAAAAAACTGAGTAAGTAAAAGAATTGAAATCACTGTCAACAAAGGGCAAATCCAAATAGGAGAGCCCTTTTCCTAAAACACGCTCTTATTTGACTGCAACCACTAAGGACCTCAGGGTGTTCGAGTTATATGTGAAGTAACGTGATTGCTCACTTGATGAATCGTTGCTCTCCTTGTCATCCTGACCAGGTGCAGTGGGACCCAGAACACGCTCCCTGTCATTAGGCTGCTGTGGTGGTGGAGCTGCATGTTAAATAAAATAATAGATAAACATCTGAATCATCTTGGATTCAGCCAAATCACGGCTAGATTAAGCTTAAAAGTTTCCTATCCTATCCTATAAAAGGCATGTTTAAAACATAAATCTAGATGAAATATATAAATATATATGTGACTGTATCACAGAGAATGTCTTTCACTTTAATTTGAATGGAAAATGCATTTATCATCTCAGTGTGAGGCTACAGGCTTTGTGGCACCAGATACTGCAAACCACATAATACCAAAGTTGCTTTTTTAAATATATTTGAACATTAAACTTAACTTTGTACATGTTTTACTGCTTTTGATTCACATGTGTATGCATTTGATGTATTTGCTGGATATGATGAGGCACATAGTCAGGGACACAGAGAAAAAATCACTGAGGCAGATCTTGTAAAAATCCACTCCACGCTTAATGCAACACAAGGGGGCGTCATGTTCTTAAAGTTTACTTCTGTCCTCCCAAAACCTGTTGCACCCAATGGCAGGAAGTGCTGATTTTTTTGAATGTTTCTATGCATCTTAAATATAAATTTTCAAAAGCCTTGCCATTTTTTGTGATTACTCTTTTGCAAATACAAAGGGAAGACCAAATACAGTTTACAATATAACAGAATAAAAAAAAGCCTATTTAAATTAGCACTAATTCTTTTATGTGCAGTCTCCACAAAAACATCATTAGCACAACAGACGTGCTTTTTATTGCAAGTCTTGTACACCGGAATGGATTGCATGGCAGGTGTTTTTAATTTCACAAAAAGCCTGAATACCACAGTGGGCTTTAAACTCACAGCTCTTCATGTGATCTGACTTACAGCAGCTATGTGTTAATTGATTTTGGCTTGTTTTTTTCTTACTCTCTGCTCTGTCATCTTCTCCTTCAGGCTCTGCTGCCTCGTTCTGTTGCTCATTTTCAGTGGTAGGTTGTGCTTCCTCTGGCTTGCCAACAGGGGCCGTAGGAGAGGCTTCCTCCTTCTCAGGAAGATTTGGCAGCATCCCTGAACCAATGGGCTCTAACTCTCTGGTGGTAAAAGTAGGCATCAGAGTGCCATTCGCACTCCCTCCAAAGGGGTATTCTTCCACAGAGGGTCCCTCAGTTGAGGCCTCTGGCTCTCCTGAGTTCAGTTCTATGGGAATAGTTGTGAGTAACAGAGTCACATCCTCTCGAGCACCTTCCCCAGGCGTTGCTGTAACCTCCCCACCTTCACTATCTTCCTGAAGTGGTGCTTTTTGAGTTGTATCTTCTTGGTCATCTGCAGTTGTTGGGCCCTGATGCTGTGGTGAGGGTTCACCTGATTTAAGAATAGAAGAGTAATGAATGGTTAGTCACATACTTTTTTATGATTTGTGAGAACAGAAATAACTTATTCTTAGCAATATCATAGTTTATATTTGGAGATTTAAAGATCTAGGGTGTTTTCAAATTTTCACTTTTCAGATAATCTCATCATTTTTGTTTTAATAATAATTCATTACAACACAAAAAAGCATGCACAATATAATGGTTGGCTGTCAGAACAATCAAAGAGAGCCAAACAATCCCTGTTAAAGTAGGCTGAATTAGACCAAAAAAGTCAAATCAAAGCTGTTGACTTGGAGCTTTAGTTTGTCTGTTTCCTGTTTTAGTTGGTAAGTTTTTTCCTCGTTTTTTTTTGTTATACTTCCTGTCTTTATGTGATTTGTCCCACCTTTCTTGCTGATCGAGTTAGTTTAAACAGTTGATTAGTAGCCGCCTATCCTTACTGTATTGAAGTCTAATTGTTTTCATTCTTTGTCTTTGTTTGTTCACAGTCCTGCATTTGCTTCTTGTGTCTCATCAGCATCTCTGCCTGAGTTTCCAGTGTCATCCTCACTGTCATTTGCTATTTAGTTCAGCATCTGCGTTTTCTCTTTAGTTCTTGGTTTTCTCTCTACCTGGTAGCTTTTCAACCATAGAAAGTATATGCTTGGTCTTGGTCTCCTCTCCAGTGTCAAGGCCATTGGTGTTGAGCAAAATTCTAAGCTTGTTAAAAAATAAGAATTTTTAAATTAATTCATTTTTTTTTTGGAAAACAGATGCCTGCAGTTGAATGTAGAAATATGATAAGCTTGGCTAAAAAACACAATAATACCACAGTGTGTTGCCATGTCTTGGGCAAAATCATGATCAATGACTAAAAATCATTGTACGACATGAAATCAATAAAATACACTTTCTTTTAAAGGCATTTACTGCATTTATCTATATGAATATCAATATTAAGACCAATTTGACCGTATTTAGGGTATTTATTTATACTTGAGCAATCAATATTCATTTCTCAAACACATAAGAAAAAGGATTGCTGAAGTGATACATGTAAATACTATCATATCTTCCTTGAGTTTTAAACATAAAAAATACCAGCGATTATTTTATTTTGCTTCTTAAATTACATGTAAATATCCTGTAAACCAATTGGACAGCTTATTTTTGTCAAAGTCAGACTCAATTGGAGGTTTACCCTCTTAGGAAAATATTGCTTGTTTTAATTTCCACACATTGTTTTAAAGTAATTGTTGTTACATCCATACTCCCTATAATATGATTTAACCCGTCTTTCTTCTGTTATTATACCTATAGTTTAGAAAATTTAAAGTAAGGCCATGTGAAGTGTTATCACTGCTAATGTAGGAGCTAATATTGCAGCTTTTAATAAAAGAAAGCCTGGTGTTGTGGAAAATGATTCGTCATCGGCACTCCAGGCAGTTATGGAAAGTAACCTTGTCTCCTTGCTCAGCCAGCGATGATTTGGCCTGACTGTATGTCTCACCTCAGGTAACAAAGAGCTGAAGGATGCTGGTGTTGACTGTAGAGATGAGATCATTGGGTAACTAGCCAGAGGCATTTTCCAAGAGGTTTCGTTTTGTTGTCTTTGCTTACATTTGCTTATATAATAATGCAGGGGGTTTATGACTTGAGAGCTTACATTTGTAAGTGAATTTATTTGTCATTTTCATCACTGATTTCAAGTATGAATAAATTATCAGCTGAGCTTTACAACCTAAGGCGCTGCATGTTTTTAAATGTTGATATCCTAACAACTATGAGTTCAAGACAACATTTCAGTTGTTCTTATGATAGAAACTGATTGCAGAGCTTTGGTTAAAGTAGATACACTTCTCATATTTGGATATATGGTTACAAACATGACCTGAATGTATAATAATAGCATTAGAGGAAAATGGATAGAATGTACTAACCTGGTGCATCTGACACAAAGTGATCAGTTGTCTTTGAAAACCCCTGGTCACAGTTCCTGTCGGGCCCAGCTTAAGTATAAGAGACATGGAAAGTGGCCATAATCAGAATGAAAAAAACATACAGACACTTACATAAAAAATAACTAACAAAGTATTTTCAGTATCAGCTTTGGACTTGACTGATAAAGGGTAACTGCCTGTTATCTACACATATGGCCACCTTTTTCATCGTAGCAGTATGCATCATTGCCTTCTTCAGTATTTTCTCGTAGATGAATGATGAATCCTGTCAGGTTCTTTGCACAGTTTTCATGATGTGTGTGTCTGAGGATGGCAATGCTTCCATTGTTTATCCAGCCGTTCCTGAATGGACACGAAAACATTATCATTACAGGACATATTTTGACACAGTTTTTCAGCAAATATGGAGATATTTGTTGTTACAGAATGCAGTCTGTCTCCAAGTAGCCAGGCTCAAACACATTACATCATACTGCTCTGAGAAGTAGACACATAAGCAGCTGAGGAACTAAAAGTGGTTTCTTTCTTTGGAGGTTTACGTTGTTTCAACCACGTGGCAGTTATGGTGTATTGTGTTATACTTAAAGGCCCTCTCCCGCTTTTCTGGTTTTACATGTCATGATGAAGTGCAATGATAGTGACAGGATGAATCTGAAGTAAGAGATAAATCACGTGATTTTAGAATAGTTTTTTTTCACTATGAGTAAAAGCTTTTCCTGTGACATTTCAGAACCAAAAGAGATTCAAAAAGTGAAATGTTGAGGGATGTGAGAGGACTCGAGTCATGGTAAGATCTGTAGAGTCTGGAAGGCAAATGATGCTATATTCTATGTCAATCCAAAAAAAAATCTTAATACAATTACTATAAAACAGAGACTGGTGGTTTCACCTGCATGTTTCCATGCCTGTAGCATAGGCCTCCTGTACTTGTTCTGGACTCGCCAGGATGCTTTCCAGCTGCTCACACACCTTTTGAGCATTCTCAAAGTTCAGGGAGTGACGGTGGGTTCCCTCCACCAGAAATACTCCAGCATAGCTGCAGCTACGAGAATTTACTGGAAAGAGAAGGAAAAAAGAAGTCACTTTCAGTTCTTCTTCAGTCACTGCTTCTGTTGCCTCACCTTGGCACTTAGTATGTTAAATCCAAATAATTTCTAGACAGTGACAGGGATCTACAGTGCAGCCAAAAAAAGCTGAACTGACTTTATATTGCACATAAATGATTTAACAACCATTTAACCAATAAATTTAAGCAAAATCTTGATTTATATATGCGTGTTTTGTTTTGCATCAGTATTCAAGTGTGAGTCACAAGTTGACTGGTTTGTTCGGACGTGCTCTTGGAGAGAGAAGTATAGAAGCATCATGAGACGGGCAGCATGCTTAGCTACAGTGTTTAGCCCCCAGGTCTCACTAAGAGTCTGTTATGTTCCAAACAAAGTGTGCAAACAAGTGTATACACAACACATAGAGAAGAAGGAAGGATAGACAAAGCTACACACACACACACACACACACACACACACACACACACACATACACACACACACACACACACACATATGTACTGTGCTGTGTGCTTTTGAATCTTTATCATAGAAAATTTTCCCATTGCTCCACATTAACTGATCTCTTTCTCAAAACGACAGAGGTTTGGTACTCTCACTCTGATTAACTGGCTCCTTATTGAGTATGTTATCCTAGAGGATGGTAACCAAACTTTCATTGTAATTAGTATTTAGAAAAGCATTCAATAGTCAATATTAACTCAAACTCAAAAAAGAATCCTGAGAGTCAAAAGGCTCAAAACCTGCTCTTTGTAAGAGTAAAATCAATCACTTCAAATCAGTGAAAGCTTTTTTGCTAAAATGTGACTGCTGGTGTATATTGGATCCCCTGTGTGTTTCTCAGACTATTTGCTTAAGCTTGCTTGACTACAGACAAAACCTTAGGGGACGAATTTCAATTATTAAAATACATTTTTTTTAAAAAAAGATGCTTAAATGAGCAGATGAATGGGAAGCCTGTGTGTGTTACTACACATAAGTATCATATCACTACTGAAAAAAGGATGTAATGGTCGGAAATGGTAGAAAACTGGTTTGAGACTTCAAACATCTGGGTTGTTTCCTGACACAAGAAGGGGATAATTTACATTAAGAATGAAAGTAAGAGATGCCACATGAAATGGGTCATGCAATATAACCAGAAAAACACAGCCCATGTTCTGAATATTTACCCAAGACTTTGTATTTATGGTGATTTTTAAATGCCCCCTCTTATGCAAAAAAAAAAAAAAGAGGATTTGGGGAAGATTTATTTTTATATTATTTGAAAACTTTTCACAAATCCAAAATCAGATTAAGAAACTGATCCTGATTCTGTGGAAGCTTTACAGCTAGTCCTAACTGATCGGCTTAAAACATGTGACAATATACAACATGTGACAACTCTTTAACTAGGTGATTGCAGAGCACATTTACATTTCATTTAGTTCAAAAGTAGGATCCCACACAAGCACAAGCCCAGCTGTCATATTTGAAGTTATTTGGGCCGGAACTATGCATCCACAGAGGAAACCTATATCAGGGTGGTGCTTGTATAAATGTGCTGCCATGGTGATGCACTGGTTATGAAAGATGTCTCATGCTAAGTCCCTCAGCAACAACCCCAATGAATACAGCTCTCATAACACACAAGCCTGGGGTGATTTTTGATGGCTGAGCTTCATGCAGGGAATCCTGGTATATATAGGGAAAAAATAAATATTAATCTTGTCTGCAGTCACACATGGACCACGGCTTTTGGACAAATAAAGAAACCAGCATACCAACTTATTTTTCACTGAACACTTTGCAGAGGGAACACACCTCACTGAACTAAAACCAGCCAATACATATAATACATTGCACTTGATATACAGAGACATATTATTTCTCATCTGGATAATGTTGTTCACTGTTTCAGCAGAAAACACAAATTACAGGTAAGAAAGACTGTAATTAGAGGAGGAATTCATGCTGGTTCACTGAATAATAAAAATACTAACAATTATCCATTTATAGCTTCAGGTTTTTTTTACCTTTGGTTCGTATAAACTTGTTAAACCTGCTTCCTCTTTTTATCAAACAGATCAAACAAGAATGATGCCTATAAATAATATGAAATGACTGTCCTCCAATATGTTCTTCATTACATAATAATCAGAAAAGGTAAGTGCACTGAAACAATGAACAGTATGGATTTTTGCCCTCATACTGCACTGAGACATGGGAATGCAAGAATGATCAACCAAAGAATTGCTAAAATAATGAAGTGACATAAGACAGTAGGTTTTCATGAGGTTTTGCCTTAATAAAAAAAACACAAGAGAATAGCTTATAAAAAAGTATATCCCAGCTGTTGATGCTTGATATTACTTTAACTTTTAAGCAAAACATTTAGGAAAAATGTAATTATGTGGCAACATTTAATGCTATTCTGTGTAGAAAGCTGACTACCAAAAGACTAGATATACTAAAAATGTCCCCTCATTTTTCCACCGGCAGTTAGGAGTAAACAGAGTACTAGCAGCAGCAGGAAGTAGAGCTCTCTGCTGTTAGTGGCAGTTGGGCAACAAGAGTTAGTGCCAACACTTATTTTGCAAGGCAGTAAATGTTCTTTGCTTTTCTCTCCCTCTCTCTTACACACACACATAGGCACACAAACACCTAAATGAACCTCCACACATGCTGCCACATGGCACAGTGTCCCTGAAAGTAAGAGCCCTGGCCTTGCAAACCTGCCCAGAGAGATCAAAGGGAGGACAGCTTAGCATCAGTGAGCTGAAAGGGCTCTGACATGAATCTGAGGCGTGATCATTAGTATGCAGAGGGAACAGTCATGGGTGTCTTTATACAGTCGAGAAGCAAACTATGCCAAGGCACTGACTCCCCTAAAAGGCTCCATTGTCACCTAATAGAGTTGAAACCAAGGAGACTGCAAAGTCTGGGTGTACAGAACCTGAGAGAAAGGGAGCTTTAACACAGCGTCTTGCCAAAACCTCCAGCTGCTCTAGAAGAGTTAGACAAGCCTGGCTCTCCACTCCCACTTCACTTTCTATTTCCACCCTGTATCTCCTTTTCTCTTGTTTTTCTCTCATTACCCTCTGTTTGTCTTTTCTATGCAGCAATATGCCAGCAATAAAGTACAAATCACCCCCTGCATGCAGGTGCGCAAACACACAGGCAGATCACAGATACCTGTGCACACAAACACAATTTTCTGAAATCATAACCTTTGTAGAGTCATAACACAGCATGGTGCACAGTGAGAGCCGGTTAGCTCAGTGTCTTCATGTCAAGATTAATAACACACAACACGTGCTGGTTTTCTATCCTCTTATACTTATTTTTCCCTTTCCACTTTGTCTTTCCTTGCATACCTTTCTGAAAATATTCTCACTTAAGCTTTTTTCATGATATCATGTGGGCAGGAATCTCATGCTTGAACAGACGATCAACTGTATATGTCCCACTATTACTGTAACATCCTTTTAGCCACAGTTCATCAGCTGGTTTGGAGAGAGAATTTGTAACCACCACAACCCCCACAATGCTCCGGTGTCCTGCATTTTCACACTTGAGTAAAGTTGCTCTGTCAGCAGGCATGTATTTCCCTCCACTGGTCACAGGTCCACCAGGCCAGTGGGACAGGTGAAACCTGAGATGTGGTGCAAATATTTTTGTTCACACACACACACACAGATAGACAGACACACTCCGAATAATACCTGAAGGTCAAAAAAAGGACTCTGCCTGTCAATGTTTCTGTCTGTGTGACATTTCTTTTCACATCTTCTTTCTTCCCACACCTACGCCCATTGCATAGACTTTTAAAATCAGCTTTCTTTTTTGCAGAAAAGATAGGAGTGCTTTTTTTTCCCCTTTGTTTTTTAATAAACGTTAGCCTCAAAGCTCTCCTCTAAATTAAAAATTAAGTTTCAGTGAATCCAAACAGATGATCTGTGATAAGACTCTTGACCTCCAACATTCTCCTCTAAAATCCTGATTTGAAGATAAGGAGACTTGAGTAGAAATAATCCTTTTCACTGCAGCATTTTTTCATCTGCTCACATTTTTAACTGTCAAACTACATTTTACCAAACAAAAAACAGTTTTCCACCATGCTGTGAACATATTTTAATGAACATATGTCTTCAGTTTGTTGTTATTCTTAGTGCAAAGTTTTGTCCCAACATGCACATTTGAGTGCCTTTGTGCATAAAATCAAAGCACAGATCTAATTTTTCCTGTTGTTATGCTCGATGTTACAGTGAGTTAGGATCATTCCCTCAAGTAGAAGGATATGTGAACATTACTTTGTGAGTAGTTTTTTTTTTTTTAAAGATTCAAGGTCTTTACGTGAGAAGAGCAACCTGGAACTCACGAAAAAGGGAACCTGAAACTGACGTGAAGTTTGAAACGTGGTTAGAAGAACAAAGAGAGATGGTCGAAACCTGGGATATGAGGATGTCTGCAACATTTTAGACCAGTTTTGTCAGTTTCAAAGGTGCTGGGTAAAGAAGAAGGGGAGGAGGGATGGTGGGGGGGGGTGTTATTCAAGATAGTGGTGCTGGGCCATTTGGATTCAGGGTGGCAAATTTGTAGAGTAGGGTACATTGGTATGGAAGCCAAACACGTGTCAGAAAGTCTCAGGTAGCAGGAGAAGGTACTCAGAGTCTGTACAGGCACAAGCCCTCTTTGTCAGGGCCCAGGCCCGGTCCACGAGGCCCCTGACCACCCCTCACCTTGAAATATAACACTGTGCATGCAGGAGGAGTGGTTATGCCAAGGAGGCAAATATGGCCCTATTTACAGGAAGTCCAGCGGTCAGGTTGGCCGGAGTACTTGCATTACTAATCCTCTGCATAGGAAAAGCAGGACTCAGTCTTTTATTACTGTGGACGATCTGAACTCTCTGCCTGTAGAATACTCAAAAGATAGAAGAGCACGAAGTGAACAGATGTGGTTGAGTTACTGAAAGTTTTTGGATGTGTTAAAAGCTTTGGATCATCACTTACTTGGTGTTGAAGACAAGGAATTGACCTTTTTTTATTTTGAGAGTTAGTCAATAGACTTTACATTTTCAGGATCAAGTGAATTACTGAAGGGCAGCAATAAGTTTTTAACATCCTTAATTGGGTTTTTAGTTCTTGTCACATATATAGTGTATATCCTATATTCTTTGTCCTGGTCATAAAGGTACATGAATTTTAATGGATGGAGCTACTTTAATTATTTATCGAAAAAAAAAAGATGTATTTAAAGAAGGAACTAGTACTCACCACTGTGGCAGATATGAATCATTTCTATTCTAGACAAGTTTTGCTTTAAAAAAAAAAACATAAAGCAAGTCCTGGTTAACTGGCCTGGCCAAAAGTCCAGGAGTCCAGCTCCTAATGATATGCTTCAGGCAAAAAACAGCTACAGGTTCAGGTTTAAAGACAAGGTCTGGACCAGGACGAGCTATAACCACCACAGGACACTTCTTGCTGGATACCAATTACTCTCAACACATTTAGAAAGAGGCACTTGTACATACGCACACATAAAAGCTCTCAACTCCCCAGCACACAAGGAGCCTCGAGTGAGCAAACACATGTTAAAGCACTGGGGGGGGGCACACCTACCCCTTCCCTCTCCCCACATACAGAGCACATATTAGCTGTCTAGGTAGCCTTGTATTTGCCTTTAAATGCTGGTCAAATTTATAATTGGATGCTGACTGCTCTTTGGCACAGTGCCATTGGGAGTCTTTCTGAAACAACCCCACCACCATCTCCACAGGGAGCAAGCCAGACGAACCCAGACCTGTTTGACTCAGAGCTAACTTCACCTCAAGAGATATACATGGCTCAGGGCAACAAATCCAATCAAAACCTTACGCAGACAGCACATGCTAGAAAGAGACAAAGAAAAAGAGTGAGAGACACTGAGGGTGGAAAAGATAGAACGATTGCTGAATATCCTTTGTGTCAGAGTATGGCAGCACAGACCCCCCCCAAAAAGAATAAATAAATAAATCATAATAACAACTGTAATAATATTAATAATGATAATAATAAGTATTTCTGCCTCGACTTGAAAATAGCTACTTGTGAGGCTACACTGATCATCCACAGCCCTAATAAATAAGGCTTACTTCCCAGCGGGTGAATGTGTGTGAGACAGTGAATGAGCAGGAGCGCCTGTCTCCTTTGTGTCTATCAGGAGTCTCAGACTGCCAGACGGAAGCCTGTCGCTGCTGGTGTTGCACACACTCTCTTGCCGGCATCCGTTCAACACTCTACAAGCAGCAGCAGAGCACAGGCTTTTTCTTTAACTGTCTTCTCTCTACATGAATACTCACTCAAATTCTCAACAAGGCTCAAGAAAGAAAAAGAAAAAAGAAAAAAAAATAACAATACTGTCTGGTCCTGAAATCTGGCAACAAAGGAGTGTTGCCAGACAGCCAGCTGGGCACATTTTAGGCTGAATAAGGTTAAAAAAAAAATTTAAAAATCCTCAAACAAAGAGCCATCCGCCGACCAAAGGCAAAGTCCCCTCACCTTGAAGTTGTTCCGACCTGGATGAGGCCAGTAATCCAAAGGTGATCCCCAAGAGAAGCAGCCACATCCTGGGCAAAGCGTCTGGCGATGGCTGGGTAGCTCAGAGTAAAGGTGTGTAACAGTTCTCCTGTGGTCCTGTCTTCCCTCTGCCAGGAGTGACGGGTGGTTTGTGTGTATGTGTGTGTGCGAGAGTGTGTGTGTGTGTGTGTGAGTTAGTGCATGTGTGTGTGTATGTGTGTGTGTGTGAGATAGAGAGGGAGAGTAAAGGAGTGAGTGAGCAG
>JAQMCX010000050.1:9347313-9426182 GCA_029814765.1 Acanthurus leucopareius
GTTTGTGTGTATGTGTGTGTGCGAGAGTGTGTGTGTGTGTGTGTTAGTTAGTGCATGTGTGTGTGTATGTGTGTGTGTGTGTGAGATAGAGAGGGAGAGTAAAGGAGTGAGTGAGCAGTAAAAAAAAAAAAAAGGAAGAGAAGAAACCTGTCACTGTGGAGGGAGTTGCTGTTGAATGTCTGGTAGCTGCTGCAGCTGAATCAGACTTTGCCCCAACTTTTCTAATCTCTGCCCGAATGACACACAGGCTAGTGGCACACACACAGAAGGGGAAGAGCCGTTCATGTGAGCACACACCCCTCTGCCTCTCCTACACTTGCCCCACCTCCCCTCCCACCCCAACTCACACAGCCTCTCTTCTCCTCTCTTGCTCTTTCTCTTCCCTCTCTCTGCCTCTACAGTAATGGATAGGAATAAGGTGATCTTTTCCTCTTTTCCTTCTGTCTGGCTGCTTATCCTCGTCTCTCTCCTTCCCTACTTCCCTCCCTCTGTGTCTCCCTCTCTCCCCCTCTTCTTCCTCTTTTTATGTTCCTGACAGCAACAGTTTCTGAGAGCCCATCTGGTCTTTTGTTCAGTCCTCACACCATTTTCAATTCATCCGATTTTCCTGTCTCCGCTCTCTGTCTCTCTTTCTTTGCTGTATGTCTCGGTGTGATCCTGTGCCACCAATTGAAAGAGGTCACATCCATTTTACGAGAGCACAACTCATCTTCAAGTTTTATAAACCTTAAACATTGATGGAGAACTCTGAAATATTAAAATCAAAATAATTTTGCTCAGTGTAACATCTGTTTTTACCAGCACTCATTTCATTGTAATGATCGGCCAATGTACAACATTTTTAACAGAGAAAAAATATTAAGATGCAAACACAAGTTTGTGTCAAAAACAACCAAAAAAAAGGTATTGCATCGAAAAGCTCCAGTTACACATTTAGCCAAGAAGCCATAGAACCTTGAATGCTACCTGTGATGAGAGTAAACGTGAGATACTTGGCTGTGTGCTTCAGGTGAAAGATAAAGTCTTCTCAGATTCTTGGAGTCCCCCTAGAGATGGCATATCCTGTGCTGTTTGTATGTAATTTCGCAGTATGTCAAATAAGTAACTGTGATAATATGCATTATGTCTTCTGCTTAGATAAAACCATTATCTAGTGGATCAGCTACCATTATCTAGTGGATCAGCTAGGCCATAACTTTGTAGTTAAGACACAATGCTTTAACTGGCTGCAAAGTTGAACACATTTACTACTCGACAGCGTACGGCATGTTAATAACAGCGTTTCCATTCAACTTTGTTAATATCAGGGTAGGAAAGACAGAGACATTTGAGTGTTACATGTGAAAGTAGAAACAACATGAACAGAGAAAATTTATTGAAAGGCAGATAAGACCGGAAGTGTCTTATGCGCTTTAGCTGACAATCACAGAAAGAGTTAGTAAGTAAGATCTAAAGTCTACAGCAAAGGCCTACTTGTGGCTTTGTTAGGCTATAGATAGGGACAATAGTGCCTGTAGCTTTTTGCTGACATCAACATACTAACGACAAAACATGCTGGTCGTAAGCAGATGTAATATGTACCATCTTCATTGTCTTTTTTTTAGTATGTTAGCGCGTTTGCAACCTAGCGCTAAAAACAGAGAACAGCTGAGCTGGATAGAAACTGATATCTGGCAGCTATTTAGCAACAGATTAAGGTCTTGGACAAACTGTTGCTGTGATGGCGTTTAATAAAACTTTGAGGAATCACTAATATAATTAAAAACATCCAGAGTGGACCATGAATGTCTGCACAACATTTTCAGCTAACAACCACAAATGTCAACCTCATTGTGGCTCTGGAGGGAGGGGAGCGGCAGTGTCATTCGGGTTCACTGTCTGAGGACTATGAAAGCATAACACTTTTCATGGCAATCCATCACATAGTATTGAGATTTTTCAGTCTGAACAAAAACAGTGGAAAAACCAAATGATCAACAGACTAACATTGTCATTTCTAGGCCCATGGAGGTAACATGGCCTGAAAATGCCTGGAATAAGCTGAGCATGTTGCTGGACAGCTAAAGAAAATGGATCAGTAGCGCAAACTCTTGAACTTCCTTTAATAGTCTTTATTTACCTCTGGTTTGGGGTAAACCACTAACTAGAGCAATAAGCCAAGTGGTGGCCATGAAAAAAAACCAGAGAAATGGATGATCTTTTAGTAATAAAAAGGCCAAAATTTAATTGAAGAATATTTGGAGAACATATGACAGATGCACTTTATAATCTCAACTGGCTGTTGGAAATCACTTCACATATAGATTTTTTTTTGTTTGTTTTTGACTGCAATCACATTCACACATGATTTCACCCAGGAAACAAGAGTCAAAAGAAAACACAGAGTATCAGAATGATTCACATTTTGTCACTCCGATATAAGTAACTTCCTGTTTTATCTGTTGCCATAGTGACTGTTGTTTAAAGTTCCTCTAAGGCAATAACAGGACGCGCGCTTGTTTGTACCATGTAGGGTTCAATTTAGTTCAAGGTTTTGCTTTTTCTTCATCTAACCATAAAGAGGTATTCCCCTGTGTATGACATGTGCTGTATAAGGAATGTTTGCCATGCCTTTTATAATATGTCTGTTAGAACTGATGCAGAGTCAATCAAATAATAATAAAAAGAGAAATTAAAACAGCAAAATTAAAATCCAGAAGGATAAAATAATGATTAAAAGAACAGAGTGAGTGACCAAAACACTCAGCAGACAAATGATTATCCAGACCTCTAGTCTTTTTGTTTCCCTCTCTGAAAACAGTGCCTGCCCTAGTTTCTCTCTCTGGAGAAACAACATTGACGGAGACTGCAAAGACAATCTGCTCCTTTTAATGAATAGTTGGGTCAATATGTAACATTTGCTGTGAATGATGAATCTCTTTCCAAACATGTAAAAAAACAGAGTATCTCGGTCAACACTCGAGCACAACGGAACAAACAAAACTCTCGATCACTGCCTGTCTGGAAGGAAAATAAACTTCTTCACCTTAGTTTGACCTAGTGCCAGCCATATTTGTGTAAAGTGGCTTTGAAAGATGATCACAAAAAGAGAGAAATATAAAGCCAATTTGTATGCAGACCAGTCGGATAATAACCAGAGAGTTAACTGAGGCTCCAGGGTGATTATATGGCAAGATTTGGTGTATGACGTAACAACAGCTCATAAAAGAAAAACAGTGGAGGTGAACAGCTGTATCCCAGGCCTGACTGAGCCTTAAATTAAACATCAGACTGCTGAGTCAGCCATTATGCATCCAGCAAGATGAGAAAAAAAATTCCATGATGGTCGCTCAGTGACACACACACACACATACACACATACACACACATTCGCATGCACTCTTGTCAGGCGTCCTTGTGGTTGGGAATCCTTGTGGTAATGGCTGACTAATGGCACCTCCTCAGCATTCCTGTCAGGCAACGTGCCTTTTTCCCTCCAACCAGTGCAGTCACTGGCATGCCACTAGTAGAGATTGTTAGATGTCCATATACGTACAGAACAGCGAGCTGAAATCCACCATTCACCACAATGAAACATTCACTAGTATGAGTGTTAGCACTGATGTTGTTTGAAAAGAACTACATGGTGTATGGTTACTGGTGCAGAATTTTTGTGTAAAATATCAAATGGTCAAAAGAAAAATGGGATTATTAACCTAATCTAACAGAGGAAAAATGTAATCTATCCTGATTAAATGCATTTGTGTCTTAGTGTAAAAGTTTTACTTCCTGTTTCTGCTTCCTGTTAACAGAAACTTGTTAACAGGAAGCTAGCAAGTTTCTGTTATCTTCTAGAACAGAAGTTTCTCTCTCACCTCGTTGAAGAGGTGAGAGAGGTTGTCAGGGCCCTGTCCTTGTTGTGTATCTTTGGCCGACAGATGAGCTCTGCCTCACCCTGCAGTGTCTCGGGCTGAATGAGCTATCCAGGCGTCATGGGAGCATGACTGGAGTGCTTCAAAAGGCTGGGCTTTGTGCAACGACAACAAAGCAAGGGCCCCGCTTGTGTTTGGGTGCTGGGACAGCCGAGCGGGCGTGTTTGGACAGTGAGTGTCACAGAGTACTGTATAGCCATCTGGAATGTCCTGTGTCATCCCCAATCTAGGTGGTACTCTCAGTCAGCACAGTGATGATAGGCTGCTGTAATCCAACAGGTGAAATGCCCATAGATGCCACTCAGTTTCTGATTAGTTGACACATGTTTCCTCTCAAACAGGATGCCTGGTCGTAATTGAACCTTTTTTAAGACATGACACAATACTCTGAAGTAGCAATAGCTTAGAGGGAAGAAGGATGTGGAAGTATGAGGTAGTAATTTATGTCTGTATCCCAGCTGAAAGATGACTGAATAGAAAATTGCCTGTAGTAAGGGGAAACGGGAAGACCAGAGGAAATCCTGTCAACAATGGTTGAACAAACTTGAGCGTGAGATAATGGATGAGAGCAAGCCTCTCACTGACTCTGGTGATCATTCACAAAGCCTGTTCACACAGGGAATAATGTGTCTGTGTGTGAATGAGACAGGGAGGGACTCCTGAGAGGCAAATAAGTCTAAAATAGTTTGTAACTAGATGAAATAACCATTAAGTTCCTTTTATGAGAGAGCAAAATTTTTCATCATTGATCCATAGATTTTCCTGTTCCTTAAAAACAGTTCCATTTTAGAGAAATTCATTAAAATCCATTGATTTTACTTTAAAGCCTTAGGGCTACTAATACGTAAATGGTTCTATGCTTTGATACAGTGCAGAAAGACTAGGAAGGGTTGGATGGAGGCTCAGGAAATGAGTGTGTGGTGGAGACTGGTGGACTGCACCACACCTCCCCTCACTGTGTTATTGTTATCTTTTTTTTTTTTTTGGTTGATCAAGAGGTGCTTTTAGCCTCTCAGTGGATGTGTAGTGAAAACCTCCTCAGACATGAAATTCAGTCACTGACCACATCTGCCAACACAACACATTCATCATACGATGTATCTGAAGGACGTCCAAATATCAGCACAACAGAAGTGAATGCTCGCCCGCTTTGGTCTCCATAGCAACTGCCTCCATCACTCTGCACCAAGCTGTGTGTCCATGAGTCTGACCTACACGCCAGCCCGAGCCTTGCACTATCTTCAAGACCCTGCGCACAGTTCATCAAAAGCCCTCTGTGGGAGCAAATCTGATTCCTTCTGTCTGGCGGCTCTCTTATCCAGCTGTTACACATAACAAGATTGCTGGGCTGAGATTGGCGGGCGGCAGTCAGAGGAGTAAATGTCAGCCTGTGACAGGAAAGCCAATGAAATGTCTGAATCTGTTTTGGTGCATGTTGCAGAGCTGCTATTTGGAAGGGCATTGTTCAACTGCTCTGTTATTAGGCAGTTACAGCAGCTGACAAGCTGATAGGAAAATGAGATACAGCAGGAAGTTTTAATAAAGAATGATTTCACCATTTAGACAAACAGTACCAACAAAGGGCACATCTGAACAGAGACAGGATATTGCATCAACAGCAAGAATGGTCTTCTTTATCAAAATATAAGGCTTGAGGCATATTACTAACGAAACATAAGGAGGCTTTGTCTGATGGAGATATGGGGGCACAAGAACTTGTGATACTTAATTCACATTTCCAAGAAAATGTACATACATGTAGTTTTCACTAGTTCCGAGCCCTTTGACACTGTTTTCTTGTTTGCATGTTGCTGGGGTAACAGCCCTCTCATCTCATCTGTAGGTGCTAAAATACACAAAATACCTATGCAAAGTGTTTGCTTCCTGCCATTTCACTGTGGGAGTTTTTTTTTCTTTTTCTTTTACATCCTTTGAAGCTTACACATTGGTTTTGCTCTCTGAAGCAGCTGTCTTTGAGCTTATCTCAGGCTGATCCATGAAGCCGCTGTATCTTTTCACAGCAGCTGGTGAAGTTATACACACAGATAAATTCTCCTACAATACAACAGTTGGATTATTAGCATTGCTCACCAAGCAATAAAACATTTATGTATTAGGGGAAGATGCTAAGGTCTAGCTGAGGTTGAGGGGAGATGATGTCAGATGATGAAACATGGCCTATAATGGGCTGTAATGATACACATGACATCCCAAATTGAATGATGTGCACATATTAAAAATTTAAATGTTGGCTAAAAATTTGAAAAGATGTATAATGATAAAGCAGAGTTTATAATGTCATTGCATGCCTAACGTTCCACAACACAATAAGAACAACATGTCAGAAGAGCTGATTTGCACATCAGGACTCTTCTTCATGTTGTACAGTACGTGATTATGACCTTCCCTTAAATGTTAAAGGGGACTGTTTTTCCCTCTCCTCACTTTTTATTTGAGTGGACCTTCCATCACCGTGACAACTAGCACTGTGGAAGGTGTATGTGTGTGTGTCTGCAAATGGCTAGCTGAACAGTGGGCATACTGTAGAAAACAGCTGGGCTGTGCCAATTGCCTGCTAGCCCCCCCGTCCCCTGCTTGTACGTCTCCCTCCTCAACACAGAATGCACACATCTCTATCTGATACCACAGCAACCTCAGAACAAAATGTCCTAGCTTCACAGTTATTGAAAAAGTGGTTGGTAAAATGTGTGAAGAGCTGCAGTAAAAACAGACTGTCAGACAGTAATTATCTCTGCATCCCCAGTATACATATTAATGCAGTTTCTGTTCTAGTCCATTGCTACAAGCAAACTCCACAACCCACTTGAGATAATTTACAATCTGGGTTAAAATGTAAAATTTCCTCATTGTAAATCAGTTGATATTGCACAAAAGAAGAGCCCTGAATTTAAACATCTCTTAGGGAAGGCCCTTTGCCTTGTCGAACTGCATTAATAGCACCCATATTCTCATTGTAGATGCTGCCCTTGTAGCATTATATGATAATGTAAAATGAAAATATAAGCTATATGGAGACAATAGATGTCTGGTAACACAAACTTCCCTGTTTCAGTAGCTTCTCTCGTCATCTCAAAAATGAAACAATACCAAACCCTGCTTATGCATATCTAGGATAAGCTCTGCCTGGCTGGTGCTGATACATATGTAAACAGCTGTTCTGCCCAAGCTAATAGCAAAGATAAACATCTGCCAGAAGAGACTGACCTGTATATTCAGCCCAGCAAATTATCCTAATTGGCTTCTATGAAATAATTATTTTGTAATCTCTTTAGATTCCAATTAAATAGAAGCACACACACACACACACACACACACACGCATGCAAACACACATCTGTGGTTTCCCTGATAGCTGTGCAGTGTTTTAAAGGTAGGGAGAAACAAATTTTAATGAGAACAGACATCCAAGGTTGAACAATGTATTTTATTGTTATCTGGGTTAACCAAAAACTATAATGGTTGTAATTATTTCTTGTACACATTGACTTGTAAGATTTCTCTTCAGGCATGTCCCAGCAACTGTTTTTAAATAACTTATGACATATTAACATAAACAATTAGTTATATTTTTGAATTTTGGCTGAGTTTTGTGACAATAGGAAGTGATTGCTCTTATTAGAAATACACTGCTACTGATGTTCAATAATAAATATCTTTGACCAGTGAACATACAGGGTTTTCACAGCATCATCGCATGTGTATTAATTAGTGACATAGAGTAGATGCTGCGGGACAAAAAAATAGAACCAGAATAACCACTTTATATACAGTATACAACACTGGTGTGTTAAGAGCAAACATCCATATTGATGTGTGTGTGATGCACCCTGCTGTGCAGCTTCGGTCTTGGAGATATTTGGCCCCCCGATCGAATCCACTACTACTCTAGCAGAAGTTTAACTCCTCCATCACAAAGCCTGGTGTCTATCTGTCAGAAGCAAGCCACAAACAGAAGTTTATGCTATGTGCAGGCTTGCTCTGTGAGCCTCTCTTTGTTAGCCTTAATCCAAGCACGAACAACAATCAACTATTTAAGAGTTTTTTGCTCATGAAAGCTCCAGTCAGGCTTTGTCATGCAGGTGTTTCGTGCCTTGTCTTCCAAACCACATTCAAAAAGCTTTCTCACTTCCATTTTTCAGGCTAGGGCCATACGTTGCGGTTGTTCTAGGTTGGCACGGAATTTATCTAGAAACCGCGAGGCTAATTCGTCATCCACCAGGCGTCCGTCGCTGGACAGCGTTACTGTCATCAGCTGCTGGGTGCGCAGGGTTTGGCCATCCTCGCACAGTCGCAGCTCGGCCCTGGAGGTCCCGATGGCAAGGATACAGGCCTGAGGAGGGTTGATCACAGCGCTGAAGCCACTGATACCAAACATCCCCAGGTTAGATATACTGCCACCGACAGAAACACAGAAGGGAGGGAGAGAAAGAGATGGGATGGGTAGAGAGAAAAAGACAGTACACATATTATGTCATTAGTCAAGCTCAGCAGGGGAGAAAATGCATAAAAATTAACTAAGCGGACATAATGGTGGCTCTAAAACCAGCCCTTTGATGCAGAGGAGAACATTGCCTCTTTGTATGAGTGAATAAAAAAATAAAAGGGTGAAGCGAGTTTATAAATATGATTGGCTTTGAATATCTTAATATACAAATAGAACACCATTTAGCAGAGATTAATAAAGTAGCACCAGTCTGCAAATCTCTCCCTAAATGTTGTGTATGCTGGGCAAGACTGACTTGGGGGCTGTTTGCGGTGTGACTTAATGAGAAATCTAGCTCAGGGGGATGGAAAAAACGAATAGAGGAAGGGTGTACACATATATCCTCAGGAGGACAAAGGGCTGCATCTCCATAGGAATTCATCGCTCCTGCCTGACACAGAAACCCCATTTATGTCTAAACGACACCATTAATTCTAATGAGTTGAAAAGCCTCCCTTCCACTATTCTGCAATTGATGGCACAGTAACTGATGGTACTTGTCGCCCAAGACCACATTCAGTTCAGGCGCACATAAAAAGTAGAATATGCATAATGTATTGACTCTCAGAGAGACCGGATTTGAATCATAATAGCGGAAATTTATGATGACTATCTTATGGCTGAGCTACAAAGGAAATTGTGAAATAGAACAGGGTTTTCAAGACAAAAGAACCACTGAGTTATAGACTTAAGAGGAAAGTCTAAAAAACAATCCTAAGTTTAAAAATGTTATGACTTCTAATGCACCCCTTCTTTACCACAGAGATGATATGTGTCTTAGGTTTACCTGAATGAGCCTCCCTGGTACTCCTCAGGCAGAAGTTTCCCATCTCGAGCCTTCTGGGCCAGTGCCTATGGAAGTTTAACATACAGTCAAACTTCAGTATTACAGATGAAATGAACCAAGCAGGTTATTAGACTGGAAGCACACAGAGATGAACAAATGCACACATGCTACATGACATAGAAAACAAGACAAGAAACAGCTAATGTTTGAATCATTAGAAACAGAGGGGAGGCATTGCAAAAGCTCCTAATTTGTTCATGTGAATAAAAAGTATAAACACAAAACCTATTGGCTACCCATGGACACACTCTGAACCTAACAGGAAAGCATTAATTAACAAAAAATACAGCTGAATTTAATAACCAAATAGTCTCTGCAACACTGTAATGTAAGCTTCAAGTAAAAGCACAGGCACAGGTATGCTGACAAGGCTACAGGAAAAGTTAAGAGATACCAAATATGATTGCCTTGATGCTGAGGGGTACATAAATATTAATGATTACAATGTGCAATATTTCATGTCAAGCCATCAAACAGTTGTTGACAACACCAGTCGCGTCTTTGACTTAGCTTAAAAACCGAAAGGGACCAATCGATTTATTTTCCTGTCCAGTATGTCTATCCTCTTAGTCACTAAAAAAAGTGGTCAACTCAGCAGACTTCTGTTTTTGACAAACTTCTTTTGCAGAGCAGCTCTTTGAAAATGTTGAAAGCCTTTTTCAGTCCAACGCTTACCATTTAGACCTTAAGGCCACAGGGTCAATTTTCAAATGTGTTCAAGAAAACGATTAAATGTCCAATAACAATCACTGAGACAAATTGAAACTATCAGACTGTGCATTGCTAAAATGAAGAAAGGGAATTGATAACACCCAGAAGAGAAGGTGAGACAACTGGTGGGAAAAACTAAAACTAAAACTATTACTGCAGCAAGGTTCTAAGAATGAATGAAAGAGACAACCTTGGAGAAAACACAGTGCCAATGTCAATAAAGAGCAAAGTATGCTGATGGTCTCGAGTGTGAGAACATGCGCATGTATGTGATCCACCAGTCCTTCACTAAGAAGCATTCCTGGGATTTTCTAAACAAACACAGTTGTACAATAGATCAAGTACAGTTTTGCAGACTACAGCATGCTACAGACCCTGCTAAAATAACAAGTGGGCCACTGTTAAAAAAACACACCATTAAAAGTGTCCTTCTCCAAGTTATTTCTAAGTCAGAGTGGCCACCATGTCTTTTTTAAAACTGAACTTTATTCAAATTGAAATGCACTTGAAATGAAAGGTTAATGCAGGGGCACAATGAACACAGAAAGTTGAGAATTACTCACAGGATTGTGAAACTCAGTGGGTAATGGTGGGCGCATTTGAGATAAGTGCTTTAAGTACCAAAGCAGTCTGATGTTCCAATCCATCACATCAATAGCAAACAGAGACCTCTGTGTGTGCTTCACACAAACCATGTTGATTTTAATTTGAGACCAAGAAGGATGTGCAAGTGTAGATTGAAGTCAAGGCTTCAGAATAACTATGAATAGCAGCAGGTGGAAAAGTACATTTGACGGCAAAAGTGGACTTGCTGTGTTAGTGCCCATGCTTTTTTTCAGCAGATGATATATGTAAATATGCTTTACTTGTGAGGTTGTCATGCAGTTACTTGATGGTAAGCAATAACAGACTTCACAATTTTTGACATAAATTGATCAAAATTTGTTTTTTATATACTAACTATGTGACTTGCACATAAAAAAATGCATCATACGTGCTAGGTTTTAGTCTGGGGCCTACCTTGAAGGTAATTGACCACAAGAGTTTTAATTCCCCAAATTTTTAAAGTAAAGCTTTGGTCAAACTTGAACATACAGGTTGTTGACATTTTGACTCAAACTAAGCACTAGTTTTAAGGCATTGATTACTCTTTGACTCAGTACAAAAGTGTTAAAAGACTATTTAAAGTGAAATATTTTACAAAACAGCTTGGTCACAGATTTACCTAACTTGCTGAAGGACTGTAAGAAAACCGCAAAAGCAGCAGACATTATGGACCATTTTAGCATTATCCTGATAAGTAATATTTTCAGTACTATTTATTCTAATATAGACATAACTATTTTTTTTTTTATAATTAGCACTCTGTTGTATTGAAATGTACCATGTAACACACTGAACTGCTTATTTGTGTTGTCTTATTCTGTATGATGCACTGTGTGGAATATAATTTAACTGTGTGTGAATATAGTTCATGGGGCATACAGGTTGTATGCACAGTATTCTGTACCCTTCACAGGCACTTTGCACTTTTCTTTGAGCAAAAATGTAAAACTAAACTATGACTTACAAAAGTTAATAAAGAATGCAAAAAGTGTAAACTAGGTAAGGTGTGCTGGTTTGTAATGACATACTTGATGAACAGTACAAATCTTAATTCATCACACCACCTGTGAGGCAACACAGTTCCATCAGCACCAGAACAGCACATCCACAGCTAGTGTTCAAACATTACCAGTACAGTGTTAGTGTGCTGAAATGTCCAGACAAACAAGACACCTCATGGGTCGACGCAATCTGTTTGTCTGGATTTTGCCATCAAAGCATATTCATAAAAACTAGAATCTGAGTCGAACTGTGAGTCGCGCTAACTACCTAATTACACACCTGCTCACTCCTCACTCAAGCAAATCTTACTGACACTCACAGACATCCTAACTGTATTCCCTGAAACCTACCACACACATTCTTGCTCCTGCTGATTTGAAGTTGGAAGTGTTACCATCACAAGTACTTCCATACTGTAATACTACTTCAGCCAGTGTCACTTCAAATACTATTACAGCAATAACACCTTTAGTCTAATATTGTGTCATCAGGTTACAAATCAGTTTTACAACACTTGTTTGTGTTTGCTAATAATGCTAATAGCAGCTAAATCAGACATCATATCTTCACTGAGACTTATTGGCCGTAAACATTTAGGTATAATACACCGGATTATGTTGGTAAAAGACTTTACATTTATTGTGATCATCTTGAAAAATTCATGAACAGTATATAATTTGTGAACACGTGTGGCTTTAATGACAAAGATAACGAGACTAATCATCAATAATGTGTCTGTACAACCAATTCAGATTATGAGAGAACATGAACAAAAGCCTGTCCCCAGCTGCTGACTGTGAACAGCAGAGAGACCTGACCATTGTTTCTTTGTACCCCATCTGTGGCCTGTAGCAGCTGAGACCTGACCCACAACAAACCAAATTTCAAACTATCCCAAATAAAATCAGCTATCTCCCCAATCTATCCAGATTTAGTTCAAACTGCAATGCAGTTTCTAGTCTATGTGATCTGATGCAAAACAAAGAAAAAAGGTTAAATGCAGTTCTAGCCAGTACCACTCTACAGATGCCCACAGGATTTTTTTTCCCACACAGTTGGGCTGCAATCAGGTCACAACACCAGTATCTTTTCCCACATAAAAATCAACAGCAAAACCTCATGTTTTTACCAGAAGCGATAAACAGCTTAAGTTTTAAAATTACTAACTACAAAGGCAGCATTAGAAAAACACCTTTGCAGGAAGACTTAGGGAAACTCTTGCAACAAGGTTACCTCACAAGAAATGACATAATGGTATACAACATTTTCTTGTCATTTTACTTCTGTAATTTTGTTTTTTTCTTACCTTAGCATTAGCTGAGATCTCCTGGACACCTTTTATTGCAGCATCCTTAATGATGGGTGTAATGAGGCCCTTGTCAGTCGCCACTGCGATTGAAATATGGATTGAATCAAGTGCATGGGGTCCATCACCAGACCAGGTCACATTCACTTCTGGCATCTCCTACAATAAAGAATTCAGAGGTCAGTCTACTTTCTGACTTATATTAACAACAATATAATAATATAACAATAAAAATAATTAGACTAAAAGAGAAAAAGAAGCATTTATGATTTTAGTTCATTGACACATAGATGCAAAACCAATCAGACAAAATACCAAAAGATGTGAAAGATGTGCCGAACCAATCATATTAATCAATTACACATCTGCTTAAAAAGGTGGGCAAATCTAAAAATAGATTATCTATATCCAAAACGTTAAACTGTAAATATCTGTGCATAAATAATCTCAGGATTTTTAATGAATTTGATCCTGATGTACTTCTGTGGTGAAACATCAATAACAAAACATTAGTTTTCATGTTTTTTTACCTGGACAAACATCTATGTTAAAATTCTTGGTCTTTGAAAAGATGTAAGTTAACTCTGGGTTCAGACTGTACAGCTGTACACATGAACTAGTTTGTTCGTTGAAAAGGTAAACCAAAGCTAAATTCACTTCCTGATGAACTTAGGTCAACTTGGGGGGAATGAACAGTTCCTTTTTGCCAAATAACTGATGTTACAATGTTACACAACTAAAGCACATACCTCAGTTTTGCACAAGAGCCAATCCAGGGAGGTATTTTGGCCATGTGAGACACTGTAAACAGCAAAACAGTGTCTGGACTATGAGAGCACCGTGTGATGCTGTGGCATTTCACACTCAAAATAAAATGTACACTTTTTTGTTCCACATTCCTCAAATTTACATGCAGCAAACAGCTAGGTTTCTCAGCTGCAGCTGGAACTTCGTGGAGCTGCATCTCATAATATCTCCCCACATTCTGCATGATGCAATGTCAAGCTCCCATGATGTCTGGCACATTTTGATGCCGACACATATTCAGTGAAGCACAGAATATTCCGTGCTAAGTGATAAAGATAATTAGATGATAAGCAATGTTGTTCTTATCAGATGCTGTTGAGAAATTCCTGGCTAGATTAAATAAGTTACCAGTGAACCAAATCTATTTTAATATCTATTTCCCCTTCAGCATTCCTGAAGTCATTATCATCAATCTATATCGCTCTGTACAGCATTTATTTTGGAAAAACAAAAAAACCCCAACAAAAACAAAACACTGTGTCTAAGATGTCCCAATAGTTGTGTTTTAAATAACCTTAAGGCGGCGGATGGTATTTTCAGAGTTTCCTCAAAATTTCCACTAACTCAAAGAAAACACACTGCACACAAAGTTTGAGTCTATATTTAGCTGAGTCTGATAACAGAGAAGGTACGAGTTTATCTACTATCTGAACTAAGCCATGTAGCCTTTGTAATCACATGTCCCAGGGCATTATTAAACACTGAAAGATGAAAAAACAACTAACAAAACAACAACAAAAAACAAACAATTAAAAAAAAATGCTGGTAACTGAGTTTAAAAAAATGTATTATATACATATAAATTGTTGCAGCCATACTACCTGGAACTTATAAAGGCATCATTGTCTCCTCTAAACAGCTACAAAGGACTTATAGTATTGAGAAAAACAATTTCTTTCAATATCTACAATTCAGGGAATATATACAGGATCACTTAAAAAAACTGGAATTCCATCGAAAATAGATAATTATCATCAATAAGTTCTCCTTCCTCTGAAACTTATTTTGAGGGGAAAGTACTTGAACCAATTGCAGATAACCCATGGCAAGACAGCCCTGAGCACCAACATTTTCTTATCTAATTTAAAATTACACACAGGCTTTACTATTCCACAGAGAAACTACATACAACATGTTATTCATGCAGTATCATTATTTCTCTGTAATGAGCTATGCTAATTTTTTTTTCATATTTTTTGGATATCACCCTAGTGCCAATTAAGAAAGCTACATGCATCTACAAATGAGTCATGATTGAAATGTCTATGAAACATAAGTACTCAGTAATTCAATATTCAAGTAACAGCGGTGTACAAGGTAAGGGGTTGAATAAACAAAAAAAAACAGGAAAAAAAAATCTGAAGTGTGTCTGAAAAATACTTACTTTAAGTGTAACAGCAGCTGCCTTGATAATGAAATCATTTACGGACACTTTGATTTGCTCTGAAAAGACAAAAAGGAACAGTCTGTGAGCTTCTGGTAACAACTGCCTGGGAAAGAGCAGAAACAGATATAAAGAGTAAACAAAAACACATGTAGGTATGTAGTCTTCCCAAGATCTGACTGTGACAATACCACTACAGATTCAGGGCAGTCAGGGTAAGAGCAATGTCCTACATCTCTCATATCTTAATGACCTAGTGTCCTGTTGATCAGAATCATTCTATCTCTAGAAGACTCCATCACTAGCATTTGTTCCGCTCCTCTCTGTGTGTGTGACACCAGTGGGCCAGGAAAGCTAGGCCAGACATAGCTGCCAACTTTTACTAGTGTCCATTAGTGCAGTACCAGACAGTTATGAATGCTGTGAGCGGGATGATTAACGAGCTAACCGTGAAATCGCACTGCTCCTGAACAATGAGGCTCCGCAAAAACAACCGGGGAGAGAGAATCCCTCGGTACACACACAACCTCGCTAATAGGTCTGGAATGGCCGTCCCATTTCCTCCATCACAGAGACGGGACGCAGAGAGATTTACTGTTTGTTTGACAGCTAGGCAACGTTGAGGCTAAATATGGCCAATTATTGCAGTAGTGTGTTTAACTGAATGTTTAAAAATAACTGACAAAGCACACTTGCTATATCAAGATAAAAAATGGCTCAGACTAAGCATAGGTTACATTTTAGGAATCCATGAAAAGCAGCCGTTGTGGATAAATATTTCCTTGGCTTAATAAATGACTGTTGTGACACATGAACAACGTTTCCTTTCTCTAAACCTTCTTTTACTGTGAACACAAACCCAGATGGATATTGCACAAGAAGCTGCGGTTAGCTGACAGTTGATTGGAGAAGTTGCTAATGAAAACTGTGAGGCTGAGAAAGTTAGAAGAGCAATTTACAAAGGGGAAGATCATAATAGTATTTTAATTATTATTTAAGCTTTACCAGGCTTATTCAACCCATACAGTACATACCTTAATTAATCTTACTAGCTTTTACTCTAGCTTATATCACCCTCATTTATATACATATACATACTCTAGAGGTCATTTAGCCTTTTAAGTTTTTAACTAATTTTCTTCTTTTCTTGAATACTGTCTTTTGTTAAAAAGGTGCACCAAAGAGTCAGCCTCTTAAATAATCAACTTGAAACTCTGGACCAAAGAGGGATGGACACTTCACTGTCCTGTAAGCGCATATGAACATTTTTATGAGTAAAACCTTGCTGTTACAAATGAAACAACTTCCATTTTAACCAAATTCTGTCACTGAACCCTTTTGCTGATAAAGTTTTGTGTTCTGACATAAGCCATTTCAGGATAGCAGAGCCAGTAACTTCCTTTGGTCAAATGAGAGCAATTACAGTTTAAAGTTATGCTTTATGCTATGTGTATGATTAACTGTGGTGCTAACCATGACATCAGCTGTATCGAGATTTGGTCAACCTCATGTTGTGAATAAAAAGCAGAACTGAATGGTGTCAGATATGGATGTTTCCAAGATACCACGACGAATAATAATGATTCAGACATTAAAACCCACTTTATAAACCATACATAATGTGAACTCTCACTCAACCTTTTAAGTATTTATCTCAATTTTTCCATATCGTATTAGGAAATCATCACTGTGGAATGGTAGAGGTGTGTGTGTGTATGTTTGTTTGGACAAGACGTCCATGACTACCCTGAGTGACATAACCTTGACAGGTCATGAACCATGACTGTCCTCTTTGTCAAACCGGCAGTCATGTGAAAACCCTGAAATCCACATCTTCGAAGAGAAGTTTCCCACCATATGTTACTGTCAGACATGCAATAAAGAAGACGACAGCAACATGTACATGAAAAAATAGTACTAATGCGTACACACACTCCCACAGAGCTCCATTTTTTTTACCTTTGGCCAAGTCTTTGCGGAGGTTCATGACGGCAGCCATGTCACACTCAACCGATGCATACGCATGGGGGATGGTGGTCTTTGATTGCGTTAGCCTTTGAGCAATCACACGGCGCACGTTAGAGGCCGGTATCTCTGTGAAAGTGCCCTGAGGAAGGACAAGTGGATGGGTGGGGAAACGTTCATCAATGAATGAGCAGAAAAGGGCATATTGAGAGAATCAACAGGGAAAGACAAGGTGATGAGAAAAAGGGTGATGGACACATCTCTGCTGGCATCAATCACTCAATGAAAGAACTGGGTTATTGACAAGCTTCTTACGGTGAGTTAATGATTGGTCAGTGGGTCATATTTTACAGCACACACAATCATTAGGACTTAAAATTAATAGGGTGTTTGAAAAAAAAATGAAGTCAGTAAAATTTGCCATTTTTTGCCTTGTTTGTTTTTGTTACATATAATCAAAGAAATTGAGCCAATGGAAGTTCTTATATGTGAGTTCAGATCTGAAACATTAAAATGCACATTTACTTAATAACCTCACTCTGTGCTCATGGTCAAACACACAAACAGAGACAAGGCTAGATAAGATTCCAACTACTCTTATGGATGATCACTCATTCCACCAGAGATTTGACACAAGCCATAAGTCAGAAGATAAGCCTTTGTTAAACATTTGTGTCTGAACAAAACAGAGACTGTGGTGTAAGCAGGTAACTATGGGTAGCTGTGGAAGTTTGTTTGTGTGTAGGAGGGATAAGTAGAGGGGAGAGTGCTTACCGGTGCCCCCGGTTTCCCCGGTACAGACAGAGGTGGTATGTTGGGTCTGCTGCCTGGAGGTGGAGGGGGGGGTGCCGGGGTGGCGACAGGACTCGGGGCAGCTGGGGCAGCTGGGGCATCTGGGGCAGCCATAGATGGAGCAGCTTTGGGGACAGGAGACCCCTTCAAGAGATTCAATGCATCTCTGTCAAAAAAAAAAAAAAAAAAAAAGATAAATAAATCAGAAAGTGAAATGGCTGGCATACTTTATTCACTGTTCCATGATAAATTGGAGTAAGTTTGCAGGTAAACTCATGAGAGGGCAGCTTAATATTTTCCGTTATGGAGAGTGAGAGGAAGAACAAGTAGTGTGGGTGGAAATAAAACAGCAATAAACTGTGAATATAGCTAAACCAATATAGCAGACAACACAACAGGACACAATCCAATACTGAACAGAGTGGAGCTCCAAACAGAACAAATACTTAATCCGCATTATAAAACACATTTTTTTTAAGAAATGTTCAAGCACAAACATTTACCTGGACATTAATACTTTCTAGCTTCCCCAGAAATGATTGGAGAATTTAGTGATGACTTTGTATCAATCTCAAATGGGTCCATCTTTGTAAAACTGCACAAGCAAACTGGCAAACTGATTCCCAGCATGCCTCTGTTAAACTAATAAACTATGCTATTTAAAGCTGCTGCAAAATGTCTTCATTTCTCATATGCTGACCTATTTTTTGATACTTTAGAATACTTCAGTTCTTCTGCATAAAATGTGTTGTCATTTTTTTCATTTTGCTTTAACCATTATAAATAATTTTTTAGCTCACAAAATAACATTGGCACAGCTACAAAAGTAAAATAATGCATTATTTACTCACAACTCCCATGTGTTAAACACAAAAGTACAACTCTGCTAGTTTTAACTGGTTTTTATTTGCATTTGTAGAGGGAGGAAACATTTGGTTATGCTCTGGTGGAAGGGTGTCATAAGAATCATTTGCTAGTCACAAACAAAACACCAACAAGGTAAGGCCAGACGGGATCAGGTGTCAGCTGCACCAAGGGAAAAGACTAATTCAAAACCCTGGATTCATTATCCTTTCTAATGGCATGGGCAGCCCTACTTTCCCACTTGCAACTTTTCTAAGATATTACAAATGAATAGTCCAGACTCATTTTTGGTGCAGACACCTTGGGTTACATTTCATAGTTTTAGGACAAACTCTACATTCCTGATAATTTTTTTTTTTTTTTTTACCTATTTACAGATAATCCCAGCTAACATAAGGGATTCTTTCTATCACTTTTTCTTATAAATCAAAATCAACTTAATCACACTGGCTTGTCGGATATAATACAGACAATTCTCTTTAGGTCTCTTCTCTCACATACAGAATACATCAGCTTCATCCAAGTACAGTTGTTTTGTAAAGATAGTAGAGGATGTGACAATATGACCTGAGTTAGGATTCTGCATACAGCTCGCTGAGTATTGATAGACGGGGTAAAGAGAAGGGTAAACAAACTCACATTTAACTCTCAGATCTGCCCTTAATTTGTTTTTGTTTTTTTTTCACCCATTAATTTTGGTCTTAGCAGTGAAAAAGGTGGGAGGGGCAGGTATCAGGTGTGCTTGCTTGAAGCTCTCTGGTTCCAGTTCAGTGCACAGGGGTCCACCTACCCACACATCCAGTCTTTTGTTTGGACCAGCTGACCCCGTCCTGTAGCCAGGAAGAGTCTGGGCCTCACCGCTTTTTTTTCCTTGTTCCTCTCCGAGCTTTACCATTTAATTTCCTCCTGCTTGCTAGCTCCCCTCTTTCTCTCGCTGATAGAGAATATTTATTTATGAAGTGACTGAGGTAACTTGGAAATCTTCCAACTAACCAGAGACAACCACATTGATGATTAAAAACCAGCCCATAAAAAACTGAAAAAGAAAACATAGCTTTGAGGTTTTATGTGACTTTGACTAAATTAAGTACATTGACAATTTGACATAGATCACATCATACAACATTACAGGGGAAAAAAAGATTTAAAAAATATACAAAATATTGAGTTGTGCAAAATCTTCAAAACTATACTGAGTAAATGTTTCAGGAATATTCCAAATAACATCAAGAGGAAATCACGTAAACAGCAGCCTGTGGAGGCTTAGATGGGCGATGATGCCATAGATGACTTTTGTGTGGCTGGCTGGCATGTGCTATTCACACTAACCAATTACACCCCCTAGTAACAACCAAGGCAAGGGAGCTCTAAAAGACTGGGAGTGGTGGAGTAGAATATTAAAAAGGGATCGAGGCAGCTCTCATATGCACAGTGGCACACCCACACACACACACACACCACACACACACACACACACACACACACACACACACACACACACACACACACACACACACACACACACACACACACACATAAAATGGGCCCCAAAAAGCACACACATGATTAAACATTGACTTCTACTGCCACCTAGGACAGTGCTTAGATAAATGAAGCTACTAGACATATTTAAGAAAACTAATAAGCTAAAAAACTGAGTCCAGTGTAAAAGAGAAGAATGCTGTTGTCTGACTGGTCTTTTTAAAATAAACTGTTAAGAGAGGATGTTGCCTTTGGTGATATTACAAGCATCACCCATGCACACAGTAAGTACACCTACAACATTATGACTTCATTAAAGCAAAGTACAGGAGAGAAAAGAAAAAAAGAAGAGTTACCACTTAAAGAGGGTTGGCACTTAAAGTAGTATAATTTTGCAGAAAAGTGATGCAATAAGAAGTTGTGCCTTTGAAACAATGGAAGTCAATACTGTCACACTGTGTATATTCTGTGTATGTTTTCATAACATTTCTTTATGCATTCTAATTCAGTGAATTATTGGAACTGAAAAGTTAAATTCACCTGAAGAGCAGCACGAGTACTGTACATGCTAAAAAGGCAGGGATCAGTCCCTAACAACATTTTCTTTGTTAGGGAATATCTCTGTTGGTCAAGGTCAAACATGTCATTAAAAAAGACTCCTTTGTTTCAGCCATCAATGCAGTTTTAACCCCTTTTTGTGTGTCACGCCACTTGCAATGCTATACTTCAATCAACTACAAAGCAAAAAGTGAAAATTGGGGAAATATCAATTCACACAGAACTTTGACATAGTTCTACTTTATATTTACACTCAAGCTAGACTTAATTATTTCTTCATAACAACCACTTCCAAGCAGCTGCTTGTACCCTCTTGTAACCCTCAGTATTGACTACAAGAGACCACCATCTTAAATGGGCTTTCTTACTAAGATTTTAACCTCTGCAATTAATATTTCATGTTTACTAAGCAAAACTCTACACATAATAGTTTTCTCACAAATTAAAGAATACAATGATATAATGATTATTAAATTCATTATTATTCATTGTGTTTTATACATATCATGAAATTCAAGTGCCATCTTTGTCAGTTTTCAGAAGTCATGCTCCATTTATAGAGGATAAAGGGCTACATACATTCTGTCTAAGGGGAACCACAAACAGTCACCGGTAGTTTGGCTTATAGGAAAGGAAAGTAAGTCCTATACTTGTCACTATGCAAGCCTTGTCTTTTGGCACCGCTATTTATGACAATGATTAAAGATAAAATTGAGAAAACATCTCATAGAATTGTGTTTCTTTGTAACAAGTCTGTATTTAAACCATCCTATGGATTATGTAACATGCTATGATCTCATCTCTGAGTTACGTGACCTCGCTCATTCATGCCCACTAGAGTGGGGCCTCACCAGAGCAGAGCAGGGAATAGGAGGGGTACCTTTCCCTGTTTACAGTCTTATCTGATGTGTCAAAGGACAAAAGAAAAGAAATGGGGTCTGTTCTGCCCCCCCCCCCCGAAGGAGCATGCTATTCTCTTAAAGGAGATTTGGTTTCTAACAAGAACACAACTCTACAGTCTCACAACAGACCTAAGTGATTGCCTACACGCCTACAACTATTCTGTGGCATTAAATTGAGCACAAATAAATGCATTTATATATAAAAGAAAAAAAAAACACTGGCTAAAATAAAAAAGGATATGTCATATCCATATAAAAGTTTGCATTTATAGCACGTTTTAAATATGAACATTTTAGGGTTGGCAAAAGCAGCTCACTAAATAACTTACTAATAACTTATTGCACTTCAATGGCTGAATTATGAGGAAGTCAAATGAATTTTCCTT
Source organism: Acanthurus leucopareius (assembly GCA_029814765.1). NCBI lineage: Eukaryota > Metazoa > Chordata > Actinopteri > Acanthuriformes > Acanthuridae > Acanthurus > Acanthurus leucopareius. Next base: position 9,369,340 of record JAQMCX010000050.1, read on the forward strand.
TTGCAATCATATTGAAAACACCACATGTCACTGGTTTATTAGCAGGTGTTTTATTTGAACACATTTTCATCAGGGTTCACATCTAGCTTTTTAAAACAGAAAAAACCTCATGAAAAAGAAAATAAATGCCCTTTCCATTTCAAAGCTTGGTGGTGCCTTAAAAGGGCTGTCTTACAGAGTTCTTTTTTGTGGCTTGGCCAGCAAACTGTTTGAAACAGCACATCATTTAATCAAGGATGGCCTTTTAGAAAAGATACAGTGTTTTCTCTCAAATATATTTGCTCCAAGAGTCTTTCATCTCCTGCAAAACCTGTCTACTCTTATCTTCAAGTATAAACCTCTCTTTCTAAAGCTTTCTGAGCTAAGTAGTTAGCAAAGGTGTTACTAGGCAAATCTCAAATCCAACACGTGGGGTGAAGGAAAATAACTGAGCAATCATACAAAACCTAATCACTGCACAACAACTGAAACTGCATTGCTAACTAAACAATTTAAACCTACACTGCTGATAGCCACATAGCACAGATAATTGGGTTCATTAAAGGTATAAGACTCATAAAAAAGTAATCTCTCTCAATTATCTTTGATGACCCACTAGAAATGTGTGGTGGTGTGTTTTTCTGCAGAGACACTGCCCCCTGCCTGTATTTCTCGTTTTCTTGTTGTTTTGCTGTGTTTGGGACGTTTTTGGGTGGCAACCTTTGAGTAGAGTGGTGTAACCCCATATAACCCGATTATTTTTTGAGGTCTACGATTCACATCCCTGAAAACATATGGCCTGTGTTTCTATAGTCACCAGTGGGTCCTGGAGACTGGGTTGCTATGGCGACCTAAGTTGCTTAATGAGATTCCCCAGCAGGGAGTTAGGTGGGTAACGAGAGCTTTCAATCAGGTCCCTACTGACAGCAGGTGGCTATTAGAGCTTGGTGTGCATGAATGTGTGTGTGTGTGTGTGTGTGTGTGTGTGTGTGTGTGCGGGTGGGGAGATGGGGGGGCTCACAGCTTTGAGTGGTGTGAATTTACAACATAACAGCGTCAAACCACCAGAATTCTTGACCACCACATTTCTTCACTTATCTCATTTAATTTTTCTCCACACTGCCTACACAGGGGCAAGAACCTGCCTTGCTCTCTTAACATCTCTTGTGTTTTGAGATACTGTAGTGTCATAGTGGTCAAACTGGGATCCTCACCTCTTGATTCCACTGGGCATAATTTTGTTATGTCCCACTGAAAGCTTTTTGGAGGCCAAACATTATTTCTGTTTCCTTCTTCTTCTGATTTAATTATTATTACATACATATTGTGTTTCAACTGTAGATAAAAAGGCTGTGTAGTTTAAATGTTTCTATTTGTCTGTTTAGTGTCTGTGTAGTGATTTAATATGTTTGGAAGTCTGTTCAGGGGGGTATATTTTGAAAATTATCTGGATTCTCTATGTCATTTTTGTGTCTGACTTTCTGTTTGTCTCAATGTGCTCTGTGCAGCCTAAAGCGACATCTGTCAAAAATAGACTAGCTGCGTGTTCTCTTCAGAGCAGAGTGGAAAGCTAGTTCTGGGTGTTCTAAAACACATCGCGGTGCATTTATTAGAATGAAACACACTGTCTTAAATGGCCATTACCAGAATATGATCAACCATGCCTGGTGAAATCTGCGAAATTATGTAAAAGAAGGCAAAATGTAAGACCGTTGTCTTGATCACCAGTTCTTGATAAGTTTGACTAATCTGCATGACTTATTGTCTTTTAATCAATGCTCTCATTTGCAGCAGGGTATACAGGGAGGGTATACAGCACATGATGTAGTCAATAGCTTTTTGAGCTTAACAATTCATTTGAACTCACTCCTTGGTAATAAGTCCTCTTGGTCCGGTGGGTGTGGCCAACTTTGGGTCTATACCATGGGTGTCCAGGATATGTCTTGCAGCTGGACTGAGGCGTAACCTGAAAAAGGAGGACAGAGTAGAGCAAAATTCTATATAATAGTTCCAGTCTTTAATTTCCTGATTTTGCTTTAAAGCCAAACTGGAATCCTGATGGTTTATTTCCAGAAAAATATCACCTTTAATTCTTTTTGCAAAAGTGTCAGGGAGTCAGAGGCCAGCAACAGTCTTTTTCAAGTTTTTTTTTTTTTGGCCTTAGGATATCATGGCACTTGCATTCACAAAACAGGACCTATTTTTAAGCTCAGAGACCATCAGTTTTTCTTGTACTTGACCTGACTGCACTAATACAACGTTTTCATTTGTTTCTCGCCTATTATTCATGCTTGCAGCACAACATGCCCAAGTTTCATCTTCCCCTATGTCAGGCTGATGTAGCTAAGGTGCAAATCTGAATATGTGGACAGCTCAGTGTAAAATGTTTGCATAACAAATAGCGCCTGTTTGTTCAATGGCAGCGCTTTTGCTTTCCCCAAGAGTATTTATTGTGTAAACAGTGGTATATAGGATCTTAAACAGTTTGGGATGTGAACAAAGAAAAATGGTCTTATTCAGCTTGTTTGATGGTGGTAGATACTGGAAAACCTGGCATCAGCATGGCTGTATGCTGGACAAAAAAGGGTAAGCCTCAGTCCAGTCTTTTTGTGTCTTTATGATATTGAACTTCTTATTTTATCTATTAAAAAGCTATTCAATGGCAAACTAATTGCCAAGTTAAGCAATATAAGTTTTTTTTTTAACTTCAGCATCAATTAACTAGCTTGACCTGATGTTATGAATGACATTTCACAAGTCTTTGGTATTGGCAAATATAAAAATGACATGTTTTCACAACACCGTGACAGTGAGCCGAACTAAAGAAAAGCTTGACATATAGACAAAATCAAGCTTATTTAGGGACAAAAAATGATTTGATTTTGAGTTAAAACACCATATAAAAGACTGGACCCAGAAGACTGGCCAAGAAGATGTGACCTCCATTACGAAAAAAACCCCCAAAACATATAAGTTGCCCAGTACACACCATTTAATAAATCAACTGTCATTTGATATATCTGTACAGTAGACAGGTATGATTACAGCTGCTAAAAAGATGGAAGGCAACACTCACGGTCCTGACGTGGCTGCTTTTGGTGAAGGAGATGGAGAGGGAGCAGTGGGGGGTATGGCTTGTGCAGCAGATAGAGCTGCAGATGGAGTTGCCGCCTCTGGAGGGGGGATCTCAACCTGCTTCCAGTCCTGCCCTTCCTCCACCATGAGGGCAATGAGAGTGCCCAGTCGCACATTGCGACTGCCTTCCTCCATCTGTAAAGAGGGTGAGAGAGGCATTTACACAGTGAGACAGGTTCAGGAGTCACTTCAGAAGTAGAAGTGGCACTGCTAGAATAAAGTTGAAGGTCTTCTGTTGAAATATTTTAAAAAAGAGAATTTACAAAAAATGGATGAAGGGAAAGTGATACTTAAATTCATCAGTTACCCAGCAGGCACAGAACAGACAGACATTTTGACCACTGTTATATGGGCACCTCTTCAAAAAATGACACTCTCTTCTTGTTCACTTCCCTTTTCATCATTCCACTTTCTCTCTCTGTTAACTCGAAATATCATTCCAAAAACCTGACTGTGCTGAAACAGGTTTTTGGAGTGCAATGGATGTGTTTTCTTGTTGTTCATAGCTGTAAGCTATTGATTCACTATCTTGTTACACAGTAATCAAAATCCATAGCAAGTCTTTTGCTACTCTCCCCAAGCTGTGCTAGGTGTTTTTCCTTAGTCAATATTGATCAGTTTAAATGAAAGGCCAGACACGGTACACGGGGCAGGGCTGTTGCACTTCATCTCTTTTCAAAAGGTGTTCACTTAGTGATCTACATCTTATAGATATTGCACAAAGCAAGTTCCTCTTATCTGTCTTCTTTTCTCATTGCTGGCAATAGAAAAAAAACCAAATCCTATCCAGGCTGTGCTGTTGTAATCAATAATCCAAATCAACACAGATCATTCAAGACATAAAAACCTGCATATTTTTTTTAACAATTGACCAAATGAACATGATTGTACACAACACAATAGTGCAAATTGAGCACCATTAATAAAACCAGAATTGTCAACATACCCCACCTCTACCCCATCTTCCTCTTACAGGCTTGCAAAATCAAGAGCACTCCAATAATCACATCCACCTAACTGGAAAAAAACAACTGAATATATAAACACCTGGGTTCACTAGTAGAAAGCTGCTCTACTATGTTTATTCTGAGCTAATTTAGTTCACTGCAGACCAAATTGTCCTGCAGCACAGTTGTGAAAATTAAGAACACATAGAAAATCAACTTGCAGGTTGAACTAGCAAGTAGCACTGCAATTCAGAGAGCTGTTGTATGGGGGGAATGCTCACATTCCACATTTACCTTGTTGATTTATCAAGTAATAAAATTTTTTCGACAAGCATTCCTGTGGAGCTCTCTATGAATAATATATATTATGGTAGTGAGAAAGAAGCTATATTAACCTTTAGGTACAACACGCTGGCCCACAACAAAACGACAAGGCCTGACAGTGTCAAATGCATTCTGGACAAAATGTTCAGATAAAGTATAAACATGAACAATAAGTTTGATGTGTAATTAGCACAGAACTACTTTGGGAGTTGATGGATGAGGGTAAGTGTAAGGGTTTCACAGAGAAATCCAGACCTCTGTAAATTTCCACAGAGATCCCTTCATTCAGGCTCTAAGGAATTTTCCACATGGTGAAGACTAGAGACGCAATACATTTCCCACAATGACTGTGGTTTCGTGACAAAAACAGCTGCCACATGTAAAATGTTGTTGTGTATTTAGATATCTGTTTTTAAATGAAGAGGAAAACATCCATAAGAGTCAAAATGATTTAAAGACAGGATTCATAATATGCTTAATTTACTCACTGCAGGATGAAGAGCTTACACACACGGGCACACACACACAAACAAGTGCACATGTCATCATTTCACAGCAACAAAATGGCTGTGTGTATTGATAATAATCATAAAAGATCCTTCATCATTCTGGTGCCAGTTCATCAACACAATATCAACGAACAACAAACTACAATCACAAGTTAGCCTGTAAATCAATGCTATTTTGCAGCTGACTCAATGTGCTCACATAATTTACAACATCAAGTCAAATAATTATCCTAGCCTTTTTGTACTCAAGATTAGTGTACACTATGACATCTGACTAGATGCTTATCCATAAAAAAGAAGCTTTTATTTCTAAACATTTCTGCATCCATCAGTGTTATAGTTAGTATTACAGAATTGAGTAATGTAAGAAAACGGCTCCCAGGATAGTGCATTAATCGTGCCCGCAAGGCAGGTACATTTCTTACAAAAGTGAATGTTTTAAAATACATGATAATATAAAGTATGACAGGTGTAGTTTAATCTTTAGGCTCACACACAAAAAACAGCACCGCTACCATAATAATTGTGTGAATTTCCACTATAAAAAGCACTGAAGTCAGTAAGATGAATGGTAGCTGCATAAACAGATGCTCAGGACAGTGAAGTGGTGTGGGGCTCAACACTGCCATCAAATGGTTGTGGAACACAGTGAAACCTATAGGAAGTATAGATGACGCTCACATCTTAGCTTAAGCAGTGGTTCAAATATCCTCTGTTGGTTTGCACTTGCAAAATACACTGCGATGAGGATTTTTTTCTAATTATGACATTATGTACACTACCAGTCAAAAGTTTGGACACACGTTCTCGTTCAATGTTTTTTCTTTATTTTTTACTACTTTCTACATTTTAGATACATAATGAAGACATCAAATATATGAAGCAAGATACATGGAATTATTTAGCAAAGAAAAAAGCATTAAATAACTCTAAATATGTTTTATATGAAGGAAGTGAGTGAAGGAAAAAGGGCCAACTAGTGCTCAGCATCTCTGGGAACTCCTTCAAGACTGTTGGAAAACCATTTCAGGTGACTACCTCATGAAGCTCATCGAGAGAATGCCAAGAGTGTGCAAAGCAGTAGTCAAAGCAAAGGGGGGCTATTTTGAAGAATCTAAAATATAAAACATGTTTTGAGTTATTTCACATTTTTTTGTTTACTACATAATTCCATACGTGCTCATTCATAGTTTTGATGCCTTCAGTGAGAATCTACAATGTAAATAGTCATGAAAATAAGGGAAAAACATTGAATGAGAAGGTGTGTCCAAACTTTTGACGAGTAGTGTATGTCATCTAAATGTATGATATAGGTATGATCACCTAATCACAAATTATGTGTGATTACTGATCTTCCTGTCATATCCTTCCAGTCAGTCCTTCTCTGATCTTTAAAGAAAATGGGCCCATGACTTTGAAGACAGAAAGTCCACTGGCCTTATTAGGCTTGAGCCTTTTCTATAGCAACATTCACACAGTGAAAAGTCTAACAGACCTCAGATGGAGCTCTTAAGGGACCTCTTCAGAGCCCATCAGCTACAAAGTCAGACTAGACCGTTTATGAGGTTAACCTACTTATTGCCAAACTGCCAACATACATCCAAATGCCCCTTGAGAGTCTTAACAGTTCAGTCACAATAACTTTAGCCTTGAAAGTCATTAACACTCTTTCCATTTTAACTGACTGTTGCTTGCTGTGGCCGTAAACCTCAAGAGGCGGATTCCATAAACTTGATTATTTCTGTCTTGTCCTTTACTTGTTGCAGGGGCGTCAAGTTGTGATCAAACAGTTTCCAGTGGAAAGTTCAAACAGGGCTGAGTACGAGTCAGCACCTGATTGTGTAGTATGTGAGTACTTTAAGTTGTAAGAAGAAACTAGATTTAGCTTTAAAATGCCAATAACCCAGAAAAAAAATGTAAAGATCTTGTTTTGACAACAAAGCATGATGGATATTGCTTAGAGGACTGAAGCTACATTTTACTGTCTTAGCAATAACAACCAGCCAGTGTAGTGCAATCTCACACATTAAAACACAAAGACACTAATTTCTTCTGAGGATAATTTTTATTTCACGTCATCCCAATTCTCTACACCATATTTTCTATGGCTCTCTAAATTCTCTTTTCTCTAAAGGTTAGATGGCATAAAAATCCTGCTGGTCTTTCTTAGAGGAAAATATGGAATGTAAACTAATACAGTCCAGCCTTTTGGCCAACACCTTATATAGTCTAGGTAGTGTCATTTTGCAATTATATGGTTAGAAATTATAGAAAAAACAGTTGCTTTTCACCCATTTTGACCAAAGACGGTTTTATAGTTAGAAAGTGATTTATGCTCTCAATTGACAAATTGCTCCCTTGAACAAGAGCATGTGGAGATAGATTGAGGAGGGGAAAGGGAATGATAGATGGCAAACTAACAGGTTAGCACAGCAGAGTATGTTGGGTATCTTTATCCAGTGATCCATCTATTAATGCATCTATCAGTCTGCCCTTTCTGCCATTGCATTTATTACATAAATCATTAACTCATCCATAACAACTTCCATTAATACTTATTAATACATTTTTAGAACCATATTCTCCATATCCAGCACAGCTTCATCTTTACTCGTACATACATCAGAGCAGCTTGTATCTGCCAACACATGCCTGTCATTTCCTAGGGGTTATGATTGATTGTACCCAGGGCAGGGTTTTAGATTGAAGCCCTAGGGTCAGGGTAGAGCAACACAGTAAGAGTATGATGAGATACAGTAATCTGTGTCCGTGGTGCTGGTGCTCTTACCACCCCTCTGCCATGTCCCAATATGAGCAGGATCCTTCCATTGCTCTCTCACCTCCCTAGTGAATGGTTGGAAATTGGTAGAGGGCCTCAGTATTACTTGACCCCTATAAATAACCCCTGTGGAGCACAGGAAGTCCCATGTCTGCTGCAGCCTGTCCAGGCGTTTTGGCCACAGGCAGGTAATTATGGCAGCCTCTAAATTAGAAACCCACTGGGCGCTTGGAGAGCCACAATTACACCACTAAGGGCTAATGCACTCTGACCCAGACAAAGTGGATGCCACACTGGCCATGCTATGGAAAGGGAGTGTACACATCTCTGAAATATTGCAGCTAGCTGCTGTTCTTCTTATTAACTTTACACACATTCTCTGTCACAGAGAGAGAGCTGGGGGCTTATCTAATGCAGACCATCTTTCTCTGTGAGCTTCGACTCTAAAGCCCCTACCCCCAATTCTTGGGCGGTTGCTATGGAAACTACCTCTTCTCCACAGTGGCAAAGACAAGGATGGAGTACGGGAATGTGAAAGAATGACAGCAAGTGAAGTCAGTGGCTGGAAAAAAAAGAAATGAGCCTGTAGTTTAAAAGTGACACCAATCCCTTTGATAATTGATTCTTTTACGCCATTTGTGTTTATGAGTTTTTGCCTCTGCACGTAAACAAAGGGAATGCAATGTTTATGACCAACATTTCCGTGGGCTCATTTTTGATGGTTATTTGCTGGTGCAGACTTGCTGTCTATTTTTTTTTTTGTGATTTTGTAAAGGTTGCACAAACAGACACATATTCTAATTAAAGATCTTGGCCCAGTTGGACATCACCACAGTGTTAGCATGTCCAAAATTACATGGCCAGGGAGCATGTGGTGTTATTTGAAAACACACTCTTGGCAGCATGGAGCAAGGGTTTGTGTTGTTGTGCATGTGTGTGAACAAAAACAGCAACACCTCAGTCACTCATTAGTTTTTAAAGAAAGAGAGCAAACCTACAAAATTGAACGTAAAATCTATCTTAAACGACTAGGAAAAAACAGCCTCCAATCCCTCCCACTTCACACACCATCGTCAGATCTCTTGCTGATCAATTTGAAGGCAAAGTAAGATAAAACATTTTTTTCTCTCTGTTCATGGGACTAACATGTGGTGGAGTGCTGATGAAAGACAACTGATTGCTCCATCTTTGGCAGCCTATTAAAAATTCAAACGACAAATAGCACATTGGGGGGGATGTGTGGAATGTTTGTCACTAAAGACACCTCAACAACGGCTTGCTGTCACTGCATGCAGAGAGCAGACTCTAGCATTGCCAATTAGCACAAAAGTGAAGGATACTTAGATAAATATATGAATAAATGTGACTACAAGCTGCTTTCAGAAACAACCAAAACTACTGCAAATCACTGATTTTACATAGTTTGAAGGCATAATAACAGGAGAAAAATTTCAAATCCTTGTGCTGACACACAGTTAAAAACACAGCATTTAAATACTCTCTCAAACTGCCACTTTCCCAGGTAATGCACCAAAGTCACACTCAAGGCTTGTGTGCACCTGTTATTTGCAGCTAAATTGCCTTCTCTAATCATCTCCTGCAGAAGAGGTTTTTACTCACTCACCAATATCTTTGCCATGATACCGTCATCATTAGATTCCATGGTAACAACAGCCTTGTCGGTCTCAATCTCACAAAGGGCATCACCTGCTGCCACTGCCTCACCTGTACAAGTGAAGAAACACATTCAGAAACCTTTAATATAACATCTGTTTTCGTTTATAGCATCTAATTACCAAACAATCTTTTCATTATGAAAAAGGTTTTCGGCATTAACTACAGTGCAAATGATTCAACACAGGTCTGGCTGGAAATGCATAAATCATTATCTTTAGCAGCATGTTCAAAACAGCTCCTCTTGCACTGGGCCTTTGAGCACACCGCGAACAAATTACTTGCCATTAAAATGAAAGATTTCCATTGAGGGGACAAGAGAGGTTATACGAGAAAACACCAGCTCAGTCTTTGGCCTACATATCAAACGAAGAGCCTAATCAATGTTTCATGGGAAAGAATGTGAGATACTGAAACGCAGTAGATCTCATAAAGGGGAGATCTTTGCCTATCTTTAGGGTCCCAGTAGATTCTCACTGGTCCACCACCAGAGAGATTGAATATATTAGCATATGTTTTGCATTGAAAAGGGATGGCAGTTAAAAGCTACTGGTTTGGTTCCTCCATGCTTACTTATCCATTTTATACTACACTTGTTTATGCAGTAGCTAAAAAGGGCTTCCACTGGAAAAATACACAAATAAATGGACCTCAATCTCTCATTGGACAAAGAAGAGAGTAGGATAAAAACTACTGTTGCCAGTTTAACTCCCATTTATGCATAAAATGATTTTTGGAAATCAGTAGTTTAATGTTTTAGTTAAAGAATGTTTTGATTAATCTGTTGCCTGCTGCACATGCTTTTTTGTGCCTTAAGCACTAGCAGTAAATCTGTTTCATGGGGAGAGTAAAGAGGAGGCTCGCTATGACTGAATCATCTTAGTGACATATGTTCAAGTGTTAAGATGCTAGGAGGAAGCAAGGTATATCAGATAAGGGTCAAGGGTTATCCAGATCTGACATTTGGTCACGTCTCTGTCATGTGGCAGACAAAAAAGCTGCACCACACAGACATGTCAAAAAGAGATCATAAATCAATCAAGGCTCAATGACAAAGGCAATGGAGGTACCTTGTTAAACTTCAGCTACTCATATTGAAAAAGACAACAGTTTATAATCTACGTTTAAGATAGAAAGATGCATCGGAAAGAAAAAGGAGAAACAGGGTGGGTCAAGGGAAGAGTGGATGTGGATGGGTGAGGGGAAGGTTGAAAGAGCAGAGGGAGTATTGACGTTGGAAGCCCCTGAGAGTGAGCCGTGGTGGAGTCGAGATTGGATTTGTATGAGGCTTTAACACCATATGACCCTGGGGGTTAGGTGTGATGTGCAATATTAAAGATTAAACAGGCGACCCCAAGCCTTTTCACCTTTGCTCTACCACAAAGGTAATGGACATAACAACACAAAAATATTAAGACCATTTTACAAATGCAGGTCAGGGCTACGTTAACATATTTTACCTGGACGTGTACTATATTTTAAAGAAAAAACAACTTGTTTTTCCATTCAAGAGAGTTTTATATATTCTATTTATATATCTATGTATTATTTAGAAAGATTAAAATAAATGTGGGTAGTTGTTGACAAAAAAAAAAATGTAAGACTCTTTTGTAACACAATTAATCATATCAACATCATAGAATATAAATATTTTTATAAGCTATGATAAATTTAGGGAAAACAGTTGTATGCTGGACGTGTTTTTCTTCTCACTGTAAAATTATCTCTCTCTTCATTTCCTTTCTCGCTTACACACACATATACATATCTCACCCCAAGTCACAGAAGCACATGGCAACACAGAGCAGCCAATCGGAATTCAGTGTGCTGCCTCCTGATAAATGAGAGTGTGGCTGAGCTGCCTCACTGAGCAGAGTTGCTAAGCAGTGATGAATAGCGACTGCCGTGTTTCCTTGGGCCAATTAGCCACCAGAAGCCCTCAGGTGCTCCGATGCTCAGGCCTCTCCCTTACAGAGCAAAAGTGATGTCATCAAGGAAGTGATGAGTGCTATCTTTGGTCCATTATTGTGAGAAAAAGAATGAGCTCTCTGATCTTATGAGCACAGATGAAGAGATTGTTACTGTAAGATTTTAATGTATTTGGACCAGCTTGCTGATACGCCGTAACTAACCTGCTAAACCGTTGTTTCAGCAGGTTCATTAAAAGAGGTCAAGCAGAAAAATGTGGAAATGACAGATGGCAAATGAAGTCCTGAGTCCCATGTTTCTTTACCTTCCTTCTTCAGCCATTTGACAATGTTTCCCTCCTCCATGGTGGGGGAGAGAGCAGGCATTTGCACCTTGAGTGGGCTGACACCTACAGGTTAGAAAGAGAACAAAACAATTAAATCAGAGGTCGTCAAGCCTGAAACCTAAATCAGAAATTAAACACATTTCCATAAAAAAAGAAAAAAAACCCCAAACATTTAGAACCTTTCTACAATAGTATCAGCATTAACTAAACAATGTGAATGTCAAAAGAAATCGAGCAAAATGCTCAGGAGTAGTGGTGTTTAGCTGCAACAAGCCCTCAGGGGGATGCGACACATTCAACTAAGTGGGCCGAGCCCAGGAGGAGAGAGTGCTGCTACGACAGAAGAATGCTGGCAGGTCACTTCTGTAATGTGATCCTGGCTGACACCACACCAGAGGCTGAAGATGGAAATTGCACCCTCACAATCTCTTTGAGCTACCATCAAAGACCCCCACTGTTACCAGCTGCAGTCACTCAGGAGACCAGAGATGGACTGACTCTCAGCACTGTGCTGGACACCAGGTCTCCAGGCAGTTAGAGAAAAGCACAAACCAAAAGGTGCAGATACATGTCTGCTTTACTACAACTACCCTGCAGTGGTGCAGGTAAAAGAGCAGTCAAGCACAGACAAGGCAGAAATCAAGATAAACTACTATGTTTAGTGTATTGTTAACTGCTCTCATATTGCAGAATTGTATGACTGTATAAAGGGAGAAATTGACACAAGGGATGAGAGATAGAAAAAGTAAACAGATTAGGTAAAGAGAGGAGTTGTAAGATGTGACACAGTTATCTCAATATCTTTTGAGCCTTTTTAACTGGTGTAACCAAATCACTTCAAATAAAGCCATGCCCTCGAAATAGTATGATGTTGCCTGTACAGGTAATCTTAACAATGGTCATGATAAGAACTTCAAAAAAGTACTGGAAAAGATCAAAAGACATGTCTCTCATGTGCAAATTACTAATACGTATTTGGAAGGGGGGAAAATAGCCTTTATCAATATATAAATATCTTGCAAATATATAAATAAAAACTTTCACATTGACTCTGAAATCAAAGTAAATATGTCAAGTAAGCTACTATTAAGACAGTGTTTTTTTTTTTGTATTAGTTTTTTAATAAGATATTTTACATTTATGCTTTGCCTCTTGTCAATAAATCATGTTTTCCCTTTATTTAGCAATAATCCTGTAAGGTCTCTGGTGTTGCTGTGTGCTGCTGCCACCTGCTGGTAAATTAGGTAAAGTCACAAGACTGTGTGTAAAAGAAGTCTAGTATCAGGGGTGATTGATAAGGTCAAGGCCAAAGCAAGAAGGGAGGTTTACATGCATGTGCAATTCAACTCTTTCAGTGATAATGCAGTTTGAAATTAATAACTTAAGTCATTTATGTTTTTAAGTAACTGAAATTTGTTGGTCAGCGCTGTCTGAGAAAATAGAAACTAGGATTTTAGTGCAGTCAAATCTTTCTGCCACTTTTTAATCCAGGAGCTTGTTTTCAACAGTACTGTGATAAGGGGCATCTTCTCCTGATATTGCCTACATGTTCTCATGGGCTTCCCTAGGTGAGCCCTTGAGACAAATGTAGCAGATGACTGCACAAGGCAGAAATAGTCCATTTTTGTCAACCCCTCTGTGCATGGGTTAGGGGTGGCTGTCGGTGATACCGCCTTAAAATAATATTCTAATATTTCAGGGAAATTCTGCATTATTCAAGATGAATCTTTTTTTATTCAATAAAAAAATTAAAGTAAAATATTCAGTCATTATCAAAATCATACACTTGTGACAAAGATTACCCACAAAAGCTGTTAAGAACATGAACATCATCATCATCATCATCATCATCATCATCACCTTTTTCTTCTTCTTCTCAGTTATGCCAGAACAAAACAACTGTTAGACTATGGAATTAAATGTCCCTGTCATAATGGATCAAATACTACAGTAGAAAGACACAGAAGATGTTCATATTAAAAATGCATAATGGCTAACTTCTATCAGGATGCTTCAGTTTCAGGGCCTTATTATGGTGCGTGTAGGTCACCGTCACATTGTATTACCTTAGTTATCAATACTAGTGACACCTGTGACACCTTGCTATCATGACAAATTAAAATGTATTGTGAGAGAGGCGTTTCTGTTTTCACACAAATATATCTGATATGTTTTTTAAAGAGTGAGAAAAAAAATAGCAGGCTGGGAACAAAACGTTTAGTGTGACCAAGCTGACAGATATCACAGAGAAAGATAAATCGCAGTGTGATTTTTAGACCCCGCATTTCCTGAATGTCCCCACTTTCATTTTGGAGTGCAAGAAACAATCACTGATAACTTGTAACACTATAGTCACTTTCAGTGCCACGAAAAATGATAACGAACTGACTTAACTACGAGCTAAAAGGAAGGAGAATATTTCGATAGCAAATGTCAACGGCTGCCCGCTCTGACAAAGACAAAAGCTACGAGGTGTCAACACTCACCGAGTAACCATGGGGACTGGAAGAAACGTCTGACATGCTCCTGCCAGGGTTGTGTGGCCCACAGACATTTATTAAACTTAGACAATTTTAGGCCAAATAATATCCCCTGATGACCCAGACGCAAGGAGGCTGCCATGTTGTCGTCCTCTTCCCGTGAGACCTGCCCATGCAGATGCCTGACGGTAAAGCTCTGGACAGGAGAGGGGGGGCTGAGACGAAGGAGAAAAAAAAGGGAATTGCGAAGGGATTTGTGATGTATTTCATCTGCACAGTGTTATTGAATAATTTTGTAATAAGTAAGCAGGCTTAAAATAAGTATCCTTTCGGGTCCTTCGACGTCCTTATTCTGTTGTGTTAAAATGTCCGGAGTCTCCACAGCTCGGTGATCTACTGCCCTCTGCTGGAGAGAGGTCAAGAAATACAGAAAGAGCAATTTTATGTTTAAACTCGTCATTTCAGAACATTGTATACGGGGAAAAAGGACAAGGCTCTGGTATTAAACTCTGTAGCCCCATTTTTCACTGCTTAATGATTGGGTCAAACTTGTTTAGTGTGTCTTGCGTATTCTTGAATCTCAGAAACAGGCATCCTCTTTCGTTTGTTACTATAAAATTTAATACAAGTTTTTTGGTTTGGACTACTGATGATTATAATGAAGGACACCAAAAGAAACTTGAGCATACATTTAAAGATTACAATAGAAAGAGTCAGTGATACATATAGTTCATGTTAATTGCATATTATGTGTCTTTCTATTTTCCCTTCTTGACTTTCTAAAGCAGGCAAGCTCTTTGCAAAACCGCTTAAATCTTAAGAGAGCATAACACCACCTCATAAGTTGTTGCTATTGTTGTTGTTCTATTGCCAAAAATAATTTATGAAAAATAAAATAAAAACATATTAAATTAAATATAAATTAAGCAACAGATATAAACAAGTATAAAATAAAGTCAGTCCTCTTTTCTTGCCTTGCTTAAATTTATTCAAGCAATGTCAGCATAGGGTTGATTTATTAAAAGACCATGTAAAAGTCCACAAAGGTTTAATTCTTTACTGTTGAACAATACAACACAAAACCTCTTTTGCTGTCTGTAAAAATGTTTTACATTGTGTAAAACTTACATTTTCTATTAATATCCAGTTCATCTAAATGTACCCTTATGAAACATAAAAAAAAAGATAAAGATTTACAAGCAGTATTAATTGGATTTTTTTTTAACCTTGGTGGAGAGATTGAAATACAGGAAAGTACTATGATGTGATATGACTCAATGAAATGACTACTGTGATGTTCTAATTGTGAATTCCACCTTATTACACATGGGTCCATCAACTGTCAAAGAATAGGGCTGTGTATCTTTAAACTTTTTAAATAAAAAAGGCATGTTTAACAGATTGAAAGTAGTAGAGTATAATGGGGTGCATATTTTTATATGTGTATGTATATGTGTGTGTATGTGTGCAAACAAGAAAATTCTTGAGAAAGTCATCAGTTACAGGTAAATCAGGAAACAAACATTAATGGAAAGTCCAAAATCTTTGCAGGAAATCACATCTATCACAAGCTGGCTTCACGTCATATCTCCTCATTGTCTTCCTCGTGTTTTTGTGTCATCAAAATGTTGAAATGACCAGGTTGTAAAACAACACCTCACACTTCATTATCTCCTCACACTTCATTATCAGTTATTTATACAATCACATTTATTTCAGCGTTGGTTTTTGTGTCATGCTGGCAGAATGGTTCCATTCTTAACTTTTTCTGATTCAGATTCAACACCAGTGATTTTACACTTTGGGAGTTTTGTAAATCGTACCTTTACTCCTATGTTATTTTTTGTCAAAAAAGAAAATAAAGTTTTGTGTCTCCAGTGTTTTTTTGTGATTTCTGGCTGGGCAGTGAAGTGCAACACAGCCCCTCTCTCCTCCAAAACTATGGCTGCATTAGTGACGCGCTTTTAATCTGTCCAACTCCCAACTTGTGCTGAATGCCTCACAGGTCCATTTGGGTGTGAAGAGAAAATGATAAGGGGGCCTGATAAGCTAAGGCCGTGTATCTTGCTGAGAAAATACAATAGCCCCACTGAGCAGGCTTGGGACACAGACACAAAATCCCAGCTGGCTGTCTTTATGCCCATGCTCAGGCTATCTTTCATCACTTCCCTGTTCTTCCTCCAGCAATTATCTGATTGAATTAATGGACTCCCTTTTTAAATAATAAAATCGCCCTTGCATGGCTCATTCAAATCTGAAAATAATTTTCTGACAATAAAAGATAAAGGCACTTGTGGACAGATATTGCATATTGTTTTTTCGCAAAACAAAGACAGCCATTGTGTGATCTGTGCAGCCTATTGGAACACAGTGCAGGAGGCAAAATGATTTCACCTCTGAATACATGTTGTTGTCATCTTCCTAGACAGTTGTCTGTGTTATTTCATTATAGTAGTTAATATGCCACGAATATAGTCAGCTCTAATGCAAGACTCATGGATAAGGTTTCTTTTCTCAGCAGCATTTGTTTGTTTTGCTTCCTTCTGAGATCAATTACAACCGGTTTGGGTGCATGTTTGCAGAATGCCATCAGTGCCAGCCACTGGTGCCCGACAAGCAAGTGCTGTGAATACTTGTAATTCTGGTTTAACTGTTCTTTCCCAAATCCCTTCCAGAGGTATGCTTACAGTTGATTCTCAGTAAGCACTTAATTCATAGGCCTCAGTGAATCACACGCAGAACTCCTCACACTTATCACTGTGCTTATTAAAGGCTGCTGGTATCTGATTTGAATCAGTTACAGTAGTCGTCATGGATCCTGACACACTGAGGGTATGTAAAGCCTGGGTTTGCATTCAGAGGGCAGTGGTCGAATAGGGAAATCAAGCTCCTGTCTCTTTGTGCTGCAGAGGTTAGATTTGCCTAACTGTTCACTTATCTTTACTCAGTCATCAGACACATCCACATATCACAGCTCATAGCACATTATTCAGAAGTGAGACAGAGGCCACATTTCAGATGTTTCTCTGGGCCTCTGATGATTAGAGGGAAACTGTAACTAATTTTCCAGTTCATCTCTTTGTGCGGTATTAATGTTCATTTACAATGCATTAGGGCTTAATGGTATGGTAATCAAATGCAATGAAGCATTTGAGGTAAATGGTAAGTAATACTCAAGTCCTATTCACAAAGCTTTACCTCAGGTGTTTGGGGCTCTTTAACAAAAGCTCTTCACTACACAAAATCCCTTTGTCCTGTCATCAGAACATATGGATTTGAAGCATTTTGATGATTACTCAAATTTCAAGAAATGTCAGTCATACCTGTTTGATTTTGTATACATTTTAAAAATTACAGTGGATGATGTGGGTCATGACAAGCTCTACTCAAGAGAACCAGAGTGTGATTGCTCCATGAGAACAATGTCACATAACAGAATCCAAACAATAAAATATGATAACACTTCTGTTTGAATTGCATTGCTTGCTCTCGGTCATGTCATCTAACAATATTGCAATCAGTAGCTAATAACTTAGTCCAATCAGGAGCAGTCACTTGTTAATGGCATGGCTCTGTATTACATCAAATCATCAATGGGACACTAAATTATACCAAACCCCCTTTAATCAGAGACAGTTTCCCGCTACCAGGAAGAAATGCTCTGTTAATTGTTTACAAATTCCATCAGCTCTCATACTGGAAGAGTCTTCTCGACCGATCTCTTGATAGTGCACGTGATGTTATTTTTCTCAGCTTGCATAGTGACAGTGTTATTTATGGTGACACTGATGTTTGCAAGCAGAGCAGCAGAACTGAAAGAGGTCCTGCAGTGCAGTGGACAAAATTTAGAAGCCGCTGGGAACGATAATAATAGAACATGGCGTCAATCAATGCCATTCTATGTAAAAGAGGGGTTATGTAAGTCTGATAAATTAGAATAAAGAATAGACACAGATTTGCTTGTGAACACAGGTCAAAGAAAGGTGCCCTATACTAACACTGCTTTTATCTGGTTAGCCATCTTGCCCCTGTCATTTGTCTGCTGCCTGCAGGTACCAGCGGGGCAGCTATGGCACGCACAGCCAACACTTCACTGTGTGGCATTTCATACTGTCGTGATGAACAGAAATGACCTGCACTATCTGTGAGCGCAAGGCTTTTTAAAATCAGGCTTGTAGCAGATTTAGTGGGAGCATGGCAGCTATAAATCTGGATCACACTGTGTGGATAAACAGACTGAGTCTGTGCCAAAGAGCTACAATTTGAGTGGAGGATTGAACTCAAAATGGTGACGGATGTGATTGATTAGAATAATTATTTCTTAATATTTTCTAGTGGCTACAGGGAGCCTCTTGGGATTGACATCCAAATTGTATGCATGTAGCTCTTAAAAAAATGACTTCCAGGATGTAAAAACAATGACAAGCTTTATTTGTATTCATCAACAACAATGATTCACACACTCGCTTTACAGTTAAATGAATGCAAAGTAAATATTTATGGTTTATCACTTGGTTATGTATTCTTGCACTTCATTGCTGTATTATGCTTATTGAATGCAATTTTATTATGATTTGATTTAGTTGTTTTGCAGTAATCAAGCATCCTTCCCACGGGACACTTCACAGTATAAAAGTCAAAACACTCAACACACACACATATATATCTGTTTGCCACATGTGTTTTGATTGCTATCAACATGTCCTCCTTTGGGATTTTATGGAAGATATTTAAAACAACGTAGAAAAGACAGGATTTACAATGTTTGGTGGGTTGGTTCTCTTTGATATTCCTTAGTTCAGTTGATTTTTATGTAAACACAGCTTTGACAGCTGTCATGCTGGCATAATTATCAAGTTTTTAATAAGGCACAGTAAAAAAACAACAAAAAAACATATCAGTGCAGTGTCACAACAAAGGGATGAATTTAAAGGGGAAAAAACAGTGAGGAAAACATAGTGTAAACAGTTCAAACAAATCTTTATCAAAAACAGTCAATGAAAACAAAAATAACACCACATTTTCATACAACATGAAAACATAAATAAATGAAAGTGTCACTTCTCCGACTCCCTCCATCCTCTGGCGTTTCTTCCAAACTTGTAAACGAGTCTGCGTCCATCTACTCGTTCTAGGATTTCTCTTTTGTAGTAATATCTGAAACAGAGGGCAGATGAACTCACTGGTAAATTAATTCAAAATGACTCTTTTACAGATCATCTTAAATGTAGATATTATAGATATTATATAAATACGCAGCGTACTATTGTGATTTGTGATGAAGTCGGATTACTTGAATCACCTCTCTTCTAAAGACCTTCATGTCCTTTAAATCTGCTTTGACTCTGATCAATTAAAGCACGTTTACAATGTTTTTTTTTAATCTTTTAATCTTTTAATCTAACCCTAACCCTCCTTGAAGAATAAGTATGATGAATGGATCCTACTAACAAGAACTGTCTGCTTACTCTGCTTACATTTGGAAACTATAGTTATGCTGTTCTAGGGGTGTAACTACTTAAATTACACCAAAGTCAGAGTTCAAAATGGTCCCTAACAAAGACACAAATTAAATAAGGTTGAGTAATATTTATTAAAACTTCAGTACAATGTTATTGTAGTTTACTTCTAAGCCTATTTTTTAAAATTAAACTAAACATTTGTCACCCTTTTTGATGATTTACGTGGGGCTTTTTTTAGAACCAACGGACTCAAGGCTGAGAGCCAAAGACCATAGAGTTTGTTGACACAGCAAATTTTGCCATTGTCGCTATCTCATGCTTGTCATCATATGCAAAACTGCTTGATTTCTCCCACATCATTTTGCTCCCCCCATTGTAATCCTGATTAATTGGTTATGATACCTTTTTAACTGCAGTGTATTGCAACTTGACTGATCCTGCTTTTATCAGACTACACTAACTATGTACTCAGTCCAGTTCATGATAAAAGCATGAGGACCGAGATATCAGTGCACGCTTTATAACATTAAATGACTTCATCGTTGGATGATTGATTGCTTTGTCAGTAGATTTACGAGTTTACCATGTTTTTCTGTTTCTCTGTCTTGCAAACATCTTTTCTTTCTAAATATGATATTAAATTTCCCAGGTTAAATCACATGAATTCAAAGGAAAGGAGACAAAGTTGGTTTGGTTGTTATTCCTTTGCTGTTGTTATTCATAACAGAGAATGCCAATCTGTTTGGTGATGCCATCAAACTGCAAATTCGCATGCTGCACCGCCACAGTAAAAAGAAAATAAGCTTTGCAGTCACAGTGACAATACCTGCGGGCACATTTTGTAGTTCCCAGTGGTTTGCACTACAATGAAATTAAGCTCATTAGATTAGCTCATTTAAATGTAAAGCTGTGACTATTGCAGGAGCCAGTACGATTTTCTGAGGAAAAGGCCATTTCAGTTCATTTGGGAGAAAAGAAAAAAACATTTAGCAGTTCAAAAACTGAGTTTATTTGAGGTAATCAGTGATGTTTAATGGTAGAAATGTGTTTTAAAAGGTTGAATTCAATGGTTATGGATGTGTCACTCTCAATGATGTCACCTAAAAGCATCGGAAATTGTTTCAAAGTACATTTCCTGTTCACCACAGTGTGTTCATTTTAATTGCAAGTGCATGATAAGCTGCTTTAGCAAATTGGATTAGAAACAGTGTAATGCAAAATTTTTCCTCATCACAGATTTGACAAGCTACAGAGCAACTCTCTGACCATTAAAGGTGTGCATTTAACATGCAGTAATCTTATTTCTACAGACAGGTTTCACACCATCCAAAGAAAAAGCTACCAGAACAAAAAGGCTAAGTAACAGTGTGCATGATAACATTAAGCAGCCATGGTCCCTGCTAATTACGCTGGATAGAATTAAAATTGATGAGCACTAAATGTCAAGACTCCTGATTATCAGATCTCAACTCAAACTATTACTTTAAGGAAATTCTTAAGCTGTACCTCAAGGAATTTCTACCAGTGATTGATAGCTTGCTGTCTGGGTTTATATTCATGTAACCTGTATGATAGCAGTAAAAGTGTACCTCATCGCCCGACTGAGTTTCTCATAGGTCATGCTGCTGTTATTTTTCTTCTTGCCCCATAACTGTGCCACTGCCTCTGACTTCAGGAAGCGGAAAACCCCTTCAGTTCGATCCTCCCACTTAATCAGTCCTGGGTTGCGCTCGGGGTCAAGCAGAATGTCCCGGATGAACTCCCACAAGTGGGTCCCCCTTGGGTCTGTGGGGAGAGGAAGTATGCTTGACTTTTAATTGTGACATACACATGACATATATCCTCTGATAGTATGCACAGATATATAGATTACTTACTGTGTTTCTTGACCTGATGAGGACGACTGAAAGACCTTTTGATATCTGAGAAAAAGAAATCAAAGTATTGTTCAATACTTTTATGTATATTGTTTGTGATTTTTACTAATTTTGTGGTTCCATCAAAAACAGAAAATGTGCACATAAGGTTGTATATTTTGTGAATTCTTCACCAGGGCTAGAAGGGGTTGGAGAGGCAACAGGAGCGAGGGGGTGAATCAAGGGATCATAGATTTCTGGGTAAAAAGAGGGAAAAAAAGTCAAAGTCAACATTTCATTTAGTTTTTACATGATACACTTTCAAATTGAATCATAAGAAGATATAGTGAAGCAGATTGATACATTTACATTACCTCCAGGTGGGTAGCTGACATCTGAAAATGGAAAGGAGAAGTCTACTGTAAAGGAACAAAAAGGTAAATTGAATCAGAAGTTATTAGGACGCTATGGTTTATTTGATTTATCTTGTAACAAGCAAGCAAATGGCTGCACAGTGCTGCAGGGGTGGCTTATTTTAGCATCGCTGTGGTTCCCTGGACAAGAAAACACTGATATTTTTCCATTGAATTTTGGATTATTGCTTAAAAAAAAGGAAGCTCTTCGGTGAAGCTAAGGATTCTCACACATTTTGTCTGGCAAAATGACCTTCACAAATGAGTGCCTCTATTATAATTTTTTTCAACCATAAATGTATTTTCTGGATTTTGCATTGTAAGCACTAAGTTTCCTACTACTTTATATACACATTTTAATTTGATAACTCAACAATTTCACTCCAAACATAGAATGCATAAAAACATCAGAAGTGAGGTATTTACTGATGTATTAATATCACGGAATAAAACATGAAAGTCTAATTTTAGGCATCTAACCAAAACTCTATAAAAAACAAACAAACAAAGAAACAAACAAAAAACCCAAAACGCTGATATCATGATAAGAAAACCAGAAGCTCAACTAGTTCAACAATAGACAGTTTGTCCAGTTTGTCCAGTTTTTCTTCTCTGCTTTCTGTAGCTTTGGTTATAAACTAGTACACGGACTACAGCGACTAACTTGCAGTCAGTCAGCGGGTTAGTCTAGTGACTTGTCTAAGAGGCAGACTTTAATTAGGCCCTGTCTACTGCACCAACAGAATCCAGTAGAGGACAGAGCATGTTGGAAACGAAACAGAGGTTATAATGTTGTAACCCTAGCTCTATGGAGACCTCTCTCTAAGGACCCTGCTGCCCCTACACAGCTTGAAGAAAGGGGAAGCAGTGCTGCTCATTTAGCAGCAAGTTTTGCTAGCAACATCTACAAGCTAAGCAAATGCTCATTTTCAGTCCATCAATCATAGGAGGAAAAAATTCCATACTAAGTCAAGCAGAGGGTCTTACCTGTGCTTTTAAAATTGGGGTAACAGTATTTTAACCATTATTTTTTTCTTTCTGTTTAATAACTTATTTAAAAGGCTCTTACAGTCTGATTTGAGGTCCAGTTGCTCTATGTCCACATGGTACTGCCCTGTGCAAGAATGACAAGGACAAAGGAAGTTAATTATTAGCACAAATCAGGAAAATAAAGTATGTGTCTTGTGTAATGTTTAAAGATTTATTCACTCTCACATCCACGGTGAATCATCAAACAGCTACAAACCAAATTCTTGTTAAAAAAATTTAAAGCCTCTTCAGAACGCTTATGTGTATGTTACACTGAGCACTGAGGCACTCTGACATTTTTAGCACTTTTAGTAAAAAATCTTTTTTTGTTGTTGCTTTATGGCTCATATAGATTTTGCTGTACAGCACCAAATGGGATCGTGTTGTTTTCAGGGAAAACTGGGATAAACATTTACTTTTTATCACAGCTGCTAAGAGGAGTGAAAGATTGTTTGAAAAATGTCCTACATTCTCTCTTGTAGCATTTTTTTTTAACAAAATGCAACATAAGAATTCTAATAAAGTCTTTGATGACCACTGACACTAACAATTCCTACAGTGTTACCTTCCATAACCTTACGCTGTTATGGTAATCATACCCAGGTGTCAGAAAGAGTTTGACGACAATACTAGAACAAAGCTGTTTTATTAGCATCTGCAAGAACAATAACAGCATTGAGCTCTTGTTTGGCTTGTTATCCAAAGGGTGTTGAATGGAAGTAAAACCTGTTGTGTCTGGTCACGTGTCATCTCTGTTGTTTTTAAATGCCATTAGTCACATCAATGTTTCCCTAGAACTGGCATCATTTTATTGCTTTCATTGCCTCTGAGTCATATGCTTCACATTAATTTTTTTAATTAAATGCCAAAAGGTGAAGCCTCAGGCCTAAAGACTATAGTTTTCTTTTATAATAACCTATGAACTTGAATCACAAAAAAGCAGAGCAAAAATTCTTAGCTTGTTTCTCAGCTTCACATCCCCTTTGTGCTTTGTTAAGAAACTCACTAAAGCAAGAACAAACAACAAATCCATCATATTCCTCCCTTTAAGAAGTTTTTCCCCCCTCTACAGCACCATGCAGAGTGACCCCTGACCAGCTTTGTGATCCCCTCTCAGCAGCACTCCAGCGAGACTGCGCTCCAGACCCTACTGAAATCACCCGGCTTGTCTTTTATTGAGACTAATCATCTTCCTCTTTCCCCCTTCACTCCCCCCCGCTTCTCACCGCTCCACTTGAGCTCTGTGATGCTGTGGAAAAGAATAGGTCCCACGCTGCCGGCAACACGTATGAAGTCTTGGTAGCTCAAACTGCAGAGCTGATGGCCGTCCATATCAAAGTTTTGGAAAGGAATGTTGGAGGCATCGATCTGGTGCATGTCCATGACCTGTTGCAGCCACTCCCACACCTGGTACTTTGTCCAGAACTGAGGCTGGGAGTCACGAAGCCATAGGCGACTGTTGTAACCAGACATCACCATCGAAACTTGGAATAAACATAAATTTGTAAACACTGTGAACACTGCATCTGTCTGCATCAGTTAATTAATTTTGTAAATTAATATGTGTCCGATGAGGGAAACACAAATTCCTCTACTGAAGGTGTTAGTCAATAATTAATCTGCAGAGCAGTTTAGTGAAAGAGCTGTTGAGCTCCTTCTCTCAATTCAAGCCTTACATTTCAAAGCTTTGGGCTCACCAGGTGAGCCATTTATCAGTTGCTAATTGTTAAATGATTTCCATTTTGAACTGCAGTTTCATAACCAGTGAGAGAACTGGATTGTTGAATAGAGAGCAATCCTTTAATGGAAAACCCAATAGCATATTTTTTCTGGACATAGAATATTATTCAGACAATTTAATTAACTGATTTTAGTTGGAGAAGAGTGAATACATAATGGCAGGAATGCATACAATATGCCTCATTAAGAGTGTGTTAGTGTGGCTCATGAGCCTCACCATCAGGGTAGGAGTTAGCTGGGCCCCAGGTGGAAGTCAGCTGGCTGTCCAAAGTGGTGGCTGGAGTAACACTCATTTTGTAGCTACTACACTCTGATGTACCATGGCCCAGAGGCTGAGGCTGGAGAGGAGTAAGTTACTGTCTAGATGGATTGTAAAGGAGAGGATAAGTGTTACTCCTGCAGGGCATTGATCTGCACACAAAACATCTATGCTTTAAAATTTGAGTGGATTTACTGTTGTATTTCTTAAAATGTTATCAAAATATTCTGATGACACTCACTATATAAATAAACATTGAATGTTTGATTCAAATGAAGGTTTAAACACACTAAAGTTATAATTGTTAAGATTTTAATGGAATCAAACCCTATTTTTGATAATGAGGTCTTTTATGTTTCATTTTTTTTTTACAGTAACTGCTCAATGTACATAAATTCAGTAATGATTCATCTATACAGCAGTTTACTATTGGCGGCGTCCGTCTGTCCTGTATGTACTGGATTTAGTAGGAGGGATTTACAGTAAAATGATGATGCATGCATGTAATCAGGTGAACTTTCACCTCATTGTTTTACTGTTAACTGTTGATTGTCTTTAAATTGTGTCAGAGGAGGGTTAAGTATCTGCTGATTATCAAAACTGGTAATCCTACAGCTGCTGCATCATATTGAGCACAAACCATGGAGTCGGGTAGTAAAGGGGTATTAAATCTAATTAATTTATTTTGCCATTCTTGATAAGCCAATGAAGGGCACTAAAAAACAGTAATAAAAAGGAATTCTGTGTCAGCACAGTTTATGGGTTGTGTAAGGTGTTTATTGATCTGGGTCAGTTGAGTTTTATGTTTTAATGGAGACTTACTGCACATTGGACAGTCTGCAACTTCCAATTAATCTGTTTCTCAGTTTAGTATTCATTTATTTTGGAATGCTTTAAGTGTCTTCAGCTCACCAAAAAGCCTAAAATGCCTTAAGTAACACAAAGTTACCTGCGGTTTCTTTTCAAGTCGCTTATGTTATATATTCCACACTAATTTTACTTAATTAAAACTATTTATTTCATTGAGATTTTAATAAAGACTGTACTTTCTCTCCTGTTTCAGTTTAGTGTTTCACTGCTGTTTACATGCAAAGGCTACATTAAGGCAAAGTTTCAGAATTAGCCACAAGTATATTTGCATTCCATGTAAATAAAGTTTGTCAGAATTTCTGCAGCTCTACTGTTTTATCCAGCAAGAGGTAGAGTAGTGTTGCACATGCACAACAGCTAAGTCACGTCTGACACTGTTCACTGCCTTTATTCGGTTTTATATTGTTGTCCTTAAGGTATATGGAAAAAGATTATGTATGACACATAACTTGCCAGGTTCTCCCTTGTTTGTTTGGTTACTGTTAATTTACACAATCCATGCCATGTGTCTACGGGCATGGATTGTCTGCATCTACATGAAGAGATGTTAAAAAAAGTTTTTGTGATATATTTTTGTGATAAACAATACTGCTTTTTCTGTCTTTTTTTGTTAAAAAACTATAAAAGGCCAGCACAATGCATTTCACCAGTTTTAGATGACCATACAAAAAATCTAATTCTTCACTCAGTGACCCATATTTTACCTAATCTTCCTGGAAGATCTTGGTCACACTTTTATAGCAGGTTATAAAGAAATTTATGCCAAGCCCTTGTTTAACATTCCAACAGTTAATTCCACGCAGCCAACCCCAAACATCTGTGGCATACAAACATGCAACTGAATCTCTTCAATGACCCGGCAAATTAGGTTTCTAACAAACGTAAGTCAAGATCTCTGAATGTGATTTTCCTGCCTTGGTGACATATGCCGTCACGCCAAGATCGACTTCTAAACTGATAAGCCACCATTCTGTTTGTTGACCCTCATCACAATCTGCTACTGCCCAGCCAGTGTCTTATCAGCAGGGTAACAAGTAGGTTATGTCAATGCAAAAATGATGTTGACAAATAGACTAGATAAATATTTCAATTTATTAATCAAAACCTTGTTAGTTTAGTAATGGAGAAATATCACTTCACTGAATAGTGCTCATATAAGCAATGCTACTCTGAAGAAGTTCACATGAGTATGAACTGTCTTCTGTTTGTTGGTTTCATTTTGCTCATAGTTGCCTTATCATGGCATGGCTTATCACATAGGATATAAATTTATTTTTTGCAGTAATCCTTTTACTTTGCTTAAATTTCTATTTACCAATCTAATATTGTCTTTGAGACTAACCTAAAAATGAAACTAAGGTTAATTCTGCCACACAAACAGCTGAAGTAAGGTGGCGCTGTGTTAACATTGCCAGGTTGTAATAAAAAAATTACTGGGGCAAATAAATATATTAAGTAACTATTAGAAAATATGTTAATATTAATGCATTACTGTGACAAACACTATGGAGAAAAAAAGGAATAGGGACTGCGATATTCTCTAAGCAAATAGGAGCATAAAAACAAAACAGCTGAGGATAATTAGGTCAGTTTAAATTGTTCAGAGATATGTTCAGAGAGAATTTTACCTCCTTCGTGTACTCTAACTTTTATAACAATGTCAGGTGTTGTATTAAAAAATCGTTAAGGTGATCATATTGTTACCATTTTAAACTTTGGCAATAGCTGAAGATTTTTGCTGCAACACAAGATACTGGTGAAATGATTTGTCATCTAAATCCAAAAACCCACTGAATAAGAAAATCAAAATCTTTTTTGCAAATTGTGCAAATGCTTTTTAAGAAAAAAAAGAGATCTCCCCGATAAACAGTTGCTCACACACACACACACACTCACACACACACACACACACACACACACACGTGCACACATATACTTCCATATTTGAACAGGTACCCTCACCAGAACAGGTTTAAAGGCTTAAGAAAGCATGTTTAAAAAATAACAGGATCATTTTAGAATTAAATAGCTCCAAAAAACCTGAAGCCTGTTAGACTATTTTAGTTCAGTCATACTGGTCATTTTATGGTCATTTTAAAAAGCACAGTTGGTCACCCAGCAGCAGTGACAGCCTACCAGAGCAGTAGAACAGGGTCTGATCAGGTGTAACAGTCTTCTCAGGCAGATCCACTCAAAACAAGGGTGGATAAAAACAGAGTTTCTGGTTGATTCCAATAGTCTAGATGACTGGTGTCTACAGTCAGCTGAGGTGAGTCCTTTTGCTTCCCAAATCTTTAATTTACCAGGAGAAAGCATGCAGGTACACTAGGTGCTGCCCCGCCACAAAGGCTGTTTTATCCTCCTAACTTCCTTATACTGCTCCAATTGGCTACCTATTCAGGCTCCTGCCAGGTAGGTATTTGCATAGTGCACACCCACACATCAACAACACCTGACATAACTTTCATACACCCTATTTGCCGTGTCTCCTATTACTTGCCTTCTGAAACAAAAAAACACAAGCTCACTCAAGCAGAAAAACACACACACACTACACACACATAGGAGACGTGTGCACAGCCATGGCTTTAAACACACTCACCAGCCCATAGAGGGGACGTTAAAATGCATAAAGTCATTGTTCACATAGTTTCTTAAAATAGTGTTTAACCTTCAGAGAAAATTTCCCCTGTGTTGAAGTTGCACAACATTTGTTTCCCTTATTTCATCATGATGAACGAGGTGCTGACAGTTTAGGCAAAAAGCCCTGAGAGACTGAGTTTTTTTTTCCTTCTCTTTTCTTTTGAAAGTTGCTGGAATCACATGCAAGATAAATATTAGTGACTCTGCCTGAAAATACTATAAGAGAATACCATTACTGGAGTAACACATTTACAAATGTTTCTAATTATTTTAACACAGTGGTCTCTTTCAGCCTTCAAAACACATAAACTAATCAGATGAATTCACACTTTCTTTTTTTTTTTGAGGGATTATCACTATTTAGACCAAGATTATTTTAGCCTCACAAACAAATACAGATTACCTTACCTCATTAAAATTTTATCAAACTTTGATCCACGTGCCTGAGTTGAAACTGGCAAATGACAATTAGCCTCGGTATGTGTCCCGCGAATTCCAGTTAACCTTACACAACAATGACAGGAGTGGAAAATCAAAAGCGGCTTTAGTATGTGTGAATTCTTTGTCCGTGTTTATAAAGTGTACAATGAGCTGTTTCCTGTCAGCTGTTATGTACTTATCTATGTGACATTTACAAGATTTGCTGTTTTTGAAGACATGCTATATTGTGCTTATTCAAGGCCAAAGGTGTTTTCCAAAATATAATTCATGGTTCTGCTTGAATCGGCCATTGTGCACATCAAGCCTTTTACAAAAAAGAAAGTTGATGAGAGCGAAATACCTCAAAACATGTTTGTCCTGTTTTGTTGTTTTATCCAGTTTACATCAGCCAAATGCAGAGTGCATCCTTCCAAATCAAAACCAGATGGATTAGAAAAAAAACAGTGTACATGCAGAAGATAATGTGTCAAAACAGCATTTTTACTGAACTTAGTCGCTCTTTGTATTCACTGTTGCCCTATACTGACAACAATCAGAGGGAGTTCAAACATTCTATTTTTGCTTGACGCCAATTAGAGTTTGGGCAAAATGTAACATCTTTGATCTGAGATCTAAATCTGATCTGTAGCCTTGTACCACTACAATACCTCTTGGGACCAGAGGCACTAACAGTATCATGTTGATAATTGAAGTGACTTTGAGCAGGGTTGAACTGTATAATAGAAGCAGGGAGAAGTTTGTCAGAAAGTATGTCAGATTTCTCTCATAGCGTCTTCCTCTGCATTTGGAGGAAAACAAAAGGTAATGCTGAACAAATAAACTTAATTAAGTTGTTCACACACACAAACACACACATATTTATACATATATGTATATGGAACTTTGTAATCATACAATGTCACTTACAAGTCTTAAATAATCTCAGGTCAGGTTAATAGCCTTCCCTCTGTCTATAGATCCCTGATATCAACATAATGTTTCAGTTCAGTGCTTTTTCTCACTCTCACTCTGTGTTTGTGTGTGTGTGTGTGTGTGTGTGTGCGTGACTTGGACTCCTGCCCACAGCTCAGCCTTAGCAGTAATGAGGGAGTTCAGTGTAAGCATTATTATCTCTGAGAATTCCCCCTATTTCCTCATGCATGCCGGACTGCTACAGTCCTAAAGGTAAAACCCACCACTCCTGATCCTCCTGCAGCTCCCTGACACTGTCATACCCGCACTGCTTATGAATAAGTCGCCTTTGGCCCTCCCTGCAGCCCACCTGCTGCCTATTTGTAGCACAGGTGCTTTTTCCTGAATTTTTTTGTAGCAGTTTTCCATCCTCTTTTTAAAGGGTAAAGTGCCTCCAGGGTGTAATTTGGGACCTAAGTCGTGTTTGGTACTGTCCCACTTTGAATGCCTGACTAGATTTTATTGCAGTAGGATTAATACGCCTCTCAGCAGTGAACTAAAGTCACACTCTTCTCATTATGGCCAATGGTTTGGTCTGCTTCTCAACTTCTTCTTTTATTTTTAAAATTTTTTTCTTTCTCTGTCACGCTTTTTTTTCCCCTCTTCCCCGTGTCACAAGGAGAGCA
Source organism: Acanthurus leucopareius (assembly GCA_029814765.1). Lineage (NCBI taxonomy): Eukaryota > Metazoa > Chordata > Actinopteri > Acanthuriformes > Acanthuridae > Acanthurus > Acanthurus leucopareius. The sequence goes on from JAQMCX010000050.1 coordinate 9,399,711, forward strand.
GTATTTGGCATCTCATTTCATGGATCTTCGTTCTGCTTTTTTAGGGTGGATGTGGGTCGACATATGCAGAAGTCCACTGGGGGAATAGCAAAAGGAGAGACAGAGTGGGAGAGATCAAAGTCTGTCATATCAACTCCACTCTGTGTGAGTCAGCCTACCAACATCGTGAGAGGCAGTGAAGACATCTTCCCAGACACAAGAAAATGTCATCAGAATGCTGGCGTTATAGACAGTGTCATCTATTTTTAAATGGAGAGTCAAATAGAGGCTTATGTCACCCTCCAATAATAGTACGCTACTGATCCATCTATAAAGAGGCTTATAACTTGCTTAGTGGTATTTGAAAAATTAATGCTTTATTTAAGGATGCGGTCAAAAGTTTCCTTTTGACAGGAAAGGCTGTCAAAGCTGTCAGTCAGAAAAAAAATAAATTAAAAAAAAACAGACAAGACAGGAGGAGGGTACAGTTTGCATGCTCTGATGAACAGGAACTTATTAGCGGGAGTATGTCTATTACTGTCCCGCTTGCCTCCTCTCTTTCATTAACGACTTATCACGCCCGTTAGTGTCTTCTTTAATACTTTGCATTTTTATTAGCATATGATCCAATGGGAAAGACCGAAAAATCATTTTATTAGTGTCAATTACTGCTACAAATGACAATTTCAATGCCTTGATTGTAATTTTACGTTTCCTCCCTGTCAAAGAACAATGACTGTGTAATTACAGTAATGAGAAGTGCAACAGAAAAATAAATTATTCACAATCCTTTCCTTTCATGTTTCTTATAAACTCCACCATGATGACTATTTGCTTGGCATCCTGATGGCTGTTTTAATCAGTCTGCGAGGTGAACACACCCTCTGCATGCCTCATTAGTGTATACATTCATGTACATGATGATGCAAATACACATTTTCACATGCACAGTGGCCACAAGCTCAGCTGCCCTTGATAAGGTGGAGTGTAGCTCTCTCCTCTGCCCGTAGGTGACACTGTTGTTTCATATACTGCTGGGAACTCTTAAAGCACAGTTGTGTGATGAGAGAGCAACACAGATGTGACATAATAATATGTTGGCGATGAAACAAGCTTCCTGACAGTTACTGAGTACGATGCCTATGGATGGTGCTACTCATATAGGTTACAATAACCTACATACACTTTCTCTACACACTCCTGAGGGAAATATCACGGAGGCGTAGAAGAGATACATGAGAGAAAGAGACATGAAGGAGGGTCAGATCGGATCCCAAGGAGCAAAGGACCAGTTTGTCATGCTCTACTATGGGTTTGCCACAGCAAGGGGCTACCCCTTGTCTTTTAATTAATTCATCACAGGGTTGGACCACCAACACAGTTCTTCCTTGGCATCAATGACTGCTTGTCGCTTAGTGTCCTAACTACTGCAGGTACAATACATCAATGAAACAGCCCAACTTTTAAAACAAGACACTAAAACTTTTTCGGAGGCTGTAACCTCCAGCAGGAATGTCTTATACTAGGAATATCCAGTAAACTATGGTATAAAATCATTTATTTGAGAGGAATGTGTTCTGTATCAGGGAATATCTGTTTGATGTGGCTTTTCTCACTTCTAAGTTCAAAACTTAAAGCTATTATAATCAATATTTTTATATTACCTATCGATCAAAGTTAATGAAAGTAGTCACATGTAATGACAAACCCACAGATAGTTATCAGTCAATACTGCAGCTCTTTTCAGCACTACTGAGCAAAACTAACAGCAGTAACTGATTTTGTTTGGTGTATGTCCTCAAACTTTACTCTTGTGTTTCCCTCTCATCACTGGCTTTACTGCCATATCACAGAGTGCAGCTGTTTTTTGGAAAAAAAGGTTCTAAGAGTTAACTGTCTGCTGTCAAACAGCAGACAGGAAAAGCTGACGCTAGATGGTGAGCTAAAGAGCCAGATATTTCACTCAGGAGTTGGTGGGGACCAAAAACACAACTAAAAGGATGTCGATATTAGACCTTTTGTCAGAGGGCATGAAACTGGACTCCAAATGCATGCTAACGTTCATTCACTGGACATGCAAAGAAGAGATTTGTTGCCTACCAAGTTTTGTGATAATTTGTGATTATGAGTGCAGTAAGAAGAGTAGTTAAGCATAGTCTCGCACAACCAGAACTTTACCCACAGTGTTGGAGAAAGGTCTGGTTTCATCCAATGTTATTCTGCTATAAAACACTCTAACTTAACCCACAGTCTACATCCTGTGAGTCAGATTAATGTGAAGAGAGAAAGAACTAGCCAGACTCTGTCACAAGGTGACAAATCCACTGTTCTGGACTTATAGGGACTATAACAGACTATTTCCCTGCCAGCCAGACAATAGGGTTGCATCAATCTTTACTGTTACTTTCAGTAAGAGAGAGCATGAGCATTTTCTTCAATTGTTAAACTAAGAAGCCACATGTACGAAAATACTCATGCCAGTTTGTTAGCATAGGAACAGCACTGAAACAATTACTAAGTTGAGATAAAAACTAGAACTTGCTTCTCTCTTAGCGGAAAGAGCATCTCTGAAGGGTTTCATTTTACAAGACTAACATACTGTCTGAATACAGAGTGCAAAAAAGCTCAGCTAATGTTGCTCCATATATAAGTATGTTAGGAACTGGCTGATAACTGATAACTGCCTGCTCTTATCTTCAATAGCATGTTGGAAAAACAGTAGTTGGGCTGAAAGAACTGATTTCTTAACAAAGTGTATCTTAGGACAATCAAAGATTGTACATCAAATGATTCTACAACTTGACAAATTGATGCAAGTAACAACACTGAGCATTCATTATTAATACATATGTAATAGATTACCAGAACACTATAATGCATCAGTCAGTATGTATGGTTTAAGTGTTTATTTCATCTATATCAATATTTTTCAAATAGGTGTCTTATTGTAGTAAAAATACTTTCTGACACTTACAATCAGAGATTTTGATGAGCAAAATCAAAGAATCATTTGCTGTAAGTATTTTACGTTTACAACATCAGATTGTACATAAAGCTTATCACTGTTTGCATATAAACATGTGAAAGAAACAAGAAGAATACAAAGCTGAGATGTTGGTATGTAGAGCAATGCTCATGCTTGACACACTGCAAGGAAACAGTTCAAATTAGCTCAATATGATGATACTGGTGATGTTTTACAGTATGTGTAGCTTTATTACATTTTGTGTTGAGAAAGAGTGGCAGGGGAATGGACAGAGGACTATGAGTTTTCTGGTTTTGTAACTATTTGGGCGTTGGCAGCCCTTATGGGTTGTTACCATGGAAACTTACGGTATGCACCTCATCAAAAAAAACAAACAAAAAAAAAAACTATGTACCACAGGCTGTCAGCAATCAAGGTCTCATTGAAATGTGACAAGGGGCTAAATTTGGAAAGATCAGTTGTTGAACTGGATTGTCATGTGACTACAATCTCTGAAGGCTTAGCCGTATTGTCAGCTAACCACCTGTGTTAGCAGGGGGCTGATATTCCAGTCTTAGTGAATCAGCGTTAGTACCTTCAGAGCTGTCGACCTTTTTTTTTAAAATTACTGGATACCACCTACTGTGTGCATATGATTCTGGTAGAATGATAATTCGCTGAAACGGCATGTTGGAGGGCAGATTAATCAATTTTGACCCTCCCCTGCTGGGTTAAAGCTGCTGCTGCTGGATAATATATTGCAGTTTTCACACTCTTCAGGTGAACATTCACACAGGAAAATAAAGGAAATCAGCAAACCGTGGGTCAGTGATAATGAGGTATAATTGTCATAGTTTGTCATACTGTAGTTGTGAAAGAGGTGATGAACATGATTTTGGTTTCTGGGTCACTGGTATCGGTATTTATTATATTTTGGGAAATCTATCAATGCTGTTCACACTGAGACCTGAAGTCCACAAGTTTAATGGAGAGATTTTTTTTTACTTTTAATTCTACAAGACAATACTGATACAGCCAAATCTACATTGTAGAGTCAGCTGTCCCTGCCATCATTTACCTGTTCATACTGACTATCAGTGTTAATAATGTGGCCCAACTGTAGATTAGAGAGTTTTTGAGTGTTTTTTAAAAAAATGACCATGCCTTGATATTACTGACCATATCAGTGTCACATCAACACTTTCAGCAATATCAAGGCATGGAAACTACAGAACATAAATTAAGAATGTAGTAATGTGGTTATATTAAATATATAAGGAGTTAAAGGTTAAAGGAGTTAAAGGAGTTGGCACGTTAAACCTTACTCATAAGTAGTAGAGTTAAACCTTTGAGAAAAAAAAAATATTTGAAACATAATTTGGGAGCAAAGTTATCAAAGTATTTCATGCAATGAAAGTAACATTGCAGTTCACTCAATATTCACTAGCATAAGGCCTTGTCTTGTTAGCCACAAATAACTGCCCAGGGGCATTTCCAAGATGGCTGCTCAGCAGCTAGACTATCGGACAACACCTGGTCTGTGTGAGCTGTGTATGTGCATGAATCTCACTGAACTGCTGTGTCCATACAGTAATCTTCGTTGTTTTACTGCTGCAACTGTCAGCCCTATCTTTCTGTATTGATGTGGCTCTAAGTAATAATTAGCCGTGCACATTGGCGTCCTTTCTTTATATGTATTATTATTATTATTATTATTATTATTATTATTAATAATAATAATAATATTTAATATAAAATAAAAAATAAAATTTTCACAATGAAAATGCTATCTGAGCCTTCAAGTGTGCAACACTGAAAAAATGAAAAATGCCATTTGGTTACAAGAAATTTTATACGTACAAGCTAGCAAAGTTTAAACAAAGCAAAGCTAGCTATAAGCACTTGATAATGATACTGTGATAGCTGCTAAGGATTGAAAAAGGATGTTTTTGAATCATGAATGTCAAGCCAGTAACTTTTCTGGTTGACTGTTGCTGCTATTCAATTAACTGATGCTGTTATCTGGTTCACTGCTGCTGCTACTGCTACTAGCTGATACTGCTAAATGCTCCTCCTCCTACTTAGCTTGTTAGACATTGTGCTGAAATCCAACAATCAATATTGACAAATATGTGTATGTGTGGAATGTATAACTATTTAATTGTAGGGCAACTTCCTTTTTTTTTTTCCTTTAGTAATCTCAACTATAATTTATGTTGAATCCCAACCCCAATCTTGCCTAGGGCACGAAAATGAGTGGCAAAGGAGACACTGTGCACCACAGACCCTACAGGCCACCATGCGGGCCTATCTGACAATCTCTGGCTCTTCATATATCCTTCCTACAGGCAAAAAATTAAATATGTTATGCTCATGATCAAGTCTGTTAAAATCTGGCTGGAGCATGCTGTCTCTGGGCTTGAGGAGTGCTTTCAGGTCAAAGACTGGAATATAATTGCAAAGTATACAAGTAGAACAAAGAACATTACTCGATACTACCACATCATAGATTATATATATTTCTGTTTGGACAATGTTACGACGCTTAAGTAGAAAGCAGGAACAAGAATTTTCAAACCAGAAGCCCTGGATACTGTGCGATGCGTAGACACTAATCAGGGCTCAGGATGCAGCACAACAGGGGATACAGCATCATATGGGAGAGTCAGGTTGACACTAAGGAGGGGCATCAAAGCTGATTGGTGAGTCCCCACACCGCCTCTTATACATTGGAAAATTATGAAATACAAACCTGCCACATAAGCTTCTGGTAAATTTCTACATCTCCCGCCGCCTACACCAGCCTCATCAGAGACCAATAACAACCAGCCCACCACCTGTTTTACACTTGACTGTGGTACTGATATTGCAGACCTGAATTTGATAATGATGACAAGGTGATTTTTCAGGGACAGTGAGTACACAGAGAAAAATACTGCCCTTTAACTGATGTTTATATATTTTTTTAATTTCTATGTCATATTCTACAGATTTAAACATTAAAACTGTTGTACGTTGCCAGTCTAAAATCTCTATGAATATCACCAGAATAAATGTGAATGGCTGTTTATTTTTTCACAGTATTAGCAAAATGATACATTTCAGCTATACAATCCAGTCAGTCAGTCAGTCCAATAACATTAAGAAAGTCTGTAAGATCTGCAGATTAAATCAGTTTATCAACGTTCAAGTTGGCAGAGGACTAAACCAGAAGTTAGAAGGCTCAGCTGGCAATGGTCTCTGGTGTGCATGCTATGTGACAATGATCCCCAAACACTGTTATTTTTTATGTGACAACCATACACTGTTATTGTATTACATAATTTGTGGTTAAACACAGGACTTGTCTCTGGAGACAATCGGATGGAGGAATATCTCTAGTGGATGTTTTATTTCCCCCTTGGAGTTTCTCCAAGTGTTGCTGATCTTGTTTGGAGCTTTATGGTGGATATGCGGTTAAACCTGGAGTGGCCTTTTATGTTGTTTTTCTTTTTGTGGGAGTGAACTGGATTGAAACTGAACTGTTTTTGGGATTGTGGAGAAAATAAAAATCACTCTTTTCTAAGTGGATTGAACTTTGGGACTGTATGAGTCTCTCTCTCTCTCTCTCTCTCACACACACACACACACACACACACACACACAAACACAACCACATATTTTTCTGTCTCTTCTATAGTCTTGGTTTGATTCCATGACCTGTCTGGTTTACATGAGGGTGTTTCTGCTTTTGATATGTTCTAAAATTCAAATAACGTCCTGAATTGTTTTGTAATGAGGAAGTGATGGGAGGGGTTAGGATTAAGGAATTATCTCTGTTTTTTACAGGAAGCTGGTAATTTGGCATCTGTAGTGAGGTTTCCCCTTGTGATGTCTCCTCCATCTAGAGCACATTTGCTAGGAAAAAGGTATAAATTGCAAATGTTGTTCAAACATATACTATTGGGTCAACAATTTACCAAAGTAGAGGGCAGGTGTAAAGTTTTCAGAAAGGAACAGAAAAGTACATGTTCCTTAAAAAGGAACTGAGTAGCCAGTGATGAATGATAGAGTGAGAGGTAGACAGGAAATGATGAATAAAAGGTTTTTGTTTTTTTTTTTCCCAGGACATGTGAATAACACATTTGGTTTCTCAAAGTGACTAATGTCTAACTAATATCTCAGGCCCCCAGCCTGCCCCTGCACCCCACTTTCTTTTATGTATAACCTTCCTCTCTGTCTCTTTCTGTCTCCATTATGAATTAAAAGGTTCTCAGCGGGGAAATTCAAACTATAATTTGAAAGCTTTTCCGAACAACTTTGACAGTCTCAAAGTGGCACACTACACCACCTGCGGAGTGAACAAACGGGGGGAAAGAGGCATGTGAGAAACAGTATAGAAAGAAATGAGTGAGTGTGGGGAGGAGAGCAACAATTAGCATTCCTGAGGCTGCATGTGTAACCAATTATGTGTGAGCATTGTGACAGGGAAGCTGTTGAGTGCTGTAAAGGGGTCCCCGCTGCTTAATGAACATGTCACAAGCTTTTGTCTGAGCTGAAGGAGACGGTGCTTGATGACCAGTGAGTATCCTGAGGACATTGTTGCATGTGTTGTTGTACGTTGCGTGTATGCATGCATACAAGACCCTTTGCTAGAGGGAGAGCTGTGGGGATGGTAAACACACTCTGCTGAGTGAACTATCATTCTCTCTTGCCAGCATTGTTTATGTCAATATATTTTTAAAGTATTACAGTTACAAGCCTATTCATGCTTCTGGGCTCTTGTGCATAAGTTCATACTATGAATTATCTACCCTTGAGAGAATCTCACAGCCTGTAAAAGACGATTCTTTTCTTGATAAGCAGCCTTATATAGGTTTCCGTTATGGCGACTTTTTGCTAAAAAATATCTAAAATTTTTTAATGCCGGGGTAAATAATTTCAGGTAAATAATTTCATTTCAATTTCGTTGTATGTGTACAATGACAATTAAGACTATTCTATTCTATAATTGATGTAGAGCGCAAGTTTAAAGGGGAAAATGATGGCACTCAATGCCTAGCCTGTGAAAAAGACAACTATAGGAAAAAGGGAGAAGAATAAGCTCTGTGTGGATCTGCATTTTGATATTGTAGTCATCAGGCTCCCATTTTTAGCCTGTTTAAATAGCGATTGTTAATCAGTGTTGTTCAAGGAGGTCCCCTTGCTAGCTGTCTCAATCATTGATGAATGTAATTTTTGCATGCACAATTTATTATACAAGAGGTCATATGATTTCTGAGGTCTCCTACATGACAGTTGGTGAACACTTTAGCAGCTTGTTGGTAACAGTGAAGCATGCAGCAGCTTAAGGGTCAGATATTTACCTCATGAGTTGGTGGAGACCAAAATTTAAGCTCAAATGAATGAGATCAGCCTGAAGTTGGACATTCATGACATGACCACCAGGAGTCCACTCTGAGTAACTGAAACTGTTTGTCCATAACTGCTGGATGTGGATGACTATTTGCTATGTCAAGACTAGAAAATTACAAGACTGCAGATTTAACTGCTCTCAGGAAATTTCTTAGTCCTCTTTTTTTTTTTTTTTTTTTTTTAACAATTAACAATATATACTAGGGATTGATGTTTTTTAGGCCTATTGATACAACAGTGCCTTGTAAGGAAAAGTAAGTAAATGTTCTCAGTTGTATTTGTATCCTTTATTGAATCAATGCACCAAATATAGCCAAAGATTTTATATATCTGTGTTACTATCCCACTATTCACACAGTAACATATTTGACTTTATGTGCAGGTCTTTGTCTGCAGAACATGATTTATGTAAGTCAGTGCTGCTTCAAACATCATCCCTGAGATTCCACCAGCGCAGGAGAAATGCTGCTAATCTCCATTTGCAAAGTTTGACAAGTCCTCTTAAAAGGTAAAATATATACAATGTAGAGAAACTCCTCAAATATAATTAAGTCTCCATAATCACTTTCTCGAGACGACAGCGAGAGGAGAAAGATTAATGGTGTGGAAGAGCTGTGAGGGAGGGGACGTATTCTTCACCATCTTGCCCCTCTCGCTCACTTCCTTTCAGCCCCCGTCCTTTTGAACAGCTGAAAAGTCTGAGATACATTATTGGAGCTAATCAGAGTCGAATGAGGAAAGCGCTGAGGTGAGACAGCAGAAATTACCTCCCTCCTCAGCCTGCCTGTTCTCTGTGCCCTCTTTTTACCGAGCCCCTGTCCACATGTTCTCTGATAGAGGTGGAGGGATAGAGGTTGGATGGTTATGGTGGGGGCGGAGGTTCGGCTGCGCTGTCGTCATAGAGCTGCGACTCATGCGCTCAGTCAAGAGGGTGATAAAATGATTCTCTAATACAATGAACGAAGTGAGACAGCAAAGAATTGGAGGTTAAAGAGAGGGAGGTCAAGATATAATATCATTCTTTTTTTTTTCTTCTTGTCCAGATGCTAGCAGTTCTAAGAAATATACCGATGAGTATAAGAACTTATCTAAGTTTGTGATTCAGAACAAAAAATATATTTCATAGTGGTAAAATGTAACAGTACACATATGTCTGGTTATGTGAGTGTTGTGACTTTCTGTTCAGAGCTTAAAATGGATCCTCCTGGTTGAGGGTGCTGTCCACATGTAGTGCAGGGCTGACAGACAGGAAATAACTGAGCTTGAGCTCTTGATTTCCTTAATCTTGGTTCTCTGCCAGGTGGAGTCAGCAACCTCTTACACGTTTTAAATAAAGACACAGCAGGATTTCCCCTTATCATATCGGTCATCAGAGGTGACAGAAAATCTTAATATCCTCATTCTTTCCTCTGAGATGTGTTTCCTTATTCCCTGAAGTTGTGTGTCACTGTCTTTCCTCACAACAGAGTCATTCTGATGCCTAGAGGATTAAAAAGCAAGGTGAGACTGCAAACAGTAAAACTAAATAACACACTGAATTTATCTGATTGTTCCTAAAATGTTTGCCTGTCATGTTTTTGATTTCTCAACAGTTTATTGACCAGCCATTTTATAACCGCTAGAGGTGTTTGTTTCATATATGTTTTGAGAAGTAGCCCCATCAAATCCACACATTCATGCCTACGCAAACAAACAACATTACTGCCCTGTGATACTTGCACCAGTATAATCACCTCTTCAGCATCTGTCACCTCAGAGGATAATCACCAGGTTTTACAAAGCAGTGACAGCCCTTCTGCCCGTTCTCATTGTCCCTGCTGGCAGACCACTTCTCCCCCTGTCCCTTTGCATTATCTCTTTGCACATGGCTCTCCTAGCCTACGGATGGACAAGAGGGCTTAAAAGGTTCATTAGGATTTATTTTTGTTCATTTTGTGGTGTGCCTATGGAGTGTTATGGTGCCTCCGCAGCAGGACTGACCCTGCGGTTCAAACGCTCTAACAGCCCATAAACAGAGACAAGGCCTGCAGATGACAACCTGCCACTGCCCGGGCTCCGTCATCTGCGGCTCACCAAGCCCTTTAAATAGGTGTCTGGGGTGTCATCGTCTCTGAGGGCTGCCTTATGGGGAGGTGTATAATAAAACCAAGACTATAAACCTGAGTGTAAGTGGCACAGCCTCGCCTGTGGCTCGTGCTGCAACTTTTGAGCAGCAGCAGCAGCAGAATGTGGGATGTGTTAGTTGTATGAGAGCGAGAGCGAGAGAGCGAGAGAGAGAGTGAGAGTATAGAGACAGGATGAGAGAGAAGCAATGAAGACAAGTTTAACGACATTAAAGGATGAACGCAGTAAATCAACATTAATGTCAGACCGATGCGTTCTCTGCACATTCCTCACGCGTGCTGGTGTGTTGTCATTCACTGTATCGTCGATTATTGCAGCACCTTATGATATGTTCATTATGTATCATTTAAAAGACTTAAAATGTGAAATGAGAGTGAAATGAAATGAAATTTACCCTCATATTGAAGCTGACACATCACTGATTGATTCTGTCTACCACTGATAACCTCCTAACCACTGAGCTGTTTTTTGCTCTCTAAGGTTTGTTCAGTTTAACTTGGCAGTTCTCGTGGTCCGGCCAATAATGATGTGTTCACGGTGTTGAGGAGAGACAGACTGTCTTAAGCCTTGGCTTTAGAAAGACTTACTTATCCAGCAGCCCTAAGTGCATGTAGTAGTATGATCGAGGGAGAAGAATGGCCAAGAGCCATCTGCCAAAACCACAACATCATAAGCAGCTGCTGAGCTTTCATGCATGTGTTGACTTTTTTTTTTTTTTTAAATTATGTTGTTGATGTCTTGACCCTCGTATCTAGATGGAAGCATTCAAGTAGCTGGAAAAATTATAAATAAGGGAATAGATGCTATTCACAGTTCTCCCACTGATTTATGAATGCAAATGTTGTAAAAGGGCTGGTGCAGGGATTTAACGAGCAATGTGTTCTGTGTATCTGCGAAGGCTGAATGACTGATGTGGTTATTTTTCCCTTCAAATCTCCTTTCTCCATGATGTGTAATAGTGATGCCAAGGGGTGGAAAGGGTGAGGAAATGATGCACTGAATTACATGACTGGTGGCTGATCTTTTTTTCTTTCAGCTGCTGTATTGTAGAGTATTGTTAACCATAACATGGATGGCTGGATTTGTGGCTCCTCCACCACATCTGCGTAATGACCACCTTCCTGTAAAGGGTCCCTGCGAGAGTCGTTATCCCTGATCCAATCGTCGATGACAGGAAAAGGGGATGGAGAGGACAGATGCAAGATGACAGGCGTTGTGCTTTCTGATGTCCCTCGCATGTCTCCAGGGGGAAGACTCACAGCCCCCACTCTTACAATGAATCCACAGAGCAAGAAAAGTAATCAGGCTTCTTCAGCGTCAAACTCAGGGATTATGTTTTCTTTTCTGGGAAGGCCACATATTTACTTATTGATGTGCTCCTTGAAGGGCAGCCTACCAGTTGTGTACAAGATAACATCCAGGTCACTGGGGTTTAGAGGAAAGTCTCATCACACGCCACATGTTTCTTGACATTTGGATCTGATGTTTCTATTGTGTATTACTTGAACCCTGAGGGCTGTGTGCATGGCACAGTGCATTATTTTGGCCTCATGTGCATCAGCAGGCTTTGGTTTTTTGTTTTGGTTGAAATTAAAGAGCCCAGAATTTAAACACCCTATAAAAATGATCTCTTTCATATTTACAAAAAGACTACAAGTTCTTATATAATGACACATACTCAAGCTAACTGCATTTCACCTTCACTCTGATTTCTAAGTGTGGAAAAAACTGCTCCTTGTCAGGGTTAACCTTTTGCACAACCTGTTTATACATAAAACTTGACCAAATGGCTTTTAATGTATTATTTATTTTATTTTTTTATTTACTTATTTATTTAATGCAAGTTGGAAAAAAAAATCATACACTAATTATAATTTACTTTTAAGGCAAATGCAGATTATTTTACCCCTAAATGCCATACGGGAAGATTTTGCAGAATGCTCGGTAAGACCATTCTGTTTGATAAGTTGAGAAAAAAATGTTATCTGAAAAGCATTATGTTTCACTCAAAAATGTGTTTTGCTGATGAGAACTGGTTGTGTATGTAAAATAAGGGAGAAGACTGGAGGAATTATGCCACACTCGAGAGTACAGCTGGAGATGTTTGTGTATAAATTAGCTGAAATGTTTTGTTCTGAATTTAGTCCATTCTGTTGTGAAGTGTTGCTGTGTCTCTTTTCCTTTTTACAGCTGGCTGAGTTGCTTTGCTGTAGGGAGCCATGTTTTCTTATTATCTGGTGGGCTACACAGCCAAGCTGTGCCTGCTGACTCTGTACTTTGTCAAAGTGGTTCTGTATTTAATGTCATTCTCTATAGTCAGGTAATCTGCCACTCTGTTCTGTCTTTTTAGGGCCACAAAGCACTGCGTTTTGCTTTCTGCTTTTCCCCCAGTGTTCAAATGAGCGGTGAAGTTTTGTTGAAGTGTTGTAATTTGGTTCAGTCTCATTGGTCTGAGGGTCCCCCTGAGGCACCGAAATGAATTGGTGTCAGGAACAGTTAAGAGAGGAGGCCTCTCTTCTGCTCATCTCTTGGCTTTGTAGAGCTTTGTTGTGATGGGATCAAGGATTTTGGTTTTCATATACAGTCATTTTTTGGGCATTTTGTTTTGACATAGTTAAATAACACAGAGCATAATTTAGTTTTTTTATTTGGTTTCTCTTTAAGGATTTGCAGAAAGCCTTTTTTCAGAACCATATAAAACCAATTTCAAAGTAATTTTTGTTTAAATTACAACCATTTAAATGCAGAATACCATTAAAAAAAGATTAGTTTTAGAAAGCAAGTGAAACACAAGTTGTTTTCTTAACTGAATGTTTTAACACAATTTGCATCTTTTATGTCAACCAATGACATGTCAGCGGTAAACTGTCATAGAATGCATTCTTGAAGTACTAAATCCCTCTACAAAATAAATTTTAACATGGCAAAAGTCACTTGTCCTTATTTCTCTCTTTTTTCGTCTACCCTCTTCCACACTGGGGGCACTAAGGACATGGATCGTGGACGGCATGTGGAAATAAAGTTATGCAGCTTTGTGATTTTAGCATGTTTGTTCATTTTTGGTTACATGTAAGATCAAATTTGGACATAGATTTTATAGAATGGTCTGCACACCTTTTTCTTTGTTCATTAAAAACTATTGCAGCTATTTTACATCAAAGCCCAGTTCAACATTGTACATTAAGGTGCAGATGGTTGTTGTTTTAATGGTTATCCAATTCAAGTGAACTTTAAAAGGATGAAAAGTTTCCCCGAGCTTTGGATTTTTTGGATTTATCATCATTTTAGTAGTTTTTCTGTTTACTGCCACCAAACTTTTTGCTTTCATTTCTCTCCGCCTCAATGCCAGACCTCATGCAGTTATTGCATTGATTTTTTTTTTCTGTGTGTGTGTTTGTGTGTGTGGACCGAGCGAATAGCTCTCACTGCCTTGTTGAGTTTTAACTCTTATTTAAGTCCATGTCTGTGAGCAGTGGTCTGGCTCGAGAGAAGAAATTGTATTGTTATAGTGAAAGGTTACCTCATTTGGGGTAATGACAAAAATATAATTTAGAAGAGCAGTTAGAAGATATTATGAATATTACAAAAATCACTAGTGAGTGGACAATTGCTCACAGCCTCAGAGATGGTGTCTGTAAATTTGGTTCAGAAGCCGAGCATGATGGAGCACTGTTTGCACACTGGCTTGAAAATGTTTAATTACATGCTTGTTTTTGTCTCCTTGGCTAATAGCAAGCCATTATCTTGGACTGTGTAAGGAATCTGGACATAACAGTCATAACAAAACAAACCTAATTAGCAGAGGTAAGGTGGTGACAAGGATCTCCAACCCGATTCTTTCTTTGTATGGCCTGTTTTCTGCATTTGGTGTGATAATCATTAGGGAGAGGGTGCAGGTTGGTGATGATTGGCTGAGTTAGGCTCAGCTGACTACACAGCAACACTTGTCTTATCTGATTGTCAAGGAGATGGTTCCATCAAAGGCACCAGCAAGGGGAGCTTTGCCCTGCAGAATCAAATGAGATATGTGTGCTTAGTAGCATCTCTTCAGATTAGGCAGCAGAATAAAGAGAGAACTATGAAGGAGGCAGAACAGGTGTGAGATAAAACGGCACCCTGGAGGAACATCTCCTGCAGGCCTTGACAACTGGCACACACGTTCACCTTCACACACTTGCATGCACAAACACGCCACGTACACAAACATGTACACACGCATACTGCGTCTGAGGTCCATGCACTCACACACGTTTCAGCACATTCACTCTGAAGTAACAGAAGTGGGGAAAAAAATGGCCTTCAATAAAAATTTGCATTTGAAACTTTGTTTATGACCTTGACAGTACCACTGCTACTTCACCTCACTTGATTCCCCTCACACACACACACAGAAACACACACACACACAAAGGCTTACTGTATTGTAAAATCTCAATCCATCAAGCCATATTCAATAAGCTTCTTGTAAACCATTTCAAGGGTACCTTTACATGAAACATTAAACACAGCCTGGCTAGCTTAGGTCTCCATTTATCTGCATTTCAGTGTGACCCCAATTACATTAGGTAAACTGCTGATTCAAACAACAAACTTTAACAGACTATTAACAATAAATGGCAATAACCCAGATTGAGTCGGGAGAAGCAAAGCGAAACATTTCTGCATGATATGTTAATGTGAAAACGACTCTCTGATGTAACATGATTAAATCATGCCAAATGTTTGTCTCTCTTCTCTCAGTAATGATGATCATTGACTGTTTGAACGTTTAATTTGCATTTAATAAATATGAATGTTGGTAAGGATGTTTCATGTCTGCTGCATGTAATAATCAGTCACCTGGGATGAATGCATTAGCTGGTGGTTTATTTTTATCGTGCAGACTAGGACATATAATATGCCAGTGATGAAAGTTCAAGTCTAAGTCATAAGTGAGCCAACCATTTCTTTACCTACCAGCTGACTTTTCCTGCAGGTAAAACACATTATGGCCAAATTAGTTTGCAATGGCATACAATGATAAACTCAAAAAAGGATTATGTAAAAGGGTCACATAAGTCTAGAGTGATTTATTGCCTTTTGTCTTTCTCTCATTGTGACACTGAAGACTGTGATGTATTGCATTTTATTCTCACTGAGAATTCCATTGTCTTCTAATGTGGACGATTCTGCATGGGTTGTACAGGACAGCTCAAGTGCTGTCAAGCTGTCCTTTATTTCACACATCAGTGGTCTCTATGCCTTCATTATAGGCATGACGCAAATGCTTTGTGGATGGTTTATATAATATAATACTCACAGATAAAGGCCCAGCGCACAATTGGCTGCACATGAAATATGATTTACCTATTATGATATCAAGACTTGAGAATTGTGTGTCATTTCAGGTCGTGCATCACATCTACATGCTCTAGAAAAATGCATCTGTGTCAGCTTTTATAGGTAATGTGCACGAGGCTGAGATAAGTGATTGTAACACATTGTATTTGTGGTGCTCTCTGGAGGTATGCAATGAATAAATCATAGTTTATTGAATATAAAAGACTTTATTTGCAGCTCTTCTGTTTTTCATTATATGGTTATAGAAGTTCACTTTGGGGGTGTGTGCATTTTCTAATATGTACATTTTCAGCAACCTTCAAGAGTAAAATGTCAACACCAGTGTGAAAACAACATCTGATTCCCTACTGAGAAGTTACTCGTCTTTTGAAACACTGCTCTTTTTATCACCTTGTTTTTTTCTGATGTGCAAACACATCGCTCCTTGGCCATCACTTTCTTTGCTCTCTTCACTTCTCAGTTGCTCCATCTCTGCTCCTCCCACTGCAGACACCTAAGGCTCTCCTCTTCCACCTGGTGTCCTCAAACGTTCACCTGTCCTTGACTAGCGAAGTTGCCACTTAGAACCCATCTTACATCAGGAATGTAGAATTCCACTTCTCAAATCACTGGTGCAACACCTCTGCATGACAACAACACACCATTAGTGGTCTCCAGTCAACATGTGCACTTTCAGAAGGCTGGCAAGGTACTCCATGGGGAGCTATCCGCTGTGTGTATGTATGTGTGTGTATGTGTGTGTGAATGCGTGTGTGTGTGTGTGTGTGTTTGTGTGCACTTTTTTTCATTTCCTGTAACTCCCGTGAGACAAAGAATTCACTCTATCTAAGAACATAGTGCTGAGGGCTGGTCACACCTCATTAATCAACCAGGAATCCTTGTTTTTTGCTGCCATACACCTGTACCCATTGTAACAATCTCCACAAATCTATCAACACGTAAGGAAGATACAAGGGCTGGTCTGTCTGCTATGAGTATTCACACACAGGTGTGTGAGAGTGAGGCAAAACGAGCTTGATTTAACCACAGCTTCCTCGTCTTTGTCCTTACACGGGTTCTCCTTGTGACTACTGCACAGGTCAGCCCAGATTTATAATTGGGTCCAGGGTGAGACATTGGGTACCTAGATAATGGAATGCCCCCATCACACATACACACACACACACATGCAACCTCACCTTCACCTATAATCCTTTCCCTGTCTTGAAGGCAACACCCAGCCTTTCTGTGTGTGTGAGTCCCGTGAACCTATTAGGAGGAAAGTTAATGTCCCATCATGCTCACCAATACGACCAGCCACTAACCATATCACATGATAAAATGAACTCTGACCATGCCTGATAGGCTGATAGCTTCATTCAGTGTTCATATTTGGTTCCCAGTGGGGCAGCTGCACAACCTTCTTGTATTATGGTCTCTTTGGAGCTGCTGCATGATCCTTTTTTCCTTCCTCTGCCACAACCACAGGGCCATCCGAGAACGGGAGCCATCTGTAGAAGACAATGAAAGCTGAGTATGAGGATCCACCGTTAGGTGAGGGCCACTTCATACAACCGAACATGAGAGTGTGCGTGCTCTCCTGCACGTTCCTGTCTGTGTGTTTGTGCTTGTGTGACTGAATTATTAATACTTGACAAATGACAGCCATTTTGAACAGACCTTCCACTCGACATCGATTAAATATAAACAATGGGCATGTGTGAGCAAATGTGTTTCTACCTCTGCCAGTGGAGCAGCAAGCCACTTTTAGCTTAGGAGAGGGATGCAGAGATTGTGCTTGATGGCAAGGGTGAAATTTATAGCACCAGACAGTCACTTGGTATGCAGGGAAAGGACAGGCACGACTGTTTTCACATAATTGTTCCATCATCATGCTCTCAGAGATATGCTTTTGTTTATAGGGTCTTTGTTTTGTTTTGTTTTGTTTCTGTGTTGTTCTGTGTGTGTCTTTGTGTGCTTGCGAGGGACAAAGAGAGAGAGAGAGAGAGAGAGAGAGGCAGAGAAGGGAAAATACAGAGTGAAAATAGAATATAGAGGACACATGAGTACAAATTTGTGTTTGTAAGATAGGAGAAGAGCAGTGGCGAGAGTGAGTAAAAACGGAATATAGAGTGTATGACAGCACTTTTTGTGTGTGTGTGTGTCTGCGTGAGTCCATGTGTTCACCTGTCCACATTCACCTAGGAGGGAGAAAGCTGAGAATGAGATCAAAGGCAAACAACTTTATTGGCGGTCTCCATAATTCAGCAGTTATACCAGGGGTCATAGTCTTTCCTTTGAGGTTGAGCTGCAGAGATGAATCTTTAATGCACTCTGCCTGGGAATAATGGATGGCACGGGCCAGCTACTACCCAGCCCTGCTGCAGGAGCTGGGAGAATTGGAGAAATGAATGGGGGTGGGGGTGGGGGTAGTGTATATGCGGGACATGTATGGACTGTGGGCAGAGAGTGGAACGAACAAACGGAGGGATGTGCAGTAGAGACAGCATGAGAGTGAGGATTTGTGTATGGTTTATAAAATATGTCAGCTCCTGTTCATATGTGTTTATCTTAGTTTCCTGTATGTGTGCTGTGTGTACAAGAATGCACTGCATGCTGTATCACATGCTTCGCTGTGTGTGTGTACAAGCTGAGTTTTCCCAGACGACAGTCTTTTCACAGCTGCACAGCTCCGAGGTGCCCTCAGGGTAGAGGGAATGATTGAGCTGCACCACCCTTCCCACTATGACCCACTAAGCCTCTCTGCCCCCCTGTGGTCCCCTGGCAGTCCCGCCCCTGTCCACCTGCTCTCATTGCACCTGGACTGGAACAGCAGACAGACTAGCACACTATCTCTCAGTGCACCCAGAGAAAGGGAAATGTTCAGAACCTCCTAAGGGAGAATGAGCAAACCTGCAGCACAGCAGGACATGCAGAAACATTAGTTTTGTGACTTGGCACAGCAGATGAGACAAAAATAAAGCTATAAGGTTAATGTCACTGATAGTCTCTTAACTGAGCTCTCAGAGAACGATCATTTTTATTAATGCAACTTACTTAATGTCAGTAGAGAAGTTTACCCTTTGTGAGATGCATAGCCTACTATTTAGACAAGTTAATTACCGCTTACTCAAACATAAACATCGTCACTGTCACGATGGAGCAAGTCTACAAATAGATCTGCTATGGAAATACCCATATTTTATCTTCCTCATATGCTTCTCTGTACCCATAAACAGGGCATCTCCAAGTTTAAGTACCCCATGTTTATATCCCTGACGGCCTAGATGAGCTTTAGTCCTTCTGATGTTTAGAGTGCTGTCAGAGTAGTGTCACGCACTGCACTAACATGCTAACGTACTGCATAGCTGTGCCTGAGGGGACGGAGGAGAAACTATCACACTGGAATAGCTAGAGTTTGTATTTGCCTCCAGTTTGAAGGTATACTGCATTAAATCAAATCCGCAAAGTGAGGCGTATTTACTAAAAGTAATGTATAAAAAGGGGAATGTTATACCATTAGAGAGAGAGGAAGGGAGAGAGAGAAAGAGAGAGAGAGAAAGTCACACAGTGTTGTGAAACTGGGTCACCCGCAGCTGAAATGTGGAGCCGGCTCGTCTGAGCTGAAATGAGGTATAAAATACAAACAAATGAGCTTGCGATGCAATAAACCGAGCATCACACATTGCCCCAGCCCTTTCCCTCCTTTCCACTCACACCCATAACACACAAGCACACACTTCACATTTCAGCTTGCTCAAGATTACATCTCAGCATCTTAGTCAATCAAAACCTCCCATTCCGTCCATTATCTCGATCTCTAAACCAACACAGGGTGGAGGCAAGGTGAGCTGAGCTGAGGTGAGGTGAGGTTAGGTGAGGTGAAGGGAGAGTTAGAGAGAGTTCATAATGGAGGTAGGAGTAACATTTTTTTGAGTGGTGACAGAGGAAGAGAGAGAGGACAGAGAGAAGGAGGGGAAAAACAGTAGTCGATCTGTGTGACAAGGGAGAGAAAGAGAGAGAGACAGAGAGGGGGTAAGAGAGAGATCCTTACACCTTGCCTTAGCTCAAAATATATTCCACATTCAGTGGGTGTGAAAGCAGGCAGCGGCATGGCAGCAGAATGCTTAGAATAGTTGAGGAGAGTTCATTATGGAATGACATAGACTCAGACTGATATGCTGAGACGAATCAGATTGCAAAATGAGACATATGCATTTTTTTTTCTCCCCTCTATTCCCATTTCCTGACGTGCAATGAAATATTAACTCGTCCTGTATGGCAGCCTCTTAAATTGCATGCGCGTCCCACACAAAGGGCCTAGCAAATGTGCCATTACCTCGTTTTAATCTGAACCACTTTCTCGGCTGCCTGCCTGCTCTTGCCTACCTAGAGGACAGATTGTTGATCTGAGGCATCGAAATAGGGAACAGAGAGAGACAATCCTATTTGAGAGCCTTAAATTTCTCTCTCAACCCCAATTTAAGGACATCCATCAACTGGTGAGGATCATGTCTTTCATCGAAAATGTAGAAAAAAATATCAGGGAGATGAAATGTCAATGAGCATGCAGTGACAAGGGGTTATGCGCTCTGGAAGCTTGGCTCACAATCTTCCTGTGTTGTTGATTAAAATGTAGATGATTGTAGATTATATCGTTGCTGAAACCACACTGAAATGAAATCTGCAGTTAATCTGTATCGAGGAATTTCTCTTTCATTGCTATTTGTGTATACATTCACACTGAACTCACACATCACAATAGAACAAGCTATGCTGTTATACATGGTGGGATGATACAGCTTCCCTTTAAAATTTAAAAGGTATAATTATATAATTTAGTTGGCTGACTAAAAGCAAGAATTTATGTGATCCTGGAAGTTTTAAGACTTTTCAAACAGAAAGTAGCAAAAGTTGAGCCAGCTGCATCATTTTTGCCGGACCCCTGCTTTGGCACTCCTGCTGTGTCAATGGATTGGCCTCATTCAAATGAATAAGGGGCATGTTTTTTTTACATGCAGCACTAAAACTGATCTGAACACAGAATTTTGCAGCACACATAATGTCAGTTGAGGGCTTGGGGTTCATCAAAGATGAACGCAAATGAACAGTCCTACTTATAATGCAGATAATAACTCCAGTATTTTGAGCAGTATAATATTTACTTCTGAATTCTATTTATATGCTTGTAATTTTATGATATTTTTAAAAAGAATGACACATATTTCCAAAATGACGACAGCCTGATGGCTATCAGCAGACAAATGACATCTGTGACTAATGGGATTTTAATGTCTCTGAATCTTAACCACTATCCTTCTGCACTGGTGATCTTATTCATTTTTAATCTTTTGCTACTTTGAGAAGAGATTTTTTTAAAAAAACAATAAAAAACCCAACAAAAACAACAACAACAAAAATCAAAGAAGTTCTTCCAGTGGTCCCTTGACTTGAAAATTCGTATTACTTAAGTAGTTGTGTAGGACCTGTTACGCAGGTTGTTTCTATAAGAAGATTCAAACAAGCCAGATAATTTCCCAGCAGTCCAACCTCATTGTATTCTCTGTATCCCAGTAATGGTGCTGCACCTACACCTCTGGCTCCCCTCCTAATGCTTCTCTCAAGGATTTTGTTGGGGCTTAATTAGCCATGTTGATGGATTGTATAGACCGCGTGCTATGCTCCTTATGCAGTGTGGTCGACTGCGGGTTGTGAGAATCTCTGGAGTCCATGTTAACACAGCAGTTCCTTTTTTTCAGAGAGTGCTAGCCATTAGCAGGCCCCTCACCCTGCCGACATAGGGGATTATGGGAATAAAAGAATGAGACTATGTGACCTTGGCCTCACACAGCCACTCCAGCATCAGTGCATCACACTGGGGTCATGTGTTTGTCTGCAGCTCTGTGTGCTAGGTGTGTGTGTGTGTCTATTATGGGAACGCTTGGGCTGCTCTCTGAACCGTTTGGAAAAAAAATAGAGAAGGGTTCACACATAAACACTTCCTTCAAGGACGACCCTTTCTCAAGGACCACCCATTTTCTGAGATTTGTACGCTCTCTATGGCATCAAGTCAAACAGGAGAACAAACTGAGATCTGAAAATTATACCACCTCGCCTCACTGCACGCTGAGGCACTGACATTCTTCTCAGGATGTGCTGAAATATCAAGGGAGACAACAGGGAATAGGGAGCTGCACCTCAGAGTGCGCGGCAGGAACTGATATTTTTTTGGTCTGTCTCTATCAACCAATCAATTAACATCAAAACGTTCCCATGGAACTTGACAACCCTGCAGGAGCTTCGTAGCGGGCCTTCAAAGCCTCACTGGTGATAACGTGAAAAAGCATTCCAAGCTGACAATGGGTTATGAAAACAGGCCAGAAGACTAAAATCAATGTTGTTGGTTTTTTTTCTATTGATATGTCTTACCTGCTGCTAGATAATTCGACCTAGCAGCAGATGATTTTTGTCACAATTGATTTGTTCCCCTGAGCCCTTACAGTCTGTTGTCAACAGCTCTATTTAAGAGGAATGCCATACATCCATCACCCGGGGAGATGAACCATTGGTGACTACAACATTTACAAACCATTTGCTTCTCTCCTTGCTTTCATCCTAGCCTCCAAGGTAATCTCTCTCTCTCTCTCTCTTTCTTTTACTCTCTATTACGAGTTGCAATTGTTTGTTTCTTACACTGACACAACACAATAATAAACACATATACATCCAGCATGCACCCAAATATGTACACAAACACAGTCTTGCAAATGTCAAGATGTCTAGTACAGATGGTAGTTACACTAATCACCAGTAGAGGGAAACAAAGTGCTGTCAGTTCATCCGGTGCAGATACAGTCATGGTGGCCCTCATGTGCTGTTGTCCTGTATGCAACAAGCGTACCATTCAGAGTCTCTATCATCTTCACCCATGAAGGTTTGTTTGGGAATCTTGATGATGATTTCAAGCAAAATGAGGTACAATCAGCCCAGAGAGTGTTTATATTTTAATGAATTGTTTGAACATGTATTAATAAAAACAAAACAAAACAAAACAAAACAAAACAAACAAAAAAAACAATTACTTTAAAATCTGCTCCACATGAAGACAAAAAGGTGTCATGCAGTTTTGTCAGACATCATTAAAAAGATCCATAATGATTGTGTATTATGCTGCCCAGCAGTTTAAACTACAGATTATTTTGAGGGATGAGGCCTCATTCCACATCATTCACTCCTACCTTATAAGCAGTATAGAGAGTACAGGTGATCATTCTGGAGTGCAAAAGCTTATTCTGCAATGCATTTAAAATGAATCACACCAGAATGTGTGAGATGGAGAGGCCCATTTATTATAGTTATCTGAACAATACTAGAAAGAGATTTTTTTTCACCCTTATCATTTACCTCACAAATTTCTTTTTTTCTCTTTCACCGCTGAACATATTTTTAAATTAACTGAGAGGGAACATTGCGTGTTAAAGTGCTTTAACCTGTGACCTTGTGATTTGAGTGGCAAGAGAAGAACAAGAAGAAGAGAAGAAGTCCCCCACCCCCCCATCCATCAATGACTTTAAATAGTGCACATCATCAGAATACATTATTCATACAATCAACTTGCTAATCATCTTTTATGGAGCATCATCTAGGGAATGGCTATTTTTACTCTGCTCATTTTGATGCCTTGTTTTTATTCACTTCCTGCTGAGCAAAGTGACAATAATAACAATTAGGCAGACGCACTGAAGGCAATGGGTAATGTGAACATCAAGGGAGAGAAAAAAAAAATAACAGCAACAGGTGTTCCCTGTATTGTGTCGAACTTACGTTTGCATATCCCTTCGCTCATTTGATGCATCTTGTTCAAAAGAGAGGAACAAAATGCAAAAAAAAATACTACGTTCTCCCAAATTCCAGTGAAAGTACTTTGCACATAAAAAACTCAAGAAGAAGTGGTGAGGAGTTTCAGGAGGTGGACTAATAGGTTACGACAGGTGCCAATGTCCATCATATCACTGTGTTGATATGCATGCTGCTGCTGTAAGCCAACATGTCAGACCTAGGCTTCCATCACAGCCCCTCTACAGCTGACCAATCACTCTATGATGACACATTAAAACAGCGTTTTCAGCAGGATAGACAGTACAGCTCATTTTTGAAGACATACAGTAGGCTGTTTGAACTTGGAAGAGTCTTCTATTAATGGCAGCATCAAAGTTGTGTTCAGTGTCAGAAGATTCAGGAGAGCCTTTTAATGATCTAGATGGATCCAGCTGGACAATGTTCACAGGTGAATCTATACAAACACTCACATGATATTGACTTTAAACTTGACGAAACATAGCTCAAGGGTCCTGATGAAATTCTGGAACAAAAGCAGGGTACTTGCTGGCAAAAGTGAGAGAAGTCAAACATGCAGTGTTCTTCTTTTCCTAGTCATGATTGTCTTTTATCAGTCATTTCTTCATTGTTATTTCTCCACTCTGTTTGTTTGTCTATGGTTGGAACCAGAAGGTGGAATACTCATTAAATCTCATTGATGTTAGAAAATTCAAGGTTCATGCTATTTTGCATTTCATACTTGTTTGATGTTTTCATTTCTGGTGGCTCAGTCTGTTTTTTCACTCTTCGATTTCCTTATTTCTTATATTTTTTTTTCATAAGGCAAAAGATTCATATGAAGGCTTAAAACAGGCTCTGCACGGGACAGATAGCAGAAGGAATTAACAGCCATTTCACGCTAGCACCTCGGTCGCCGAGCAGGGCAGTGTGAGAGGGAAGCAGTCTGGGTGCAGCCGGGGCACTGACGGCCCCCGAGACACTCTGTAATTGTACTGCTCTGAAGAGCAGGTAGGTGTGCAAATTACCAAATGTGCCGTGTAAGCCCATTTCAGCCAGTTCAATCGCTGTCAAGCATTTCCAATTTTTGAGCAATTTCATCTTTGGTTCATTTCTGGATTTCTCAGTGTCTTGAATGGAGCAGAGTTTTTTTTTTCTGTGCGCTAAGTTTTAAATACAACAAAGATGATATGTAAGATATGCTCCATCTCGCTCCCCAGTGTGACTGAATTATTTTTTAAAATATCAATAAAACCACCTTATAAATTACATTATTGTAGTTAGTTTTGTCAAAGAAAATATGTGTTTAACCTAAGCACACATAATATTTGTTGACCAGGACACATTGCTTTGTTTGTTTTTAATTAAGTTGATTATTTATTGGGTTGAGAGCACAAAAGTGTCTGAGTATCTATATTTAATCAAATACGACTCATTAAATAAGATTATTACCATTTTTTTGTGTACTCAGAAAACTTGGAAAAATTTCCTTTTGTGTCCATTAGTATTACAGCGTTACATTTCCACACTATCTTGTATTTCATTTTGCCACTCTGTCCAACTTTTTACTGAGGAGAAATTCCTTCCCCTTGATATATTGCCTTTATATAAGAAAGTGTCAAACCTGCAAGACTGTGAAGGATTGCAGGGCGACCTGGGAGCGCCTCAGGGTGGGCAAAAAATACCAGCTGATGTCACCTGGGCTTCCGCTAACAGAGCCACAGCCTCTGTAGGCAGTGTGGGGTTGGAGACCAGAGAGGGAACAAAGGAAACACTGACCCCTTGGTGCGTGACGATAAGGTGGCACAACAAAAGAAGCTAGACCATACACGGAGTGAACCTGGCACTGTGCACTGTGATTTCTATCTGGCCTCTCCAAGCATTTGCTGTCATCCACGAGCTGGGGCAGGTGCCAGGAAATTCAGGGCACAGGTCCTGTGAGCTGTCAGGTGTGCTGACGGAGCTCGGGCTGGGGGTGATAATTCCACATCACTGACCTGAAGCACTGGAACATTAACAATGTCCTTACGCAAGGTAAGCTTATTAAGAATTACTCCCCCATTCAGCATTTTGAGTACTTCTATAATATTTGGTGACAGTTATCTTAATAATTATTATTTTATTTATATATTTATTTTGTTAGTTAGTTAGTTAGTTTGTTTGTTATGTGCTGGCTGTCCCCTTACATTAACATACATTACATTACATAAACATACATACATTTGTACTTTTCCAAAATGTCAACATTTTCTTAAATGTGCAGAGCTTTAGTCTGATGTCACTATGGAAGTCAAGAGCTGTATCACAATGATGATGTAAATTTGTGCATAAAAATGGATTTATGCATGGCAATATAGTACATAGATTAATAGAGTCAAGATAAAAATAAAAATCAACAATTGAATTTGCAATTTCATTTACATATACTCAAATTTGTGTTTTGAGACCATAATAACAATCAAAAAATGCAGTATAAAATTTAATTTTCGAAGTCACAACCTGCTTTTGTGTGGACAATATTCAAATAAAATAAGCAAAACAGCAACTCCAGCCTGTTACATTTACATCATAGATTGATAAAAAAATGGATGGAGCCGTTATCAACAAGTGACCATATTTGAATAAGAGGGTGGAGCTTGGGTGAATAAGCATTCCCATGAACGACTTTGTGACGCCTAGCAGACAAGTAGTTCCTGTTGTCATTCACAGAAAAAAAAAAAAAAAGGTTTTTTGCCTTAAAGTCTAAATACAAACTATGGACTTGATTTTTGTCAAAATGCACTCTCTGTATAGTTTTCACTGTGTGGATTATCAAGACAAAAGCCATGTTTTGTGTCAGGCTTTAAATACATTTA
>JAQMCX010000050.1:9426282-9436670 GCA_029814765.1 Acanthurus leucopareius
TTCAAAAACCATTCAAATTACCGACTTTGTGACGCATAGCAGACAAGTAGTTCCTTTTGTAATAAAAAAAAAAAAAAAAAAAAAAAAAAAAGTTTTTTTGCCTTGAAGTCTAAATACAAACTATGGACTTGATTTTTGTCAAAATGCACTCTCTGTATAGTTTTCACGGTGTGGATTATCAAGACAAAAGCCATGTTTTGTGTCAGGCTTTAAATACATTTATATATGCTGTAAATTTTTAACAGTTTGAAACTAAAATAACTTTTAACATTTGGTTTTTAAAGATTTTATCTGCCCTAAAGTGGACATTTTTTCTTAAATGAAAATGCAAAACAGCACTAGCTAGTCTGGTGACATGTATGTGCATCAACATAAAAATGTCACCACACGAATAATAAGGCATTTTTCTTTGACAAATATTGAGTTTGATGTCATACAGTATGCCTGCCTAGCTTGGTTTTGTGTTATGCAACAGCAAGCATGCTACTTTGATCTTGTGTATAAATAGAGTAATACACTGTGACCCAGTGTTTACTTACAATGAGAACCACTGCTGACACTCAACCCATGCAGCCGTCAAATACAATACAGATGCAGCAATAATGGACCTGATGATTTATCACCATCAAAATCCATTATATTGCCTTAGGCTAAAACCCTGTATAATTAATGGTGATATTTTTTTATTCATACCAATATCTTTTATTTAGATTTAACCAGAGGAAAATTGATTCTGTCTTTTAAAGTGTGCAGGTGTGTACAAGTGTTAAATAATTATGAAATTTCTGCAGGTTGGAGCCTGAATGACATTTGCAATTCAAAATAATATCCACTAAATGAAAAAGGTATGGTCTGACATTTCAACTGATGTGATCATTATGAACCAACTAAAAATCCATCCTGAATTCATACCCACAACATTTTTAGATTATTAGCTCTTATTACATTACAATACTGTTCGGTTCCCATGTTTAAAAAACACACGAGCCAGAGAAAAACAAAACAAAAGCCTGCACAACCATCTTGACTCACATCTGCCACCTCCACATGTCCAGGTGCAGGCAAGGGGCATAATAACTGACATAAGGCTGATGTCTTAATTCAACAGAACGTCTCAGGGATTTTTCTAAACTTCTGGCCCAAATTGATATGTAGCAGGTGTCGCATTTGTTATAGACCACCAATAATTAAGATTTCAAGCTTCTGTTTTTCTTATGTACATTGATTTTTGACTTTTTGTCTTGAATTCATTTCATGATGGATGCCATACCAGAGAGGATGTTGAAATATTTTCCATTAACCTAAAAGGGATTTGCATTAATCAAGTTTTGCCTTCCACCCCTACCACGGCTTAAAAAAACACATTAGGGGAAAGGGACTTGTTTATTTACCACCACAAACCACTGATACCATAGAGGGGATTTTTATAAACTGAGATACTTAGAAAGAGCTTTTTACTGTTACCATAAATTTAAATGAGAAAACATCTATGAACACCTCTGGCTATAAATTGGTTCTGTCAAAATGAATAAATGTGCAAATAAATAAATAATGAATAAATTTCTCAGGTAAAAAGTAATTTACTTGACCAAATTATTATTTTTTCAATGGTCCTTTTTCTCCCTAGAAGTTCTACTCCTTGGCTCAAGACATTCCTCATTTTTTCATCCCTTTTTTCATTTTAAAACCTGTCAGAGTGAGACATTACTATAGAATTCCTTTGTCAAGTCATGTTGCTGTGATGGCTGAACAAATGCCTGTGTGATAACAACAAAGGATTAGGGAACAAAATGGAAAAAAAAGAAATATCACACTTACTCCAGTGCTCACATTCCGCCACATTCAGTGGCTTCGAATGCCACTCAAATGATACTCTATTTGGAGCATTGCAGTGGTCACCAGCATCTATGCTGATAAAATGGACCTCAGCTGTAAAATTGGGCAGGCATGTTGACCCACGAGCTTCCGCTTTGTACGCGCCTCTTCAGTATTCAGCTGCCCAACCAGATCAGAAGCAACGCCGTCTCCTCCACTCATCTCACAGTAGAGAGCCTTTCTGCCCATTTTCACTCAAGTGCTCATGGTCCGCAGCACCGCGATAAGACAACCTGTTGACGTGTGGCACCTAACTCTATGTGTCATGGTCTGGAGTGTATTTCATTCTGTGCTTGTCATTGTGGTTGGTGGCCGGTTGCCACACTCGACTGGTTCTCTGTGTGGACAGAGATACTTCTGCGGTGTCAAATAGAAATGGAAAAAGAAAAAAAGGGAGATTCACCAACGGCAATCTATGTAAGTGAGTGACTTCACTAGATAGGCAGCTCTAGTTCTACTCGCCCAAGCACAAAAGTGATGAATGTTGACTTGTAGGGCCACTGTAAACTATTGAGCACAGAGACTAAGGATGAATAGTCGGTTTTACTTTCAGCTGAGTCATCTGTGAAATCGTGGACACTCCTCCCACTCCTTCTCTTGCTACACACATCTTCATATCCTTCGGCATTATTTACTCTGGGAACAGACTGAAGTCACTACTAATGAAAACACAAACACAGGACAGCAGGCATTTAGGACTTCATCCCTCATCCACTGAGGCAGCCGAATCAACCGGGCTCTTATCTAAATGTTGACATTTGAACCTGAGAGTAATATCTTGAAGAATTATGGGTTTAAGCCGTCCTTAATGGTCGAGCCGATGGATCGAAATCAGCAGTCTTCCTGTAGCAGCAGACTTGCTGCCCCTAGAAACACTGAGGAGTGGAGAGGCTTGATGAATAATATATCCAAAAGGGAAGGCGATATGACAGCAGGAAATTAAACACACTAATACTGGGAACGGAGGACAGGACAATCAAGACTTAATTAAAGACTTTGAGGAGTAGAGGGCATGATTTAAGGCCAGAGATATACTACTTTCCTGCTGACATCAGTGATGAGCCAAGGATTATGGGGGCACGGCAACTGGGTGTGTTTCGGGAGACCTTGTGCCCTCATATGACTCTGATAATGAGTAGCTATTTCTGCTGTTGGATAATTACCACCCTCCCTACGTTAACATGATGTCTGGGAAGGAGTAAGCTTTCTAATAATACATGTGTTGGCAACGAGCTTTATTTCACCTTACCCAGACCTCTGTTGTTAAAACACTGGACCTCTTTAAAAGGAACGAAATAGAAAGACGGAGATTTCTTTATAGGCCAAGCCACTGCTGTTTTAATTATGTCTAAGTAAGTACCAACATCTTTCTTGGTAGAACATCTGTCTTGTTTTTACAGTAGCTATTTAATAGAGACACAGCACACATGACAGATGCTGGGGCGAACTGGACAATCATTCAGAGAAACTACAGGTACAATCTATAACACAGGAGAAATGAAAGGAGAAGGGAAATAAAAACTCCACTGCTCTCCCTCCAACGCTTTTAACAGTTGCATTGTGCTCCTCCCGAGGGGAGGGGTGCACCATGAAAAGGTGGTTAGACTGCTATTCATCTTTCCTGACATGTTTATTTTTATTCACACTTTCTGTCTGGCTATTCAAGCATAATTTCATTTTGCAACCACACATGGTGTTGTCAGGGTGTGTGTGTGTGTGTGTGTGTGTGTGTGAGGCCTGTGTTTGTATATGCTGTATGATCATCATTTAACCTTAGGCATGTGAGTTTCCTTGATTTTTTTTTGCACATGGCTACAGATGCTGAGTAAAATTATTTGAGAAAGAGAGAGAAATTCCTATGATATCGACCATGGATTAGAAAGCCGATTGCCGTCATGTTAATGTATTACATGGTGCTACATTAATAATACATAGTAGCAATAGTAGTACAAAATGTGAAAGAATATGTTGGTAAAATTCCACCCTGCTGCTGGATCCTGCTGTGATGCTTTTGGGCGTACAAATTCACAGTTTCATTACACCGATGTTACATTTTTTCATGTTCATGTCAGGTTTTACAATTTTAATTTCATCATGTAGTGAAGTTCTAGTAGTGAAGCTCCAATCCCAGAAATGTTTTCATTTGAGGGAGGAATGAATTTCTGTTAATACTGATTTAGGTTCTGTTAAAATCTCAATTTTTCAAAAGGTAAAAGCTTGTTACTGTGGCACTCATTCAGGATTATTCAATAAGTCCTCATTAATATTTAATCAAAGCAGACATAATGCAATTTTGAGGCTGAACTAAGTACCAAGAAACAATCAACAAATGAAACAAGAACTGATGCTTATCTTTCTCATTGAACTCCCCTCCAGTTCCACATATCTTCTGCCCAACTGGTTCCCTCTCTCTCTCTCTCTTTCCACCTCTCTCTCCTACCTTCACTTCCCCCCTCCCTTAGATAGTGGATGTAAGGTTGATAAATGGAGCTAATTGTTTTATGGCATGGCTGGCCTGACGCTAGGAGCGCAATCAGGCTGAATGAGGAGGCCTTGGGGAGGCCATTACCCTTCCCATTGTTATAAAGGACAGGAGGACGAGGCTAGGCCAGTGCACTCTGGAGAGATTGGGTCACTGACAGAGATGCAGAGATTATGCACTGTTGCAGCCTCTAAATAAAACACACACACCTATATATAAAATAATGCATATATATATGCCACTTTAAGAATTAAATAACATTCTGTTCAGTTCAGGTCATAATAGATTTCACAACACCACTTCCTTTAATACAACAGTGGGCTAAAGCATGTTTTTACCTGCTTTGTTTTTTCACAATCACATTATCATTTACTTAGAAAATTAAAGCTGCCTTAATTACTATGTTAACACTGACAATGGATTAAATGGTTATGTGTAATCTGAAAGGGGTCACTCGTAGTGACAAATGCATCGAGAATTAACACCCAGCTCTAAAGTTCCCTTCAGCTCTCCGTAATTTTTCCGCATCTCTAACCTACTGTTTTACTTTTACTGTTTGTAACTGTACTTTTAGGGTTCACTCTAACTGCTCTTATTAATCTCATACCCTATGCATCAAACAGGTGTGTACAGATTAGAAAAAAATGGATAAAATGAGTGTTATCTTCTTTCACAGCCCAAACAGCAGCCAGACAGTTAGCAAGTTAGCGAGTGGTGAAATAGTGGATTATTTTGCTGCTAAGAAACAAGATAACTCCACACCAGAGCTGTAAGGAGGGTGAATACTGGCCCTCAGTTGACCTCTAACATTGCTACCCTGACCCAGGCTTGCAATAAAAACTTAAATCTAAGGCTAGCAAGCCTGTAACCTATAGTGATTCTTCCTATGTGTAGCATTAAGTGTGGAAATGATTTAAACTTCTGTGGGCAAATGTAACCTTTCCTAACTGGAGGGATGTTTGTGTGTGGTTACCTCACAGCTAGATCACAGTTCCTGCTTCCAGCGAGCCACATACTCGGACGTGGGAAACTCACTAAATATGCCTTGGAAGCAGTCTAATTGGAAAGCCCACTGTGATATGGTTCTTCAGTTCTGAAAGGTTGCTGAGTTTACAGTGGTGGGTGAGACAAACTCAGTTTTCTCAGTTTTTTTTCTCTCCAACACGTATTGCTATTGGCAACTTCCTCATGGCAAGTTCAATTCCTACTCATATTCAAAAATCTCTCCTCCACAAGTAAAACTCCTGGGGTCTTACTAATCACTCCTCAAGTGTGACGTCAAACATCATGCAACTTCCCGCAGCTTGCCTATATGCCACACCTACTCCTATAGGACATTCTCCTGAACAAACAGCTAAAATGTTTTCAAAACACTGTGAGAAACAAAAAAACCCAGACAAATGCTAAAGTTGCTCTGTTTGGTTTTAATGTAAAAAAAAAAAATCATCTGTTTTTTTTAACAACTTTGCCATTTTGCCATTTCAGTGCTTTGAATATTCACTTTTCCCATGTGACCCCAAAAATTTCATTGACACTGGTTTAAGTTTTTTTACACAAAGTGTGACCAACATTTTGACAAGCTTATTTTAGATACACACTATGCTAGCCCAGCGATGATATTCTGGTCAGGGTGCTTTAGGTACCGGACATACTGTAAAAAAAAAAAAATCTCTTTGGACTACCAGGGTGGTGAACCATCAGACCCTGCCTGGTGCTTTACCAGTCCCCCCTGTGAGCCTGCCATTCAGCAACCCGACACAACACCTCAATACATGACATGACATTACATTACATCAAATACTTACATCAGTGTTATTATAAGTGTAAGGTTGGAGTAGTTTTGTAGTAGTGTTTGATCAAACTATAAATTAGTGCTTGCTTTCCTTCACTGTAATAACCATGTTTCCCTAACCGTAACCGTAACCAACCCTAATTTATTTTCATACACGAAGCTGGCTGGTGAAAATTCAACTCAATTTATTTTAGTTTTAATGAGCCAAATATACATGCATAGATCTATGAAGTTGTCTGAAGTTGTCTGTATCAGCATTAAAGCAAAAATATGTGACTTAGAACACACAGACGCTATTTACTAACCAATATTTTGACAAATTATATGTAATATCTGACTGCAGCAAAATGTCTATTTAGTCTTATGTGGTTATCATATTTCTCTGAACTTAAGGTTGAGATCATCATTCCTCCATGCTATGCTTGTAAAACACTTGGTGCAATCGAATAGACTGCTATGTTAATAATGATAGCAAGTACAAAGGCTATTGCAATTGGAGCCTTTATGTCCCTGATGGAAGGCTCTTACACATTTCTATCAAGGATAAAGTCAGTAGAGCAAAGGTTGTTGCACACTGCAGGTATCTGTAATGGAGGGGGTGGCTTATGGTCAGACCTACCTGAGTTCCCATCCACTATTTTTATGAACATCTTGAATTTGAGCCAAAGGAAGTCTGAAGGTAAACATCAGGTTCATAAAAAGTTCATATGCTTAACTGAGATAGAAAAGTTGGCATAGTGCTAAAGAGAGTGTGCTTAAGTGAGATTGAAATAGTTTTTTGAAAAAAATGAGGCCATGTTGGGATTGCTGGCAGTGTAAACACAGCACACAGCAGCATTCATTCACCGGTTACACATTCCTCCCCATCACCACTGTTTAGTCACTGATTCATATATCATGACGTATTTAATGGAACTCAATGAATAAGTGGTAGACTTGTGTTTAAAGATGAGTTACTGATACCTATTGGATTACATACTTTTACATACTCTGTTTGGATCATCTCCTCTTATGAAAACACATATAAATTTGTATTGTCCCATGTCCCATTTTTCTGAAAATTCCAATAGGAAACAAAAGAGATATACCCACTCTGCCTTTATGTACTGTTAACAGTGACTACACAACTGCCAACTGTCTGGGCTCCAAAAGCTCAGCCTGAACCGAAGCAAAGTCCAGCTCCACTGCCAAAATACAGCATCAGTTGGCCGCATTGGAAAACACTGCTCTCTTAGCTTACAGCCAATGTGACCCAGGGTCAGGTGTTCACTCAGGTGAACATGGCCCAGGCTGTGGACCAGGAGGAGACAATAAGGTTTTCTGAGTGATAAAACACTTTTATTTTCTGACCAATCACATTCACTCTCCAGCTAAGAGTGGGTGTCTGATCACAGGCAAAAGAATGAGGTGGCCCTGGAGTGACATTCACCTGTCTGCTTCAACCAGTGAAGGGAGCATTGGTCATAAGGTAGCACACAATATGCAGGGGTTTTGGGAGTGTGTGATGGGCAAACTGAGGCAGTTTCACCTGACTGTTAACAATGCCAGCTGTCTTTTTCTTCTCAATTCTTCAGCAGAATGTCAGCCAGGGTGTCATATTTCCATATGACTCTTCCCACACACTGGTGTCCAAAGCATAAAGGAAGACGAAAGAAGGGATATTTGCAGACAATGTTTAACTTTAAAGTATTACCTTAAGTATCTCAAACATAGTAAAACAATCATCACTGAAAAGATCATAAAGTTCACAGACATACACACTCACACACAGGTACACAGGGTTGGGGTTAGACTAGTGTTTTACTCTCACTGATAAATGTGCTCTGCAGTTCCGTATTGGTACTGTATTTTACTGCATGTCAGACACTGTTCTTTGCCATTTCTGACATGATTAGCTGTTTCATTTAACAGATTCTTGTTTTCTATACTTTTTTCCTGTTACTTGTCAGAGAAAAACCTACTTTCCTCCTTTTCCAGTCGTGTTCATGTCCTCGTACTTACAGTTGCTACAAAACAATCACTTTGGATTTAACAATGGTAATCTCTCCCCTAAGAGACATCTGAACAAGAACATTTTAGGCATTGCGCGTCAGTTTTCAGTTTCAGCAGAAATTGTTTCTGTGTCCTTCCAGCCTCATTAATGTTTGTGTAAGGCTCGGTTTCACCCCTGTAAAACCAAAACACAAAGTGCTGCTGATGCCAAGAGAAACACAAGAAGACCACCTTTCCACACACGCTAACAGTGGAATTGCTGAGGTCCTTCTAACTGTTGCTGCCTATTCAAATCAAGGCCACACTTTTCTCTCAACGTACTTTACTCCAATCACTGGACCCCATTAGAGACATAGCTCATCAGTTTCACAATGCCAGTAGATATGAAGGGAGTTAGTTTGTCAGGAGGCAATCAGTGCTAAATGAAGAGTCTTCATGCTTTATTTCACCCCTTCCCATTTGTTAACAATGATTGTCTGGTTCTTTTAACAAGTCCTCAACACCCTTTGACTCTAAAAACTGTGCAAAACAACAGCAACAACAATAAAACAAAACCAAAAAACAAAACAAAAGACAGTAAACAATATGTAGATAAACATAATCTGTGCAATGTCTATGTGCAATAATCCATAGCTTTAACTTTTAAAACTTTTTGTAGCTTTAATTTCTTATTTTTATTTATATATTTTGTACTTTTACTGTACTGTACTGTGCTATGCTACTGCTGGAACCACAATTTCCCTGAGGGCGTCTCCGAAGGGATCAATAAAGTTCTATCTAATCTAATCTAATCTAATGTTAAAATGTATCAGAATACAGGAAATTACATCTGCTCTGATTAAAATTTTCTGGGAGAGGACCCCTAGCCCCATCATTACATTGTCCCACCTACAAGAAGAGGAGATACAAGCTGTGAACATGATGCTTCCTGACATGGCAGTAAGCATATTGTGTCACCTCCTGTCACTGTCTTATCCTTTCAGCAGCTCCAACTAAACTTCATTAAAATGGTTAATTTCTTTATTTTAATGGTTGAATACGTGCTACAAATTTTCTCCATAGTTGTTCTGTGCAAGCACTGGCTGTGGCTTCCTTTTTAGCACTATTACTGCTAATACATCAGTTGTTTTTCATTTTACTTAGACTTGCTTGAACAGGGGTCGGCAACCTGTGGCTCCGGAGCTTCATGTGGCCCTTTCATCGCTCTGCTGCGGCTCCCAGTGTCTTTGGAAAATAAATAATGATTAAATAATAATTAAAATTATTTTATTTTATTTGGTTTATTTTTTAAATTTAATTCTAAATTTGAAGATTATGGTGCTCTTGTAAAATTAAAATAAAATGTGTTTATTTTCTGTTTTTCTTTTCTTTTTTTTGTCGCTCAAAATATGCATCACAACTGCAACATGTGCACACATGTGCACGTAACCCATTGAGCTTTTCAACCCCCGGTAGGCCAACCATGAATAATTTTAAGAAAAGAAAAATTCTGAAGAAAAGAGAACATTATCCAGACAGCAAATTAAAGACATCAATTCAGCTGTGGCGTACTCAATCGCTAGCATCTTTTTTTCAGAGTTCAAAATGTTCAAATGTTTTATGTTGCATGCAGAAAAAAAATGTGTTTTCTCTGCACCAGTTCATTGATTTCATGAATGCAACACACTATAGTTTCTTTATATATAGAATAAAGGTTAATATATATATGCAGTGTTATCTTCATTTTAGATGTCAAAAGGGTTTTGCGGCTCTGTGTTTTCTTTTCTGTGGGAAACGGGTCCAAATGGCTCTTTGAGTGCCTAAGGTTGCCGACCCCTGTGCTAGAAGTACTCTTCCCCTCTCACACTTGCTCTCTCTTGCTTAGTGTGTCACATGTTTAGCTATTCCCCTGACTCCTTTAGCGATAGGGGTAAATGAGATACAGTTGTCTCTCACTATAACGCGGTTCACCTTTCGCGGCCTCGCTGTTTTGTGGATTTTTTTTAGTGCAATTTTGCATGCTTTTTTTTACAGCGTATGAACGCGCATTGCGTTCTGCGTCCTGATTGGCTAAGGGACTGTAGACCATTGTCAATCAATCTCCTCCATGCCGTGTCTCCTGCACAGTACAGAATGCATTCGGCTTGCAAAATTTACAGAAATGTTCGATCGCTAGCAGTGTGACTCTGAAGTGCTGTATGTTTGCAAGTTTCCTGTCTGAGAAAAGTGTATAAAGTGTGTGGTGAGGGGTTTTACAGCCTTAAAACA
>JAQMCX010000050.1:9436770-9462948 GCA_029814765.1 Acanthurus leucopareius
TAGCTTTAACTTTTAAAACTTTTTGTAGCTTTAATTTCTTATTTTTATTTATATATTTATCCTTGTTCCAACTTACTTTTTACTGTACTGTACTGTGTTATGCTGCTGCTTGAACCACAATTTCCCTGAGGGAGTCTCCGAAGGGATCAATAAAGTTCCATCTAATCTAATCTAATCTAATCTAATCTAATCTAATCTAATCTAATCTAATCTAATCTAATCTAATCTAATAATCAGCCCAGGTCAAAGAGGTAAAATAATTATAATTTTTAAAAAAAACAGCAATACATATTTCTGCCAAACCACAGATATATTGTAATTTCAGTATTTCTACAATACATATCAGAGTAATTCATAACACATGAATAAGATAAAGCTTTTCTCATTAATGGGAGGAGAATGGGGTATACTAATGAGTGATATTCATAGTGTCAGATTTTTGACCCACAAAATCAGCCAATATCAGTAACTGATTTTTGCCCAAATTTATGGGAGCATTTTGGGAACAAGATGTCAAGACACTGTCCTGTTTGGTTTTTGTCTGCAAACCTGTTTATTTTTAGACATAGCACTCTGCTTTCCTAAATTAATCAAAGTTTTTTTGTGCCTAAACCTTACTAAACCTTAACAGCACGAAAGGAGGCAGAATGATATGCTGGCATTGCACATATTATAGGGTTATATGGGATCTACAATACCAACACTTATTCTGGCAATGGAATTGACATAAAAATTGTTAAATTCACAATTAACCAATTATGTGGGAGCTAAAATGCAAAACTTAAAGCTCGATTAGGCTTTTGGTACTAATTTGATGTCACCTTCATCAGTCGTCTTTTTCTCCAGAGCTACAATTCAGCATTAGAATAAAAAAAACCCAAAAACACTACAACATGGTGGAGAGAGAAGTTCTACAAATAAACTTAATAGTCTCAACACAATGAGTTCAGAACTGTTAGAATGGTAATAAGAATGATCTCACTTTGAGCTTAACATATAAAGAAATTTACAAGAACAGCATTTTCTTTGCCAGACAAGTCACTTCCAGTTGTCAAGCTAGGTTAAATGAGGTCAGAATTTACCCTGAAAATGTCTGTATTATGTTGGTGGGTAATTATCGATGGCTTCTTTCCCTGTAGACTGATAAGGTGGCCAAGCTGAAAGATGGATTGCTGTGCTCTGCATATCAGGGGTTGGAAGCATTGATCTTTGGGATTAATGCTGGCCTCAGAGGAATTGATGGCAGTCAAATAGGGTTTCTGTAATTATACATTTACATAGGGCTACTATTCTGAAAGGTGCTGACACACACTTTAATGTTGCACAACTAATGGGGTAGGAAAAGAATATATAGGTATATATTTTTCACCTCACTTATTTTAATATTACTTGACAAGATAAAAAATAAACAATCCATTCATCACAAATGCAATGATTTATATATTTCTTAAAGATTTACCAATCTTTTATATGCAACTATGTCAAATTTACGATCCCATGTGAGCACTTAGCACTCTGTTGGTGGTTCAGAGGCCACACCCAATCACTATTTCAAGTGGCAATGGTTGCTGATGTATTTATAAACTAGCCCTAACCAGACTGTTATTTAGACTGACCTTCCTGAATCAATACAGAATTTTGTCCCACTCATTATCATTTTTTCATTATAGCCTGAAGGATTTTTAAAAAAGATGGGTATCACAAGCCAAAAATTTTAATGCGGGGTTTGGCAAAAATGTATGCAGACTTCAGTCCAGGAGGGTTTGTAATCAGTGCAGAGTAGATGCCCTCATCCTGTCTATGAGGGAAATGTGAAGCTGTGTGTACTCTGTGGCTTTAGACCCTCACATACAGGTTCGGCAATGTTGTTGTAAAACTTAGCAATTGCAACTACAACAAAAGAATCTCTGTGTCACTGGGAAAAGAACAAAAAAAATGAATTTTGATTGTCCTAGTATTAATAAAAAATATTCTGATCTCTTTCTATTGGGACACTCTTTAATTTGTGACTAAAAACAAAATATGAACAAACTACAGCAGATATTTCATGAGTGCTTCAGTGTGTGGTGATTCATTGAGTATTTATGAAGCACAGATTCTCCACTCAGTTAAAATGAAGATAGCTTGGTGCACTATGAACACAGCAGAACTGTTGTTCATGATGTAGCTGAATAATTGATGTTGTGTGTTTGCCTCTATTAATTGGCAGAGGGGCAGCTGCGACTGATTCCTGTGAAGGACAATGAAGCAGTGACTAAAGATAAGCCCTCTCAGTAATTACTATTGACATTGCTTTAAAGGTAAGCTGTGAAAATGTTCCTGTGGGGTATTGGTCTTCTCTTTTCTCAACAATTATACAGTCGAAGAAAAAAAATCATTTCAGTTAAACAACAAGAACAAGAGTCATTTAAAAGAGATTTAAAAAAAAATACATAATTACACTTTGGTTGTTAGCACAAATTCCCCCTGGACTTGTGACGTGCACTGATCGATAAATGGACAAATCAGGCATGAAAATGATTCACAGGAGATATGTTTGATGTGAGTAAGAGTGAAACTGACCAAATTACTTTATATACACTTTTTTTTCTGAGAAACTCTTTACTTTGTGAATTAATCACAGGCATAAGTTATAACTTAAGTATTAGTTTACTGAGAATTTCTCTTCTCTTTCTCTGCATTTTCTGTTAGCTCAAAAAAAATAATCTCTGAGCAAATATTTCAGGATCAAGGTATTTTATATTGATATGTACATTAAACAAAGAGTCAGATGGTCAAGCTATTTTCCAATTTCTCATTGTATCCTTTACAGCAGTGAATTCAAATATCTGCATCAGTAGTGCAACCAAAAGAACAAAAAAACCCCAAAACAAAACAAAACGAAAAAAGGACTGGCTGTTGGTAAGGCTGTATATATTTGTATTTATTCACAATTTTTCTTTTAGCAAAATGCCAACGATTAGGATAGTTAAGACAGTGCTAAAATGCTTAAGAGTGATATCATGTTTATTAAATTCACCATATGAAACATGTCAGCATACTGACATCTGATAATTAGTACTGACACAAATTGGTTGTGCAAGTATTTAGTGGTATTGGCAAAGAAAAAGCTGACCTGATGAGAAAAAAGGTCGCCAAAGAAAATTACCAGGAATTGCTGTCCTGTGGTCAGTAGGAGTGGGAAAAGAAAAAAAAAGATTCTATGATACATCACAATGCAGCCATGAATGATTCAGCTTCTGTTCAAAAATTTTGAAATATATATATTTTGTAATGTTAGTGATGTAAATACATATGTTTTGTTGTATGTGTTGTTGAACTAAAAAATTGGAACCCAACTGTGAGGGCAATGCAGCACCCGCACAGTATTCAATGCCCACACACTGGAAGTTTTCTCTTATTTCTCAACTTTGTCATCTATTCAAAAATGCAGTATATTCTGATTTCAATGTCTTAATGTTTTTTTTTTCAGGGAATGTAAAACATAAGCCATTATTGTGAATACTTTTGACATCATAGCATGTATGGTGCGAGGCAGCCATCGGGAACAACAAATGAGAATAACCCAACAACACATAGCAGAACTGAGAAAATAACCAGGTCAGGAAAGCCACTGGGTGCTTAGTCCGTTTCGCTTTCAAATATTTGGACCAGGAAAAAGCTGTTGGTGGGAACTCAAAATTGCAAAGAATAAAGCCAGGAAAATAGCTCATTGAAATAAACAATGCAGTAACTAAATTTTAAAACCCAAAACACAACATGATCAACAACAGAGTCATTACTGCTGCAGCAAATCAACTGAGTTTAATAAAGTGAATGCAGAAAAAAAAATTAAATTAGTCCATGAACAATCCAAGCATTCAATCACAACATTGTTAAAAGCCCAGGGGCCCGGTAAGTAACATTCAGAGTTATGTGTAGTGACAGTGGACAGGGCAGCTTTGAGAACATGTTGTGACAGTGTGAGGCTACAAAGCTAAACTAAACTAAACTATTGATTTATGAGCACTCTGAGGATAAAGTTAATTTTACCACCAAAGATCAGCTGCAAGGCTACTTTCTTGTGAGAAAACAAAATAGGACACCTTCCTCCAAGGATGGTGTCAATTCCATCCTTGAATTTTAAAGAAGTAGATCTATTTGTGGACAAGGGAAGCTAACTGTTGCTAATTATGTTTGGAAATGCACAACAGCGTTAAAAAAGAAACTTTGGGTTGTTTCTGTAGATGATAACACAATTATACTACCAACAGGTTTAAGGGAAACTGAACTGAAAATACAATTCCTAAACAAAGAATTGGATTATTTTTGAAAGTGAGTTTTATCAAGTATTCTGGCCTGCAGGTAGCATGTCATAGATCTGTTTAACTGCTAACTGCTAACTTTTTTTTTGAGTGTAAAAAAAAGAACCTGCTTGTATTTTGGTGCATTTCCATTAGGGTGGGGGTAATGGCATTAGCACAGGACAAACATTAAAGAGCAAGAAAGTCCACCTACCCAGAAAAGCTAGGGTAGAGTGAAAGGCCACATAGGCCACTTTTGACAAAGCAGGCTGGGGCTGGATGTTAATTTTTATTGTGAATTGTTTAAGGATGTTGCTTCAGGCAAAACCACAATAGTTTTTTTAAATCTGACCAAATCCTTTTGATGCCTAAAACTAATCAAACTAAGACCAAAGTGGGATTAAATGCTTTTTTTGCCAGATGCTTTAAGGTACAGAAAGTTGATTGACATCGCCTTAAGGGTGTCACCGAAAGTTCTGCACAAATAAAAGCTACAGTTTCAGTCCGTCACAAGCGGCGTTGTTAAACCCAGTGTGGATGGCAACATGATAAAGTTATCTTCTTTAATTTGTGCTTCAGATCTGTCTCTCCTTGTCATGGCTGCCTGGTTTGATGAGTCTCTTGCTGTACTTCCCCTTTGAGGACACGTGTGTTGTAATGTAGTTGTTGATGGACACTGATTAGTGAGACCCAGTACCAAAATAATAGACACAGTCTACCTGTAGCGTAACAATAAGAACTGCTGCTCTGGCAAATAATAATTTAAATGTATTTGCATGCCACTGTGTGTTGCACACAGTTGTGTGGAGTCTCTCTGGAGTGTTTGGTCATTATGTTGTTAAATTTCTGCTTGGATGAACAGAGTGTCCCCACAGCTGGGCTTTAGGTAGATTACAGCCCAGCGAATGATAGGAAACAGGGAGGTAGTGAAGTGACTCACATCACATTCAGCTGAAAAGCCCTTCGCTGTCAAGCTTGATTTACCGTCATCTGTCATCATGTTGTAGAGATTGGTAATGCCGCTTATTCTACCAAATATGCATGTATCAGACCAGGTGATGGGAAATAGTAATCAAAGCTTGCAATGAAACATTACAACAGCATGTACTGGCCCTAAAGTATTGCTCCCATCAGATTCAGTATGACTGGAACAGACAGTTGGGCAGGCATCGCAGGCTGCTGTTATTGACAACTGAGTAAGATTAACTAAATTGATATTGTCCCAACATTTTTCTTGATTGTGTTTTGTTTATGTTTGCCTTTGGACCTGCACCATTAACTCATTGTCCCTGTTATTATGGTGCGATACCACTGCCGTGTGTGAGGCATATGCTTCCATCAAACTCTCATTAACCTTGTGTCTGATTATGTCCTGCATGGTGAGATTACTCTCTGAGATTCCCCTCACACAACAGAGTGGCCATTTGCAGCTCAATGATGATTAACAGTCCAAACAAACAGTTGCCCTCCAAGCTAAGCTCAGACAACTGTGACTGCAACATGGGCTTTAAGTTCTGCAGAAAACAAAAGGCACGTGTAGTACTTTCATATTTAAGTTCTCAAAGTCGAGAAAGTAATTATTTTTAGTAACTGTTCGTAGCTACATGTAAGCAGCATATCCTGTTGGGAAATAAAAGTTTGAGATTTGGGGAAATAAGCCTTTTACCTTCTTTGTAGACTAGATTGGTTTCACTCTGTAAAGCACAGTAAATATAAAGCTGCAGTCTTCTAGGACCAGGCAAGCATGCAGATAGGCAACAGCCAGCCGGCTACAATATCAGTCAGTCATTACTTTTGTTCAAGCCTCTTGCTCGGTAACCTTTCCCTCTCTGCAATCAGCATGTCCATTAGGGCTGTCAGGCCTTCTTGTGTTGTCCTGCCTTATCTGGCTTTGGTTCTGTCATACTTGCGGCACCTTTTTAACATCCCTCCTCATGACAGTTCATAGCTCCTTTTAATGTTGTAGAAACAAATGCACTGATGCACCGTGCAGTCAGCTAACAAAGCTACCTAGCAGCTACACTAGCAACTGTTCTAATTTACTCCAGAAAACATCAAATCACATTTTCTCAATAACATATGATCCGGTGTTACCAAATGTAGAGATTGTGTTGGTGTGTGAGTTTA
Organism: Acanthurus leucopareius; assembly: GCA_029814765.1. NCBI lineage: Eukaryota > Metazoa > Chordata > Actinopteri > Acanthuriformes > Acanthuridae > Acanthurus > Acanthurus leucopareius. Next base: position 9,443,181 of record JAQMCX010000050.1, read on the forward strand.
ACTTTATCCATCCCAGCTGCTTAAAACAGTACTAAATGAAGTCATGTAATAATATTAACAATCATAATCATACCTGCAAACGCCTCACAGTATGTATATATCATAGTGGTCAATGCAGTTTGATTTTGAGAGAACCCCATGTTTGTGTGGCATAGAAACCATGTAGCTCATATGTGTGGCTCAAAGAACAATACATACACAGCAGGCAAAAATTATATGTATATTGCTACCTTGTATAATAATCAGAAATGCTCTACAATTGGCCAACTCCCTTTAATGAGAAGATGAACTTTGAGATACTCTTCTATTGTGGGGTTAATGTGTGTGTGTATGAGAAGCCTGTTACATTTGAGTCTTGTCTGTTCTTTAGCAACTACTCAAACAATCTTTAAAGAAAACATATTCTAATCTAAAATGCATCTTTTGTGTTAAACTGAAAAAAAAACCTCTTCTATGCTCCAAAGAGAAGTATCCCAAAGATGAAAGGACATTTTGAACTTTGACAGTTTTTTTTTGACCTTTGCATTTACATTTAACACTATTTCCATAAAATGCACTGCTGTTTCACACTCAATGGCATTTCCTCACATTTGGATTTTCTCCCCTCTTGCGATTCACAGATGGCCTATGAAGAGGTCCATTAACACTAGCCAGAGAGAGAAGCTGAGATGAGTTTTAAATGCTATAAGATGGAGACCCATCTATTTTCATCGAAGGGCAAGGTCAACGATTACACAGCTTGCAGTGGCTCTAACACCCGTTTGCTCAGACAGTAAACTGATGATGTGCATATACATAATCTGAATTGATGAAATTATGCAATTTATTTCACAGCATCTAAAATTCAAATTGACGTGGATAAATGGGTTGAAGGTCCTCCAAAAAGGTGAGCTATCTGTTTGCATTCATTATGGCTCTAATAAAGTTTGCACCATGCAGCATGTGATTAATATTTGTTTTAATTTCATTCAAGCTCTGAGTTAACACACAGCAATCAATATTTAATGTTTTCAGTGAATATTCATAATTGCGCCGTGAGAGAGAAATTTGGTTAGCAGCACAATGGCCCAGATTCTCTGCGTGTGTGAAAAAGGAAAAGTAAACACTTCAGCAACATCAACACATTGAAAAAGTTGTCTCTGTGCTTAAGCAGGAAGTTGAGCTGAACAATGTAATGAAAGTATTTGTTGTTGAATTGCTGTGTATACATCACTTCTGTCAGTCAGACAGGCAAAAATATCCTATTACAGAAGGAAAAAAAAATCACAAGTACTCAATATGATCCTCATTTATATTTTTATATCGTTGTAAGATTGCTTTTTAAAGAATCAATAACTGTATTTTTCCATTGGCCATCAGGAAACTTGATTATTTTTTCATTCTCTGGCACCAGTCCAGCAAAGACCTTCTTAATGAGATGGCTTTGATGCAAAGAGAACTTTAGAGGATGAGCCGACTTTATAATTTTACTCTTTGTGAAGCAGCCCTCAGAGTCCAAGGTTAAGTGAGGCGAAGGGAAATGAAGTGAATACTGCTGTATTGTTTGTCTCTTAAGATTCAGAGATGAGGGGCCGGGTGACATCAACTACTGAGCCGAGAGGGAGCAAATGGAGTTATGAATGTTTCTGTTTTAGGCCAGTGATGAATTAACATCACATTAAAGTGCAAACTGTTATAATGAAAAGAACAAGCTGATCTTCACACTGTGTTTAAACATCAGTGACATCATTATTATAAATACTTGTTCTCTTTCTTTGAAGTTACATAAAAGACAAACAAGTACTTATGTCACATTTGTTATATCTATCATTTTTTATGAAGTAAGTCTAGATGTGAGCATGGTAGAAGTGTTCCTCTGTATTAAAATCAAAAGGCAGTACTTCAATTCATAATATATAATTATTTTCACTTTATATTGTTTGAAAATGACTATATCTTTGAACAAAATTTGTTGAGTTGTGTGCTTACATTATTCCAAATATTTCCAAAAATCCCAGCAACTCAGAGAAATCTGTATAAATACTCAACGTAATAATGAGCTTCTTTTTGTCATCTTTTGTTAAATTGTAGGGTAACACCAGTCAGAGTGGGAAAAGAAGTTATATGTGGCCAAACATATCATGAATAAAACTTCAACACTTTACCTTGTCTGTAAAAATTTCTTCTGGAGTCAATCAGGGTGATTGTTAGTTGCAGTGGTGACTGTTTAACACAATAAACAAATTGTATAATGACATGCTAACATCAAATTTCCAAAAGTACTCCCTTTTCTCTTTATTGGATTTCTGGAAAGACTTTTATTGGCAGAAATTACATATTGTGGGTTTATCAAAGCAAGCTTTTTGTCTTACAGAAACACTAGATTATCTATATGCATATCTTGAAATCTGCATTGTCTTTTAAATTTGTAATCTGTGATACACTGGTCTCCTTTTGATTATTGTTTTAGAGTTGGGGAGAAAAAGATTTTAAGTTTAAAAGCAAAATCTGAAAAAAAAAAGCTAGCCTGCAGGGACAGAGTCAGGTTTCCAGTATCAGACTAAGATCTTCCAGTGATGCTAAAACAAGGTCATACAATGAGGGTGACACCAAAGGTACTATTATTGATTTTGTACATTATCAGCTCTCTGATGAATCTAATAGATAGTTATCTTTATCATGATTTACTAAAGATTCCCCAGAGGCGCTTGATGTCCGCAGTCTCCTTGTTGTCTGGTGCTAAAACTGCTCTCTGTAATGCACTTTTCTAACAGCATCCAGTCTCTTTATAGCCACATCAACCTTTAGTATGCTCACAATCATGGCACCTGTAGGCTTGGTCACACCTGCTCCTGAGTCCACATCAGCCCTTACCACTAGTATCTCACTAGGATCCCTGGTCAGTAACACTGCAACAATCAGCTTTATTAATCACAGCCTCCCAGAGCCTCCCGGAGTCATTTCAGGAGAACTTTTTTCCACTTAAGCTTTACCCAAGGATCTATTTCTTTCCCTCTATTAACTCCACTTTAGCTTGTAAAGAGAGTTTATATCCAATGCAAAATAACTTCAATTAGGTTTTTATGTACAAGGGCCAACACACAACCAGATACAGAAGCACAAAAGAAAACTGCAAAAGGTCATTTGCGAATACAACCTGTAATTATATTGCTAATTACAACTGATGTTTGCTAGCAAAACAATGTTCTGCCAGAACAGCACAGGAAATAAATTTGCAACAACTGTACATCATCACCTCATACACATCACCTCTAATGTACAACTTAATCACATCAGAGAGTTCAGCTGCTTTCCTTATGGGTTAAATGTGGGTTAATGACAAATTAAACATGGAATAGGATTATAGACCACATAGCCAAGTAATTTTGAAGTTCTAAAAGTCATTAGATGGACTGTTCATCAGCCTTTGTTACAAAGTCAATTCTGCCTTTGCCAGCATATTAAGCAGACATGTCAAAGGACTGGGAAGTGCTCCTTTTTTGTTTGTATGCTTGAATCACTGTAAGAGTGAATGTACCATGCAAAAATTTAACTTCAGTTTCATACTAAAAAGGGGCTTTGTTGGCTTACCCAGTCAAAACCCAAGTTTTTTGCACATGTTCGTCTAAGCACAAAAAATTCTTCTCTATCACTCTGTGCTCTTTACAAGTATAGTTTAACATTGCATCTACTTCTCTAAGGTGATTGAAAATACAACTTAGTCAAGCATGGTCAAGTCTCAAACTTCCCTAGCTAAATGACACCTGGTATGTCTCAGTCTTATCAATGTAATCAATTTCATTTATGTTTATGGACCACTGGCCTTCAGGCCTCCTTCTGCTGTAAATGTTGACACTTAGGACATAAAATTCTCTGAACGAATCTAGTTAAGAGAAGACAGCATCGGTAGGAGCATTCCCTGTCATAACTGCATGCTAGCAGCTCTTTGTCATCCACCATATCTAATTAAATTTTCAACCCCAAACTGAAAAAGATGATGCATTTGTCAACAGCATTCACTTTCTTGGGTTGTTAGGGATGTTTCTGTTGCAGCTTAGTTCCACCTCCATTTAGTGACAATAGGGGAAAAGCTAAATGGCTCCACAAAGGCTTCATCCATCTTTCATGGAAACATAGCCCTGTTGAAGTTGGCTGATGTCACCCAGGGTTAAAACTGAACCAGGTTTCAGGAGGTCTGTTGAGTTTGTGGTATGCTCAGCTGTGATGCGTAATGGCAAGTGAGGTCATACAATACAATGCATAGGTTGGAGATGAAGCCCATAGCAAATGCTATATGGTAGCAGCACTGGGGTTAACAGTGCAGATGTAGTTACTCTTTTAAGACTAATTTCTCCCTTTGCCATCATCTTGGACCTAAAGACAGAGACAAGTAGCAGGTAAATTGTCCCTTTCAGAGGCCACATTCAAGAGGAAAACAGGTTTATAATGTGAAGCAATTTTCCTCTGATGTTTGATCCTCAGGGCTTTGTCTATATTCTCTTGTCACCTTGTATAGAAACCATTTGCAGATTAGCCATACCTCAAAGAGTGTGGAACACACTGGTCAAACAGGGCCTCGAATATTGAAAGCTTCTATGAAGAATCTAGCCCAAAGCCTTTGAGATCAGGAAATGTAGGCAAAGTGCCATTGGAGAGATAGAATACATGCTGTCTACAACTGAACAGCACACCCAAAGGCAACAGCCACCAGTGGATTTTAAAGTCAGTGAAGCTTGTTTTACACTCTGCTGGTCAGTGCAGGATGAGTCACCATGGTAAAATTATGTATAAACCACTCCCATACAGCCTATCTTCACTTCTGACATTCATCTGCATATAAATTCATGTGTTTGGTGTATTTTATGATTGCAATCAATAAGACATCATGGCATCCATACCAATGCACATACAATTCTACAGGTAACAAGAAATCTACAATATCAATAGGTTCTCCTAGAATACAAATGAAAAGAAACAAGTCAACCTGAAAGCCAAGAAGGCAACAGAGAGGAGAGGAGGACCAGAGACATAAGAGCATTTTCCCATCCAGCTGCTCAGGTACAGTACATTAGACAATGTGGAGAAGAGGGCTTGGCGACCCGTGTCCCCCACCTTTCAAATCCCATCTCCCTCAATGAAATCAAGTGTCAAAGTTTGCAGAGGATGTAGTGAAAACAAGCCAAACTCGATCACGGCTGGAGCTGTCGCAGCTGTTGAGAGGGCCAATAAAATAACCTAATAAAGAGAAGAGAGTTGTCTCGAGCTCGGTACTGCCAATAGGAACTGAGGACAGGAACATTTTACAATGGCATCTACACAAGAGATTGTGAAAAAGTAAACATTCTCAATAAATTAAAACAAAGAAGTAAATATGTGTGTGTACTGAACAATTTAGGGAGTAGAATGGAGGTTGTTCTATTACTTTATAATACCGGCATGTTTATCTCAGATATTTAAACCGAAGCATTTGAAAGATACTAGAGTGACTTCAAATGTGAAAGGTGAGTGTTCTCAGTGATGTGTTAAATTATTTATTGATTTGCAATAATAAATCATTAAAACTACAGATGCAAAAACTTAATTATCCTTGCTCAGAAACACATCTGCAATTATTATTTGAAATGAGAAGTATATTAAGTGTTCTAGTGGTCTAAAAACAAACTGATGCTTTTTTTGTTAAAGAGTATTTCAATTTGTTCATTCTGAAACCATTGCTACACAAACTGAGATAGAGTTATTGTTGTAGCTCATATTAACGCTATGTTCTCCAGTGTATTGTGTGAGTACTGTGCCATTTGCCACTATTTTACTTAGAATTGTCACTAAAACATGCAGGACATATATCATATATCAAATGCTTAAAGCAATATATCATTGAAACTCAATGTTAACATCATGAAAATATTTTAATCATTAAAATCACTCCAAAATCTGTCCTGCTAAAATTCGAGGGACTTGATAAAAACGTTAATATGGTCCATTTTGTGGCATCTGGTAATTACTACTGTCTAGTTTTTTCTTAATTTCAGTTAGTCAGTCTGAGGAAGGTCCCCCTTCCATTCCATGCAATTTTTTATTTTTTTTAACTTGCCATACATGAGATATACCTCTAAAGGCTTCTAAAATGCTCATCATCAAGGGTGCCTCTATTCATTTTGTTTTTTATTTTTTATTTTGGCATCAAAAATGTAGAATTACGATGTGATACTTGTTAGACTGATCGTATATGAATAAATATATATTTATTGTAATTATTTTGTAACAGAATAATAATTCTAAAAATACTGTACTAAATGTACTAATTGTGATATGGTTATTAGTAAGTAGGTTTCTTTAATTAAGTTTGAAATAGATCTGTGTAGCATCCGTCATCATAAACAGTTAACAAAGTTGCAACCCTCCCTCCCAAAAACAAAACAAAACAAAACAAAATAAACAAAAAAAACCCCTATCAAATAACGGTAAATCTTAAACATGCTGTTGCTCTAACAGCAGGTTTTTGTGCTGCTGTGCTGGTTTTATATTCTGGCTTCCAACTGTATATATCCAGAGTGTAAGAAACAGCGAACATGATCCCTTTCCAATTATAATACATCGACATACTCTGACATACTTCATGTGGTGAGCTGTCTGTGCCACGCATCTATTTCTGACTGCTCTTTAACAGCCCTCTATTAGGCTATGAGCTGATACTTCACAATTTAGCCGATAGTTCACAAATTAGACCTGAGTGGTGCCATTAATTACGAGCTAGGTTCAATTATTGGACTGTTATTTTAGCCACTGGTCGGATTTCAGCAGGAAGAGGGTTGGGGATAGTGAGGAGGCGGCAGAGGATGACACCACAAGGCCATAACGAGTTGTGTCTTCCCCATTAATCAATGCCTTCCACACAATTTGCTGTCTGTGAATTGGGACTGACCTGTCTCAAGGGTCACTTGCCAATTTTCAGCTGCCGTCAGCCCACATCGCACTGAGTTCTGTGCTTATGCCCAGTGTTCCTTTTGAGTGATTCCATCTTCACTATCATGGCTGCTGCATTTCTCTCTATGTGAGAATGATAACATTCTCACTAATGAAATTGGGACATCAGTGAGGTTATTTACCACTAGTAATGGTAGCTGAATAGGTATGATTGTGTGGGCCTTTTATGGCTTTAGTTCATTCATGTGTAGAACCTAGTCCTATGTAAAATGCAAGGGAAGCAAGGCCAGCCCAAGAGACCATCTCTGTGAGAGTCAATGGGACAGAATTTTGCAGAGGAAAGTTGCAGTGGTGTCAGCTATATTGTCTCAGACCATCTGAAGACAGCTGAACCTCAAGAATTTTATTTCCCCAAATCACAGAAAAACAGTCAACATTTGCCTAGGAGCTGCAAAACAACCCAGAGCAAACGAAACCTGAACCAGAAACAGTATGATGCTAACACTAGCTTTAGCATTCATTGACTAAACCTTTGTCGAAATAAGCTGACTTGGCTATAATCACTGTCACTGGTCACTTTCACTGTCTTTATTTCTTCTCCTTTAATATTCTCTAGGATCCTTTACTGTTCTCTTGATATCCACTTAAGCTGATAAGTCTGTTTGTCCATTCCACACCATCAGCATTTCCACTAGGTCCTGGACGTTGAAAATCTCCTCCTCGTGGCTATACAAAGCCTCTGGGATATAGTCTAAAAGCAAACACTCTCTGCTGCTCTGTGCAGTCATGTAGCTGCACAGTCAACAGAGCTAGCTAGCAGCTGCAATAGATGAAGTAACAGGGTACCTCAGATAATTCTTGTAATCACAGAGCGTCAAAGCAGAGCAACCTAAGAACAAGCGTTTTCTCAGTAAAATATGATTCAGTTTGTCTCTGGTTAGAAGTGGTGGACCCATGGCTATGAATAACTTGAGACATCTTTCTGGATTTGCTGGAAAAATGGCAAGTCTTTCTGTTGACATGTTGTATCCAGTCCTCTTCATATCGGGCCAGAGGAGTTTCTATGTCCTCTTTGAAGGGTAATGTCCTGCTTACGGTCATTCACAAAAGAAAAAAACTTGACGTTTTTCACAAACTGCAAATGCTGCTCTGTTTCCCTGGTAATGTGAGGGTTTGACTATTACCTGGAGCAATAATTGCAGATGTAATACTCCGGAAAATAGGACACACCTTATATACAACTTTGCAATGGGAGATGAAGTCTGCTCAGCTTATTAAATAGTATGGTGAACTGTTATCTGAAACGTGAAATAGCAAGTTTAACAGAGAATGAGATGTAAGGATTATCACTTTCATGATACAAAGTATTAGTGAGTCAAGAGGGGCATCCATTTCAATCTCTATCCTGATTTTATTCATTTATATCTAATATTGTTGTCTGCAGCCAGCTAATGCCAATTTGTAGGCCAGAGTACAAACTGGCCAACTTGCAGCCTTTAGATAGCGCCACCATGGTTACCCACTGCAGACACAGGCTGAGCCAGCACTTTCTTTAAAATGCTGAACACATGGTTTGACTGGCACTACTTAGTAGGTGTCCTTTATCAGGAATTAATGGACACCCTGCAGCCAATCAGATTAAGTATTCACTCAGACCATGGTATTAACTCTGACAGCAAACAGGAACACCACAGTGATGAAATATCCTAAAAATAATATGGAAAGCAAAAGACTTACATTTATAAAGCCCCCTGAGGGTAGTAATGGATGACCACAGGATGAGTCACTGCCCATCCCGCATGGTCTGAATTAGCAAGGGAACATGCCCTGAACAAGCGGGATCATTTAATTGGTCAACACTACACCTGGCATTTATTCTGGTTTGGGAATTTCAACATGCTTAAAAAAAATCAGAGAGCAGAGGGAAATATTCAAGAGAAAAAGTTTTATAAGTGCACAGATGAGGTCAAGTGTGAGGGAGAAAGCCTGATGGAATGCAAAAAATCTGTCCAAGCAGCTTTATGTCTGCATTTAGGCATGATGAAAAGCATTATAAATTCTAAAATCAGTACATCATGCCATTTAATTTAAAGACCACACTTTTGATTAAAGAGAGGAAAGAAACTTCATATGAAAAATTAAGCAGTGGATTCAGCAATGTCAAGACATATAGTAAATGTTAAATTACTTGAGGGACAGCCCAGATATTTGTTAAGTCTACTCAAACTAAATGAATACACACACACCTTCCACATCAAATTATAACCTCACATTAAATTTATTTCAATTTACACTTAAATCTCATTTACAAAGTTACAATCTTGTACCTGTTATTGCAAATTTATTAAATAACATTTTAGAACTAAGTCACTGATTTTGATCTCCTGGTGCCCAAAAATGCTGTCTCTCTTCAGGTAAAAGGAAGTCACAAAAGCTGGTATCTTGTGTATACTTCTAAATTGTAGACTTTTGCTGCTGCATGATAGTGGATGTTGGATTTTGGGGCTGACAGATACAGCTGCTGTGGTCACAACTAAAGGACTGTTGATATCAGTGTTACATGGCCAGCTATCTCATCTCTTTTATCGTGGTGTGCGATTCCATTAATCTCCTTAACGGTCTGATACCAATACCCAGGCTGGTATGGCTGATACTGATACTTTTTATGTATTTTATTTCTAGTTTAATTTGATAACTACATATGTTATATGCATATTTGCATATTTTGCAAAGCAATTTCTCTGTAGGAAATAACAAAGGTAATTTTTTCCACTGCATTGTGTATGTAGAAGAGGGAAATAAAAAGTAGGGTCTAGGCCTAGATGTGACTCCCTTTACAGTCAGTCATATTCAGTCATTAGTCTTTGTGGGAAATGTAAAGGTCTGCTTTCAGATGCTCACTCTAAATAGGTTATGTCACCGTGCATTGTTTGCACACGACTCTGACAGGCGTGGAAGTGGTTCCTATCAACCGGCTGTAATTAGACAATCCTGGTGATAGCAAGTTACTTATGATAAAATACACACTCACTCCAATTTCCTGAGTTTAGTTTTTCAATCTTTCTATATGAGAATCAGTCATAGAGCAGGAAACGTTTGGATTGTAAATATCAATACTTTGGGATCAATCCGCACATCGCTACTCTCTTGCATTAATCAGAAGCAAAGAGTGAGTATCAGCTGCACTCCGGCCTCTTGCAATTACAAATCCAGTGGTGTAAACAGAAATAATTTTCCAGTGACAGTGAAGGTGCAGAAATTCTCACATGTTGATAGTCAGTGTTTTTTAAAGAGGCTGTGCACCTTAAAAACACCTTGAATTTGTACGAGGTGAAAAAAGTGTTACCCAAGACAATCTTTAAACACTGATGAGAGAATTAAGAATTTAAGTTCATACATAGTTTTGTAAACAGCAGCTTTTTTGTAATTGGTTTGATTAAATTATACTACTTTACAGTTTGCTACACATACCAGGTGCGCTGAAAGAGTTCCAAGACTACTGGTACATGAGCATTTTTGATTTCTTGACTCCAAAGCAAAGCAACAGCATGTCAAATTCTGCACAGATCTCCAGCGAAAGGCTCCTGGATGACCAACACTTCATGTTGAGGATCATCCAGATGACAAGGACTATATGGTAAGAGCATATGCTCGTTCCTGCAGCCAACAACATTGGTGTATATGGTCACTACTCAGAGAGTCTTTACAGTGGAAGAGCCCACTGTTTTTAAGAACATAGAAGATGCTTTAGGTCTGGAGAGCAACTTAATCCACTGTGAATACGTCCACCATGGTCAGACTGTTAATGCTGTGTACTACATGGTGACATTCTGAGGAGTCTGAAGGAGAACTCGTTGCATAAAACCCAAACCATGTCACAATGGTATAGTTCTACAGCATGACAGTGCACATCACTCACAGTGTGTTGAAAAAGCATTAATTTTTTCCCTTTTATAAAAATAATCAGCAGGACGGTCCTAGAGGACAGATGAGACACAGCAACTCTCAAGTACCTCTGCAAACTTCAACATGGAGTCAAACTGTGCACTCTTTCTTTGTCTTCTTGAGAGTTTGAGCTAGGTCAGCAGCTTTTGCTCATGTGGACCTTTCTGCCTACTTAGACACTGTTTTATCGGGCACAAATACAGAGTTGCTTGACTTAACCGCCTTTTGTGTAATCGTGAAATTGAAAAAAAAAAACCCCCACCGGATATCCTTGCATTAGCTCACTGTTGTGGTTACATTACAGAACAAGTCACAGCCGTCTTGTTCTTATAACATTCACTTTCCTCCCTCTGTTAATTGTTAATCTAAATAATCTTACGTTAAAACAGCCTTGTGAAGCTGCTAAACTGCTGCCTGAGTTTTGTGTTTTTCAGTTGATTATCTCACAGAAATGTTCTTAGACAACATGACAGAATGAAAATAATTTATGTAACCTGAAATATCCTCTGTGCAGATGTATAGTTAAAATGTCATTCCAAATGTAGTGGTACCATTAATTTTTGCACATTTTAAATGCATAAAGTAAATGGTGCATTGCATAGCAGTCAGTCAGTCAGTTTAGCAAGAAAGAATACGATATATTAAGATATAGGAAGTGAAGAAGGTTGTAAATGCACATGAAATCAGCATATACAGCCAAAAGGCCATTCTTCTGCAATAATACACTTTTTTCCAGTGTCAAAAAACCTCATTCAGTCTTGTTTCTAAGTCTCAACACAAATCAATGAACAAATCAATGAGGTTCATTAAGTTGAAATCCCACGGGATTAACTCTAGTAGTTTGGTCACTAAGAAAACAAAAATACAGACTCAAGCTACTTTATCATTGTAAATGGACAACAAAAAGTGACAAAGGGGCAGTCTGGGTTTTTTAGTAATGTCCAAGACAGAGAGAAAAGAGAGAGTGAGAGAAGACAATGAAAGGCCCGACATACTAGATTTGATGGTCTTCCATTGATTTAAATCCTGTTTTCAAGGCACGTGCCGTCTGCTGAGTCTTGTTGAGTCCTTTAGTTGTAACAAAGAATGAATGTATATTGTAGTGTGCAATTAAGCACTAAGTAAACCACCATCTGTAAGTTAAAGTGTAACAACAGGATTAATAACAATAAAAATAACAACACCAATTTAGCCAAATCTGTAAATTTGACATTTCTGTAGAAAGCAAATTCCAATTTTGCCTCTGAAAACAAATTTTTCAATGCAGATTTATCCAACATATATTCTTAAAATGTGGGATCATAAGCATAAACTATATGATGAAGAATGAGGACCCCCCCACCAAACACACACACAGAAAAATATATATGTATATACATATACAGTATATATATAATTTTTTTTTCCCTCTAAATATGGCATTTCAAACTGCTCAGCATATTCAATAAAGTTCATGTGCTTGTGTCATTACTACGATTTATGGAAAATGCACTCTTCGTCACTTTGGATAAAAGCATCAAGTAAATAAATATAACGTGAAGTGACAACAAAAACATAAAGATCTATGTAACAATTTGCACCTAATTGTGACTTTTTTAAGAGACTAAATGCTTTCATTTTTGTATCTCTTTAAATCAATTTGACTGAACTAATTTGTTATTGTTTGCTCACAATAAGATGGTTTTGATGTGACAGCATATTGTATAAAAGGACAAACAGCTGCAGTGTTGTGCCAGATATACAGTGCTCTCTACACTTTCATCTTTGCTGTTTTGATCTCATGCGTCTATCTGATAACACATGCTATCAGGAGCCTTATGATGGTGACAGCTGCACACATCACTAAAAATATACAGGACTGATATTGTATTGATAGAACAGTACATGAAGATTTTTATCTTTGGCTCTTCGTCAGGTCATGATGTAATTTTGAATGATCATATGAAAATGAGGCTCAGTTTGTTGTAATAGAGCAGAAATGGCTACCATAAATTTCCTTACTGATCATCTGTCTATCCAGATATAAGTAGTTGTAGTGCTAACCTGGTGTGCCAAAACAATTTGCATTCACAGATAGGTCGGGTACTTCTCAGTTAATTTTCAATTACCAGGAAGCATCAACAACAGGCGCTGACCGAAATGCCTCTGGAGGCAACTGGACAGACCTAAAACTAATCAATGCAACAAAAGTTGTGACATAGCACTTAGAAACTTGGTCAAATTTCGAGAACTGACATTCCAGCCAAGCAGTAAACTACAGTATGATTCCGAAAAGAATGGAAGAGGGAATAGGTATTGCAGTAATAGAATCACAATTCATATTCATATTCATACTCATCTGCTTAGCAATAACTTGTTTCACAGTTTGATTTGAGTTTTGTGAGTCTGTTGGGTTGTGCTGGATGGAACTACACTGCACTTACAGCTACTCAGAGCAGTAAAATGTGTGACATGTGACTTTCCAAACCTGGAGCAGCAACGTGCATCATTTTTTAAATCTGTCCCCTCTTAGATAAACTGTTCAGGGCCAGACCCAGAGAATACACTTCTGGGCAACTCTTGTGCATGTAAATGAAGCCATTTATTATTTTTGATGGTATCTAGAGGCTGAACTGTGTTTTTTAAAGCTGTGACAAGTGAATGTTTTTTTCTTATTTATCCAGCTTATGTCCATTTTTTTTTATGACGAGAGTATGCTTAGGGGGGTTAATTACTGTCTTACAGTGAGCAAACCATATGCTGACTGAAGTCCATCAACTTTTCGAGGATGATGTCACCTCACATACTCAGTCTGACACACCCACACTCCAGTTTGATGCAGTCTAACGGATCACCTGCAGAGGGTACAGTTTGATCATATTATTAGAAGACAGTACTATAATCAATATTATAGCGGGCCTATTTCTAGGATTCGCGAAGTTTCCTCCCTGGGGCCTGCCCATAAAACTAAAGGGTGACAACAAAGAGCATGCTGGCCGACTGATCAGTCCGCCAAGACTCTTGAGAACAGGCAACAGCTCACACGCTGACACACCTAGTCATAAAGTGGACTATCATGACCTAATAAGATATCTACATACAAACACCTATATAGACATTGGAAACGATACTTACAGAGAGGAGATTGGGACACACTTATACGTGGAACGCAACAATGATAGGGAAAGGTACTTGGTTGTGAGCTGGTTAGTCAAAAAAAATTAGAACTAATCACAAGCCTCCCTAAGCTAGCAATGCAAGACATGATCAAAAAGAACACCATTCAGATAGTGAAATTAAAAAAAAAAAAAAAAGTGGGTGTTTAACACCTGAGTGCTGGAATAGCAGAGTATTGACTTGTCTTCCCTTTTTTAAAAAAACAACAGAATCACTGGCCTTGAAGTCAAACTCAAGCAGTCTTAAAAACCTATCATGCAAAACAACTTTGAATTTCATTAGAAATAAAACATCTTTGCATAATGAAGGTTCTTGAACACTGAGGGCTCGTTGACAGGCTATCATATCACTTGCTATAGTGGAGGGAAAAAAATTCTTCTGGAAAACTGGTACAGATATAGGCTTGAAATGTGAAGACTTAAAGTTTGACAGGTGCCATGTAAAGAGAAGCAGCTTTAAAAAGGAATAAGGACAATTTTTAAGGCGGATTTTTGATAGATGGAACTGTTTTCGGTTTAACTGTTTTGAATGATGGTAGAGATTACAAAACTGCTGTGTAAGGCAAATAATAAAAAAAGAGACTTATAGGTCAACAGAGGTACCATATTTCTGCCTGAGAGCTGCACTGGAGTCAGTTCAGGTCTATTTTTAGAACCAATATTCAGCAGTTTTTAAGTTTTCTTGTACTTGCATATACTCACATACACACGCGTGCACAAGCACAGTAGCTCATTTAGTGACAATACCTTCAATTTGCAAGTCCCCTCCAAACTCTACAAGGCCTAGTTCAACATTATATCAAAGTGAGCATTAAAGTACTTGTAAGGAATTTGTTGTGGCTCAATAATACTTACATTTCCTGCTGCTCAAATAATTGGTTTATTTTCTAAAAGCCAGACATATATCACTGTCATCATAACTGTGAATTTTCACTTAAATCAAACCACTAGACTCTTAGCTAAATCAATTATACCAACAAAAACACTGATCTGCTGGCAGTTTGCATCAAAATGATATATTTGTCACCAAATAGTTCTGGTCAGCATTTGCAATGTTTACAGGCAATAATATAATTTAACGTTATTTCTGAATTCTGAAATAAATTAATGGTAAAAGCTAAGTTCAGACAAACAATAAGAATTAGCACAAATCTCTCTCTAGCAAATACTGAGGCAGGTATCAGAGAAGCCTCTGTGGTGGACAGAAATGCATGCCAGTGAAACTACATCTGCTAAATTTTCAGATCCTTTCAAAGTCGGTACCGACCATAAAAAGAACTGCTCATCTTCAGTGACTTGCTTTTCAAATCCCCTGACCATCTCAAAGTTGTGTTCTGTGAGTTCTGAGGCATGTGTTGTATTGATTCAACCCATGTGATACACTTGTTTTTCTGTGGAGGTCTGAAGATCTAAAGATGGAGGTTAGGTTAACTTCATGACTTGCAGTGGGAAATGGATGCTAAGGAACAGAATTCTTCTGTGCATTGGAAACTTGCTCAAACGGCTTATTCTTTATTTCAGGTGGCTTGTAAAAAAGGTTCAGAAATGTAGCAAAGTAAAACAAACACACTATCAGCCAATAATAAATAAAAATTGCAAATTAAGAGTAGCTTATGTAGATGTGAACTAGGGAGTGAGGTCCCTAAATAAAGTTATTACTCTCGGATCAATATTTTCGTAACAGAAGGTGGTAAAAATAAAACAGAACACCCAACATCTTACAGAAAGGATGCTCACATTACAGTGTGTGCTAAAGGCTAAAATACACACATACACTGGGGATGATAAGCATGACAAAAATGTTAAGTGCCTTGCCAAAGGCTGGTTGAGCCTTGAAATATAGATCAATCTGAGGAGTGACCATCTCCACAGCAAAGATCTCTACTCCTTTAGCAGGGACCTTAAACCCTAACTGCCTCAGTGAAGCTGCTGAGTGGCCGTAAGACTAGAAAAGAACACAGTGGTGCATAGGAATAACAACAAGTTTTCAAATGATTCATGAAAAAGTGGTGAAAACCTATATATCATTTATTGCGAGCCAAATAGGAAAGAAGGCACTTTTTTCAGTTGCCCCTGAAAAATCAAATAGGGAAACTAACTGTAGACTGTATGACCTTGTCTCTATTATGATTAACATCTCATAATTTATCTTTGACAATGTTAAGATGATGTAACTGGTAACTGTAAATGGTGTTTTGAGTTCTCCATACCCAAAAATCAAAGCATTTCAACATTCTCATTGTAACACTGCTTGTCTGCCTGACTCTTGTATATCAGAAATACAACATGTAAGGCAGATGTTGACTACAAAGAAACAATGTCACTTCAAAAAAGTCATAAACAGAGTGAACCTGCAGAGTATAAACTTTTCATGCATATTGAAAGTGTCTCCACACTAATTGTATCCTGAAGGACAGGGAGGGGCGGAGGTTGTCAAGGCTATTTGGATGACTGTTCAACCGTTAAAAAAAGGCTGCTCACCACTGTTAAAAAAACCTTTCACAACGCATTTAACATCATGTGCTTTGATCTTAATTTTGCAATTAAGAGATATGTTACAGTTAGTCTACTGTGCGTGGTTTTAAATCATTAACATTCTTTTAAGTGAATAAATGTTTGATAATGCTTCCAAATTTGACTCTTGCAGTGTTGCATGTTTGAGAGATCTTAATGCAGGACTCTCGTAAAAGAATATGGATCCTTTACAGTCTTTATATCAATTCCACATAGCTGATGTGGTGAAAATTTAGGTTAAACAGCTCCTGCCTCTGCATCTTTGACTAAAGGAGACTTCAGGAGCGGCTATGGTCCAAACAACATCTGTTTGCAAGCAGAGAAGAAGCAGTATGTGGTAGGGGCAAAGGACTTGATACATAAGTATTGTGCTGTACTGTCTATAATTGAATGCTACTTTAACATGTAGACATGCAGAATTTGGCTCAGTGTCCTAGTCTCTCCTGTAAACTGAAATTCAATTTGCTACACCATGAGCAGAATGAGCACTGGTAGTGCATTGTATTTCAGTTTTGTACAAGGATGAGACTAGACCTAAGAGAACAAAAGAGTTAAAGTTAAAAATCACACATCACTACAAATCACAAAGCCGAAAGCTGCTCTAAAGTTCAGTGAACATACATCACATTGGAAAGCCATTAATAAACCTGTCAGTGCAAAGACCAACCTCCCCTGACTTACATTACTGCTGTTATTTGGAGTTCCTGCCGCACAGTCAACACAAAATAAGCTCAGTATCACTCTTTCTGATAAAATGAACTTAAAGAGGAAACATCCACAGATTGTATTTGTAATGTCCTCGACAAAATTCTGCAGCAGCCTTGGGCAGGAAAGTTCTAGGTTGAGCTTAGCTGCATTGCAGTGATATATCATGAAGGTTTGGATGAGTTCTGACACGTGTGTGTACTCAAGTGGCAAAGTGGCAAATTAATGGATTTTTTAGATATGTAACCTCCGAGACAGCAAAGAGGAGCAATGCATTGTATACTATTTGGTTGTACACATGAGTAGGATGGACTGACACCTGACTCCAATCTGTTTTTTTTGCTCTCAGCTTTTTGCAACTTGGTGTGAAAAGAAAAGAGTCTAACGCCTCCTCCAAAGTTTTCTAACTCTGAAACCTTTGGTATCCACGTTTCCTCCACGGTAAAGCTGCTCCATCCCTTTTTATACAGCTGTCTGACACTGTTCAGTTTATTTAAGAATGTGGATCGGGACCCCATTACCCCACTCACTTTGTGCAACCCACCCCCTTTTTTTATTAGCAGCGTAATGGCACAGATACATTATCAGAGCTAATCAGAGTCAAATGAAGAAAAGTAGTGGAGTGAGACTGCAGGAATTTCCTTTTTTTCCATCCCTTGCAGTCCTGCCATACTGACAGGCCTGTGTAAACTTTACCAGACTTTCTCTCTATTTTTTATCTTTCTGATTTCTTTTTTCCCTTTGAGCATCCCCCTGTTTTCTTACTCTCCATTTTTAGTCCTGATGTTACCGCTTCCATAGACAATTTTCCTCCTCTCTTATATCTCTTTCTCAGTGTCTCTCCTCTCTGCCTCTCTCTCCCCCTCATCTGTCTCTCTTCCTTTCCTCGGGGATTGCCTGTTTGATATTCCACTTGTGTGGCGGGGCAGCAGGATGGATTAGAGCATGGACAGGCCCCACAAACCACCCTGATCTACAGGACAGCTTTTCAATCACTTCTCCAATGCTGTTCCACCTATATAAATACAAGCAGAGGGAGAGAGCCACGGTGCAAGAGGGGGAAAAAATGAAAATAATAGAGAGGGATTAAAACAAACAGGGAAGAACAAATGCAGAATTTTATGAAGTAGCACTGTTGCTATACAAACACTCTGAAATATGCCAGAGCCTCAGAGTTACCTTTCCCATTTCAGTTTGAGCATATCGAGTGTCTACAGGTAGTGTTTTAGAAAACAAGCCAAATCAAAGAGAGAACAATGGCTCATTTGCACCTGTAATGACTCGAAGCAGTTTGGCTACACAATGGATGACTTGCATAGCAGTCTCTTTGGCCTATTTTGTAAAGGTACAAGTTTGTTTTTCCTCTCTCCCTTTGTGTGCACACTGCTTTCTATGTTGATCCTCAGGACCTTTCCCATTTAGATGACAATTGCAGATCCCTCATGTGGGTAAAACAGAATTACTGTGCCTCCTAAGCCTTTTTTTTATTATTGGATCAATAGGATGATCTTCCAAGGCCGACATTAGGGGGCATTATAAAAAGGTTACAAATGAGAGTGTTTAGTACATTGCACTCTCCTCAGGTACTAGGAGAGTATTGATCCATTGTGGCTCATCAAACTGTTTTGTTGCAAAAGGACACTTGAACAGTAATCACCTTCAAAGGGTGAGATAATAAGATACTGTGTAATTGCAGGAGCTAAACAGTACCACTAATGACTGATTCTCTCAAACACTCAGGTAGTATTATGTTTTGTCCAGGGTTCCACAAGGTTTCATTAAGTGATATTTAAGATTTAAGACTTTTTAAGACCATTCTAAATGCAATTTAAGGTCAATTTCAAACCTGTCTTTGTAGAAATGTACAAAGGATAAGAAGGGAAATCAACGCTGCTCTGAAGTCGGATCTTACTGAAGTTTCACTCACCCAGAAAAAAGTTAAAGTAATTTTCAAAATTGTTTAAAACTCATATCTTTTAATTATATCCATTTATCTATGCATTCCTATTTTCAAGACCTGTTAAAAAGGACTTAAAGGCCCCACAGAAATTTGTTGTAATGACAAAAACTAAACGAACAAATAAGCAAACAAACAAAAACTCACTTTAGTTGGTAAAATAAGTCAGTGTGACTTTTGGCTTCACAGAAGATATAAACAGTGGTTTCTAGGTTAACAGTAATTGGGCCACTTAAATTCCTTAATTTCTTATTCCTTGAATTCCTTATTTAAATGACATCTTAGTCTGGTCACAAGGACGATGAGGGTGCATCCAAACCTGACTGCAGTTTACGTTGATATGCAAATATGTTTGATATGTGGTAGGTGCACTATGCTGAGCACTAGTGGTGTAACGATAAACCGATTTGAATCGGTTATCGGTCTGTGACGTATGAGATCCGAGTACATCGGTCGATGGAGCCCTGGATCGGTAAAAATGCACTACGAACGGTCCGATGGCCCGGATTTATGGCTGCGAATCGGTTTCCTGAGTTTCCAGCGGCCCATACCTGCCATTGTTGTGCTCGGCCAAAGTGGTTTGGCGTGT
>JAQMCX010000050.1:9470184-9501969 GCA_029814765.1 Acanthurus leucopareius
CTTTTTGTTTTTTCCCACACACCAACAACCCATTTTTATTAACTCCCTTCTCTATTTTCCTCCCCCCCCCCCCCCCCCCCCCCCCCCCAGCACCAATGGGCTAATGAGAGATGTGATGTTAGAGAGTGACTGGGTAACCTCTAATCCTTAATATATATATAAAAAAAACATTAATGATTTTATAATATTTTGCCTCTCCCACCTCTAAAAGAAAGTTGTGGCCAGGCTTCTTGTCTGACTGTGGAGAGGTCCACATTGTGTAAAGGCACTTTCAATTGAAACTTTGAATAGTGTTTGAGTCTGTGTGACCTGTGTCCAATATTTAAAAGAAAATGATGTATGTATTGTTATTTTTTTAAATTTATTTTTATTTTGAACTTGAGGCTAAGTGGCCTTGAATCCTTTTCTCTGAAGAACATGTTGAGTGTAGTGTCTAGGTCAAATTGACTGAAAAGTGTAGAAATGGTAGGTGAAAAGTGAACACAGTAAACAAAAGAAAAAAAGAAAAAAGAACAAACAAACAAAGAAAAAAACACTTTGCTTTGTACCTTGACTCTGTTTTCATCCTACTTGGGCCTGTTGTTACTGTGTGCGTGTGCGTGTGTGAGTGTTTGTGTGTGTGCGTGTGCGTGCATGTGTGTGTGTGTTCCTTTTGATTTGTAGCATGTTTCATATATTGAACATGACTCTCCCTTCAGCATTTTACCACCAGCAAACTCTACATTCACATCCACATCACATCCACCAATGACCAACACACATCACACATACACACAAACAAACAAACATTCCAAGTCCATAAGGATTTCTGTTTCTTTTCAAACCTGAGCCATAATCAGAAATCACATTCCAGTTACTCTGAGAACAACACACATAAACACACACACACACACACACACACACACATATTCCATTGTGATGCATGAAACTACACAGTCAAGGTTGCTACACTGTTAAAACAAACACCAAGAAACCGTCTGATCTCACATTCTGCACACTTTACCCTCTGTAGTGTGTTAAGGTGTTGCAAAAACCTGCACAATATTATTTCAAACTAACCCTAAATATTCTAGATTTTCTTTATTACAGCTTTAAATTTGGGACAGACACAACAAATAAACAGCTTTGAATATGTGAATTCTAATGAAAGTCGATTAGCATTGCATTGATTTTTTTGCTCAGGACCTTAAAACTTAATTAAGAGGAAAGATAAAATATTAAAGAAGCTTTAGGGGATAAAAAAGGTACTTTTTTTTTTTTAAAAAGGATTGTGTTACTGTCAATGCAGAGTCTAGCAGTGATTTTGAAAAAGAGGGTAGAGGAAAAAAAAGATTGAGATTAAGCTTGTTTTGTGTGTTTTGTATGAAACAACGTGAACGAACTAGATTCAAGATTAATTCATTCATTCATTTTACAGTACAACATTGTACCAAAAAATGCTTTTTGTAGTCCCCTTACACTGCCACAAAGAAGAAAGTTGATGTAAACATATTAAAATTTAATAAGTTAATGAAAATAAAATATTTTTTAAATTTCAGTGTGAAAGATAAGTTGAGAGCTCTCTCATCGTAAGTGATAAAAGAGTCTTCCTTTAATCTAGTGGCACTTCAGTGGATACTTCTGTATCTCTTGCCAGACGTCAGAAAGGTAAACAGGCTGTAGCTGGGGTGGCTGTTGTCTTTCCTCTGGGCTCTGTGCAGGAACCTTACCTCACTAATATCACTGATGCTTAGTAAATGGGGACTAATGATTTTCTGGGCTGCTTTGACTACCAAGTGCAGAGCCTTCCTGTCCGTGACTGTGTTAATGCTGTGCAAGTTTTTTATGTTTCCAATTAGAGTGCTCTCTATTGCTCCTCTTTCACCAGACTTTGGCATGGCGATGTTGCTTTCTTGAGTTTTCTATAGAAAAAAAACATAGGCTTTTTTGTTTGTTATTTATTTTTATGGGTTTTTTTTGTTGTTGTTTTTTTACCAGGACGGAAATGTGTGATGTCCACATCAGGTTCTCTATGATGTTGATTCCCAGGGAACTAAAACTATTCATTTGCTCCACCTCAACTCTATTAATGTGGACAGAGTTGTGTATCCTTGCCCACATTTTTTCTAAAATTAACAATCAAGATTCTTGGTTTAGCAGACACAACCTGAGCAATAGGTTGTTGTTTATGCACTCAGTGTTTTAGGCTGGTACTCCCCATTTTCACCTACTGGCCTGTTAATTGGGCCACTAGTATTGGCAAATCATTACATATTACAATCTAAATTTCTACAGCCTAGCAATTTGCTGTCAGAGAGCTGTGTCATCATCAGACTCTGTTCAGGTGTGTGTTCTCTTTGTGCCCTTTTGAATCCAGACCAATATTACTGCTGTGTCTTTTTGATGCTTTTTCTCACTTATCCAAAATTGTTTTGACTTGCGTCAGCTAATACCTGCAAAAACAGAAGGGACAAGCCTCACATAGAGCACCCTGGGTAATTTAGCTTAAGTCCCAAAAATGACTTTGGTGTCATCATTGGTGCTCTCTCCATGTTTGGGAAATGGATGTACAATTGGACAGTAGGAGTTTGAGTGCACCTCACAAATTGATGTTTTCTATTTATAGCGCCTTAGTTTCATCTAATCTCTAGCACATTTGTGTGAAAGCCCCTGTTTGTCTTATTATGCAAGGTTTGGGTGCTGACCAGCGCAGAGAGTCACTGACCCGAGATTACACTGTGTTCATTGATTTGCATTGACGATTGATTGCAGATCAGTCTGCTCATAAGCTTCATTTAATTAAAGTATTAATTAAAATGAATAGGCCTTTATCTCAGCACATTATAACCTCATCAACATCTCACTGTGTTCTGATATGTTATAGAGGTTATAGCAGTAGAACAGGTTGTTGTAGGTAGATTAATGACTCTGTATGTGAGTGTGCCTGCATTTGTCTGTTTATTCCTGTAAATTTTACAAATCTGACATAGTGCTGATAACATTACTGAGCCTACCTTGTAACCTTGAATGCAAACATAGAAATATGTCTCCACTACCAAAACATATTAATTATTGTTAATATAACATTAAACAATGAATAACTTAAAAAAATAAGAATTTTCCTGATTGACAAAATTTATGAATGTAACAAGGCGCATGTCTGCAAATCCATTTAAAAATCACAATGAATAAGTGCTCCCTTCACCTTTGGCTCTTGTCTCATAGTTCTCAGGTTCATACTTTACCCTCAGTATTTGGCTTTTTGTTGTCTGTACAGTGTGAACAGAAATTAATGGCAGCCAAAGCAGGAAGACTGTTTATGATACCAATGTTCCAACGGTAAAACAAATAGGCTAAAAACATGCAGGTGTGACCTACTTTTAATTTAATGCTCAGACATTCAGCTTGTTTCATACTCAATAAGGTTTCACATTTTCATTAGTTTTTTGTGCAGACAAAAGCTTGACCTTTTTTTCAGTAGGGGATTGAAAAAAAAACACATTTGTTTATTGTTTTACATGGACCATCTCACAACTGAATGTCCTTTAAAAAAATTGAATGGCTCCATGAGCTATTACAGCCCCATGTCTGGTCGATAGCTTTCTTTATTTTCATTGTACATGAAGGACCATCTTTGCAATCATCTGGGCTTTTTCCTGTTATAAACACAACCTCCAGTTTTTAAAGGAATTCTTTCAGTGCGGCCCAATGCAGTTATTTCAGCAATGTCAGATTGTATTTAAACTATTCATCTCTATCTGGATCTTTATCAGTTACACAGCTTTTATTCAGACTCAGTTAAGTTTTGTTTCAAATACAAATCAATGTTCTACTATTTGGTACTCAGGTACACTGGTTAAATATCGCTTTAGTTTGTTGGGAGCTAAACTTACAGATAAATGCATGGGGAGCAGAAAACCATTTGATGTAGAACATGGGCACACTAGACTAACAACTCCTGGTAGTCTGGTGTGCTCCCCCCACCCATTTTCACTATATTCTGGATACAGATATGAATACAGATATTTTTTGTTACTCAAACCAATACAAAAACTGATAGAGCTTTGCAGTGCACCCATAGTAAACACCTCATCCAAGCCTAACCTCATCTGTCAGAGATGAAGAGGAATCAAAACATACAGCAGGTAGTATCCAGAAACATGGACACTGTGGTGAATGTATATACAGGTATATGGATAACCTAATTTCTCAAAGCGATGCAATATCCTTAATATTAAGAAAAGCGGCACAACAGTTTGTGTGTAAGCCCCTTCAAAGAGTCAGTGTTTGCTAGACATTTTAAATTGAGATTGATGCTAAAACAGACTGAAACATGGAAAGTCATTTTCAATATTGATCCAAAAATTTCAGCTTTCAAGGCAAATTCTTCTCCTTAATAGGCCCGGCCCCACAAAATAGCACATATTGATTATTCTATGCAATGAAATATTCAGAGATTGATTGTTAATAGAAGTTGTTCGTGTTGTTATCCATATTTAACGGCTTGAATTTGAAAACAGAAGATGCAACAGCATCAGTTCAAAAAATGCAATTTTACTTGTGAAATATATACAGTTTCCTCCTTCACCAAAGGTGTAGAGTGTGCTTTAAAATTCTGACCAAGGACTGAATCTCTCTTTTTCTCTCATCATATACACTCCCATCTTCAGCCATTACTGTCATCAGACTGGAGCTCTCTGACTTTGATAGCGCGTGAACATGTCCTGTGCTAAAGTGTTAAGGGCAGGAGGGAGTCAGTGACTGATGTGGAGAGCAGCAACGCTCCCCCCAGTGTCAGGCTGTGATTGATGTTCAAAGAATGGTCCAAAAACCCATGACCAACTCGCCTCACAGCCAGAGGCACCTTACTCTTCCCCACCTTATGAAAGTGATATTTTCAAAGATATGAAATAATCATCATATGCAGCTGTGTTTGAATGTCTTGGATGTGAAATGATGATCCCTTTGTATTTGAATAAAATTAATAAAACACACCATTGAGAGGTATTACAGTCTCCCTTTGCATTGAAATTTTGGCATTTAAAAAAATTACATTGAGTTTTACATTACGTTATGGCTGTGAGTCTGTATAAAACTCAAAAACATGTCCTTAGTTGTTTGACATGTTTAATACATTGGATACTTACCAAGATAACGACTATTATAGGTATTTTATAAAGCTATAGTTTATGTCGTCTTATATAAACTGTGGCTTGCATTGATCGAAATGTAACTATAAGAGAGTACTTAAGAATATTCAGCATACATGTACTCATGTGTTCATGTACATTAGACCTTTTCTTCTTGTTTCTCTTTATATTTGACCTTCACATGTAAACACATTCATTTTTCTTCCCTTGTGCAATGAGTGGTTGGGGTTACAAAAAGTATGTTGTGGATAAATGAAATGTCTCTGTCAACAATGCTATTTTTACATGGTTGGTTGTTTCGATTAAAATGTCATTGCCTCTGTTCATTTTCTTTGATGTTTCTGTTGAACTTTACACACTTGACTTGTTCTGTCCATAAAATATGAATTATCCTCACTGACTTCACAAGACCTCCTTGTGTATCTACATGCACACATGAGAATTGCACACACAAACAGACCCAACATGCACACAAAATCTCTTTGTTAGCTCCTTTATGACGATCAGAGGGGCTTGCAATGCAGAAATTTATGATGGCATTCACAAAAACTCATCAAATGAAGTATATATCTACGGGTTGTATAAAAGGCGACGTATTACAAATATGGAGCATAATGGAATTGACAAGCCTCAGGGTCAAAGAAGTTTACCTGAGAGTATACTTGGCTGAACACCAAAATGGGCTTTTTGTATTAGAATTGTGTTGTTTTTATTCATTTGAAAACAACTATTCTGTCTGAGCTTATCATACATTCAAAAGTTTTATCCAATTCACCAGCTCCAAATGATTACTTGCAGTTGTTGTGCTCATTGTTGAACACAATCCACAAAGTGCATTAATTTACCATGGGCATACAACTGTGAAAAAGTAGAAATTAAACATAGGGCTGCATCCACAAGGAATAAATGGAAAAGCACTTAAGAGAGGATGATGAGAATGCTGTTGCATCCCTTGAGAGTGTGGCTGGAACAAATGGCTATAGGAAGATATGAGCTGAGAAGTATTCTTAAGATTGACACAGGTAAGTGGTACTGCCCATGCAGAGGTGGCATGTCAATTTAGGTTCATAGAGGTCCGCTGCCTGCCTGTGACGAGCTCATTAACACCAAGGTCAGTTTCATCAGGCCCCCAAGCTGTCGTTATTCTCATATTACCATCAGGGGCAGAAATAAAAGGGCATATTGGGCATGCATTTGCAAACCTCAGGATTGCATGCAGATTCTAAGTTACAGATGCAAATGTGGACAGTGCATAAATAGGAACAAAATATGTTGTTATGCAGCCATCACCACCACCTCCATAGACACACACACAAAGGAACACACATTTATTCAAACACATGGAAAATAATAGCTTTTTAAATAGCTGTTTCCCAAGAGAGATGGTATAAAAGCAAAGCTGGTAGCAGGTGGTGGACAAAATGAATATTGCAATTGTGTTTATGCAAAATAACATTATCAGTGATTAAATATTGTTCCATGAGATTTAAATGTCTGAGAAACTATCTGCATATCTGCAGCCTGTCAACTCATGCAAACCTACCTAAGTTATGCAAGTAGAAAGCCTTTAGATGAAAAAGACTAATAGATTTGCTTTTGTCTTTATGTGCATGCAGTCCACTCCTCTAATTCTGTGGGCCCTTTCTTTTACATTCTAATACATCTTCTGTGCCATTTTGTGATCATGCATTACTGAACAATCATGTTTTTTCTCCCATTGTGTAAAAAGTGTTTGCACATTGAAAGATACACATTTAATTGTCTAAGATGTCAATCACAATCTCACTTGCAGTCTACCCTCTGCCTTTAACCTCCATATCAAGTATGTGGGAATAAACAGTTAATTGCCTGACTTGTTGGTGCACATGCAGGCAGAGTGCCTTTATCACTGTTGCTGGTTGTTTCAGCAGCCATTGTTTCTCTATATCTTCTGACACCGAGGCCCCCTCCTGTCTCTCCCATGTTATTGGAAAGCGCATGGGAAATATATAACAGCCTGACACGGTAACTGCCAGCTCTGTGCCCTAAGCCTAACACTCTACTCAACTGTCAAGATCTAAAAGACAAAAAGCCTCTTGTTACAATACCTAGGTGCATGGCTACAGCTCAATTTGTTTGCAGGAAACAGACTTTCAAAGAGTGAGAGTCACCTGCCTGCATCCCTTTGCTCTGCTTGCTCTTCCACTGAATTGTCACTCAACCTCTTTCCCTCCACTCCTGCTAGTTTTGCCTTTGTCTCTCTCTGGATATTCATGAACGGTTTGTGCCTACAGGCAGCCGTTCCACTTGTTTATCCCTTTCTTTTTCAATCAGAGAATGTAGAGGACAGATTCAAACTCTTGTTGACAATACAGCCAAAATCCACCCTCTCCTTGATTCCACCAGGAACAAAAGTCTGTGCTTCTTACTTTCTTTAAGCCAAACGTATACAGACTTTGAAGGCCAGAGAGAACACCAAATCATTTATGCCAATAAAAGATGATCCACTGTCCAATTTTTCTCTATGAAAGAACAAGATAAAGTTAACTTTTAGTTGATTACATAACCATCACTTCAGACTGAGTTTGAAACAATCAACAAAAAAGAGATTAGAAGACAGATGTAAAGACAATTATGTAGTCAAGAAAAAATAAATAGTAAAACAAAATGGTAAACAGAAAAATATAGGACAGTACAATTTTGATTGAAAAAAAAGAGATAAACATCTATAGTCTTAATTCGGTAGGTGTAAAGCAAAATCCCAGATATTCCAGAATTTTGCCCAGATACGTGCTGCAGGGTAGCTTCAAGCATTACAACAATGTTTGGAGTTTATTCTGTGGACAACAGGAGGACCAGCCCTTGCTGACATGCATGATCTCTTAGGTTTATAACCTGAAGGAGAATCATTATTCTTTTGGTCTTACAGTGGCATAAATTTATATGAATTATTGGACATTTGGATTTAAAACTTGGACTGGAAATCCCTAGGGGACATTTTCAAAGGGGGCAAAAATCAAGCAGCAAAAGTTTGGCCTGATGTTGGCACCAGAAAAAAAAGGTCAGAAAAAAGATTATCAGCAACAGGGGCATTGTTCAAGCAAGAGCCAAGGCATGGGAATGTGACATGACCCAAGGACCTAGTGTGCCATTGAAAACTAAAGTAAAAGACATTAATCTCTCTCTTGGAGAAGTACAAGATGCCTAATATTTGCATGTAATTTGATGTGGAGAAAGCAGTAAAAACACCTTCCATTGTATCTCTTTTGCACATATTATAGCACCATGGGCAGCAAGCAAAGGATTTATCATCAATCATTGGTGTAAACTTGACAGAAAATAAAGAAATGCATTGAATTACATGGTGTTCTATATAAGGAAACCAATGGGTTTCCCAAACACAACAGTAGGTTCATGTTTTTTAAGTGTCAAAGTACTAGCCTTAAGCTAGACCACTTTGAAGCTGACTCAGTCTTCATTAGCCTGTTTGAATAACATTAATGAGCCTAATATTTTTATTCAAGTAAAACCTCCTAATCACTCTGCATCTGTGAATGAATGTGGCTGAAACTTAAAGCACCCAGCCCTGCAGCATCTAAAGGCAGCTGGACTCATATGGTGATAAATCTGCAGCCTCTGTGAAGTGCTGCGCATTATGCCATTATGCACAGAAGTTCAATGTGTTTACCTTCATTAAATCACCTGACAACAACACAAGGTTGCTACAGCGTAACAATATATGGCTATAGTAAGTACCTGATACAAGATGATGCCCCATCTGTACTCCATCTGAGTGTTCATACCATAATGTTCTGAACCATCCAGGCACGTCCTGAGTAAAGCTACCTGTCTTTGAGTTGTATTCATCACATTTAATTGTAATTTGCACAGCTGTTTCAGAGCTATGAGACCACTGACTGAGAGGAAATTTAATAACTACTCCACCAGCTCATCTCAATAAATTGTGGTAGGTTTTTTTTTTTTTGAAGGAGTTAGTCAGTTCAAATCATCAATGAGATTTTTCCATTGCAAGTTTTTCCAAAGTCCCTGGAACATAGGGACATTTTTAACGGGCCATTCGTGCTTTAAGCACCAAAACAAAATAAAAACAAAATAAAATCCTTCTTAATTGTCTTATTTATCGTATTATAATGTGTATATACCTCATCAAAAGACTGATTGTGACCCACAATAACGAAAAATTTAAGTTAAAATGTTAAAATGATTCAGATTATTCTGAACCTGCAGAGAGGATTCAGTGTAAATCCCTCCTCTTTGCAGTCTCCTCGGAAATAGAGAGAAGCAGAACCATTCCTAAATAACAGAGCAACTCAACTTTTTGAAATAGAAGCATTCAGTTTATCATAAACTTAATTCATTCTTTGAAGAAATTAGAACAAAAAAAAATAAATAGGACATGGTTGATTCAGAGGGGGAGGAGTGATGTTTTGGGCCTCAACATCAGATACCAACACCCTTCCTCTGTAAGACTACAAATATGAGGAAACAAAGTCTCTCTCAGATTTCACATCTCCCATGTTCTCTAGTTGAGCAGGCTATGTGAATTCAAAGTTTTGACCCTCTGCCTGGAAGAGGGGTGGGTGCTGACCTTTGGAAACAAACTCACCGCCATCACACTAGAGATCAGCTGAGGCCAGTCTGTAGAGACATACTTAACATGCGGAAAGACTGCGTCCAGCCAGATCTGGACGCAAGAACTTTCTCCAAGAAAGCTGTACCAAGTTGGTGTCCAAACACAACAAAGGGAAGAGTGAAAAACTTTGAACTACTTTGAATCCACACCCTGCTAAGCAATGCGGTCTGAACCTATTGAGTCAGAGAGAGAGAGAGAGAAAGAAAGAGAGAGGCAGGAAGACCAACAAATATGAAAAAAAAAACTCTCTACAAGAACGTTGGTCCAGTCTGTAAAGTTCCTTCATTTCTAACTTCATAAAAAGTTCGAAAAGTCAGAACTGTAACAAAACCAATCAAACATGCCACCACATCCTCTGCATCCCAGGGGTGAGTGATAGAGATGCCCCACACTGCTGGTTGCTGAAAGAAAGACAGCAGACTCAAGCCAAAGTTGCAACATTAGATTTAAAAATGATGAAATGCCCAAGAATTCAAAGTTCCAGATTAAAGAAAGATACATATCAATCGCTGAAGCTGCTATGTTGAGCCGAAAGTTTCAGGGATGGTTCTCATCCTCAACTCCAGAACAACCCCCTCTCTGTCATGAGAGGCAACAGGCAAAACAATTGATAACTGTGTTGATGCTATATATTGGTAGTAACAGTAACAGTGATAGTAGTCTATTATTGATAATATTCCATAAACACTAAAATGTCCAATTACCTCAAAATTTACCCCTTTGCCAACCCATCCCTCTCAGGGGCTGAACACAGTTCAAGCCTTAGGTCATTGTTTAATCGAAAATGATTTCCTGTTCAAAAACATTTCAGAAGATCTGTTCATGTAAGTTTGGCAAACTTACACACTTGGTTTGTGTTTGTAAATACTACAGTCATTGTACACAAGTCAAGACCTCAGTGGCAGATCAAGACTAAATTATTGAGGTGGCAAACAATCTTTCTCTTTTTAAATGGTGGTGCCCCTTAGCCAAGTCATTTGTTATAATAACATTTCGCTACAACATATAATCTGCAAATAACCACTGAAGTACAAAAATTTAAGGAAGCACAGTAAACTAAATTTTTCATTACAACCATCGGGCCTTCACATGTAGTTTGTGTTGCTGTCAGCCCTAGTGAAGGAAAACGGGCGAAATACATAGAGTGAGCCATTGATTAGGAGCGAGCGAGATCAGGTGGGAAAAGAAGAATTTATTGAAGACATAGGTGGAGGACGGGTGAACAGTGTAGCTCCATTTCAAACACTACATTTAATGAGAAGCCATAGACACATCTGACAGTTGCATTATTTATCTGCTTACACTTTAAAATTTTTTAAAATTTTCATGAAATTTTAACCTTAATATTTTTAAGTGATGCAAAGCACAAAAATTCAACAACAACAAAACCGAAAGGCACGATATTTGTTTGGCATTAGTGTGTCACAGAGCCACATTGGCATAAGGCCCCTATCAACCAATTTATGTCAAACATATTAGAATAAAACATATCAAAATGATGGTTAAAAATATTGTTGCATCGTTGGTCTAACACATAGTTTATAGTTATAAGCTGGGGGTCTATCCAAATGCTGATACCCTCTATCCCATTGCAATGTCTCAACTAAAGAGCATGCTCTTTTTGTATGTTGGCTTTTAAAATATTAGATTTTCAAAATTGGACATACTTTAAGCACATAATGAGTGAAATGCACAAAAAACAATCTTGCAAAACTGTGTTATGCTTTTCATGCATTTTGGAAACTGCTTCAAGCTGAATTAAATAAGTGGTTCATGAATGCAAAAATTGTACTGGCTCGTTACTGAGAGAACACACAAAAAAATAAGCTGTGCATATCATAATTATGATCATTAGAAATCTATGAGAGCAGACTGTAGTAAGGGTATTACTGCATACAATTTACAGTTATATGACCTCCTCTGATTTTATAGTGTACATCACATAGAGGCTTAAAACTGGATGAAGTGATAGAGGACAGCATCATCATCTCACTTCAATACATTTCTAATGATTTCATTATTCTTCTGATGCCCCCCTTCTCCAATCTAACCCCAGAGGCTCAGGACTGAACACCACTCTGCCTTTAAATGGAACACTGATTGTTTTTCATGTTTATTCACAACCCACGGGTCAGCAGCCTCCCATAATCTGCTGTTTCGTCCAAGGACAATTTGGGGGGATATGTATGAATAAAAATGATCTTAATAATATCTCAGGGAAAGGACCCATGGCAACTATGAATACCATTAGAGTCTGATCAGAGACCGTTAGTGCCATATTTATATGGCTGGAGCAACTGTATAGGGCCTGCTTGACTGACTCCGAGGGACTGGCTGTTTACGCTCTTTTGTCATTGGTTCTTTCATACATTTTCTCATCTTCATGGTACCATATTTCAATGAGCTTTTTTATAGTATAATGGAGTTTTGATCCCTATAGGCAGTGTAATGTGTACTTAGACAAAGTATTCATCTTACTTCTGCAATGTACCCGAGATTATTAATACGGTAACAGAAACATAAGACAAAGTCATTGTGTCTTTGGAAGTATCTTTACTATGAGGCAAGCTGCATGGAGCAGTCACTGCAATTTGCCTCCTTCCAGTACCCTTGACCTAAATGGCAAAACTTCCAAGGGAGTAGAGAATTAAAAGTGAGGGAAAAATACAATTATGTACAGGAAAAAAAAAATAGGTGATCAAATATAGTATTTTCCTTGAACTGTGTGGTAAGGAGATGACTCTTTTTTGTGATATTAGCATAAAGTACAGTAAGGACGGTTTTCTACGGGATATGTTCTACCTGCAAAGTCTCCAAGGGAAGGAAGGGTTACCAAAAAAGGCTGTCAGGATCATACAAATTACACATAGTGTGTCACAGTGTGTTGAGCCTGACATTTTGGCTAGGTGGAGTTAAGCTGGAGAGCTATTATTATGCATAGGTTGGACTTTTAACAGTAACAGTTAATATAGTATGAAATTAATCCTAAGGTCAAACCAACCTGTCCCAACATCCTTGTCATGTTCAAGCATTTTTTTCTTTCCTTTTAAGTGTTCCCACTTGTACTTTTCCCATGTTTTATATGATTTACATCCTCTTCTCTTGACTTTGAGGGCTCTGTTTTAATGAATCAAGGTGCAATGTGCAAAGTACAGTCAACTGTACTGTGGCAATGGGGTGGGATGAAAAAGAATCCATTATCATACATTATATGTGGGTGTGTTAGGGGTTGTAGCACTCGCGGCCAATCTCATTGGCTCCTTTCACCCCCTGTAAGGCAGCACTGTCCCACCATAATATACTGACAGCTTTGTAATTGAGTAGAGAGTCGATGAAGCTTTCCTCAGAAAAAACTCCCATAATTTATAGATATACACTGTAGACAAATTAATGTACAGTAGTAAAAATAAACCAGGACATGTATTCTTTAAATTTAAACACACATTTTTTGAAAAACAAGCCTGGTCCCAGTGTTCTGCATGAATATCACTACGCATAATGATTCACAATGCCTGTGTACAATTGTTTCACTATCGTATCACTTAATAATGATATTTGAAAGCTTAAGTTTTTTTGTTTGTTTGCTTTTTGATACCTGCCTTGGGGACTATGGCTCATAGAGTGGGGGTCAAATAACTTTATTTGTGTTGCCCAAAATACAGGAAAATTGCCAACATTTATTAACCCTAATGCTGTGTTTTAGATGCTCCAAGAATCTCTAAAGAATAAGCTTGAAACATAATGACTTTTCCTCTTTTAAGTCTAATTGCTTGTAAACATGAGTTTGAGAAGATGAGATGCTTAACAAATTTAGCTGCAGTAAATAATACATTACTTCAGAAAGGTTCTCAGAACCCTTGGCTGTAAAACCTGGCTTTTTTATAAGCTCTAAATCTGTTATTGATGTTAAAACATATTTAAGGCAGCACTGAACCTCACATTTTTAAAATAATTTGTATATTTTGAATTTATGTTAATGGAGTATTATAATAATTTGTCTGTTGTCAGGGAGTTTTCTCTATAATCTGACTAACATAGTGCAACATGTTTTTGTGTGAAAATTATTTTTTGGCAAACAAAGGCAATATGTAATAATATGCAGAGCCCATATAACATAAAATAACTGCTTCTATGATGTAACAGTAATGTTTAATTATTATTTCAATCAGGACAAACAAAAAAGAAAATAAATTAAATACTTTTTTATTATAACAGATGATTAGTGATAATTAAGTTTTATTAGAAAATCTTTGGCTCTTAGTCTCAGCAGGGAGATTTTGTAATCAACGGGCATCTGTCCTGAGCTTTAGCAGGATAAATCCCCTCATGGAGTCCAGACACTTGGGATGGTTTTGTCTGATGACTCTGCTGAGACTGATAGGCTGATGAGACCGATGAAGCTGATGAAGCTGATGAAGCTGATGAATCTGCAGAGACTGGCAGTGATGGGTGGTGGAGGGGTGAACACAACAGCAGCAGAAAATGAAACTAAAGGAGAGACAGTAACTTTAAAAAGGAATTTTAAAGAATACATTAGCAAGATCATAGGCTGATGTCATGTTGCTGTTGGATAGATGTGATCAGTTAATGAGAGCAGCAGATATCTCACTTTACAATCCCAATGACAGCGATGATAATGGTTGAGCGTACATAGGGAGTGTAAATGGCAGGATAGTGGGAGAAACTTCAGAGCACAACAGAGCTTTATTTCTTCATTTCACCCTTATAGAATGGACAAGCAAGTTGGTGGGGAAGATATTTCTTAAAATGCATTAGATTTTTAAGGTCAGAAGAAAAGAATATTATCAGGAATAACATTTACTGGATTTGCAAATATTACCACTTTAATTACATAGGAGTTAAACTCCAAACCTGTGAGTCTTGATGTTGTGGGCTGTTTGTAATTGTGTTGTGTATCTTTAAAAGGATAATCCATAGAACTTGCTGTAATCCATTGTCTTTGGAACTATTTTCTGAGTCACCTTGACAGCATTTTTCATCAGTAGACGTAGATGGTGCCTTTTAACTTTGATAAATCATTCCTCATTGGGGACAGGTATATAATTACCAGGTGCTCATTTCTTAAGGATGATTTGTTCTTTCTCACTTTGGCCCATCAAAGACTAAAGTTTCTTGTAAAACCAGCTGATGAAAAAGTCTTTCACATGAGTGTGCATTTCGACAGCTTTTGCAAAAATACTGCATAATTAAGGGCTATCTCCACTGACACAAGGTTCGTAGGCATCCGGCTTAACCCTAAAAAGAGGCAAACATAAAACCCAGTTCAAGGCAAGTTTGCAGTCTGTTCAGTTAAACTGTCTGCATTAATTATTTAGTAATTAGGTACACGTAATTGCTTTCTGACACCTAGGATTACAAGTCTTTGTAATGCATTAGCTGTCTCAATTATAGCGGGGTGCAGGATAAGCCTGCACTTGTGTGGCTTATCGTTTCATTTTCTTTCTCTTTACCCCCCACTGCCCGATTTCCCCACTTCAACATGCTCTTCATGCATCTCTCCTTTGGTTTTTTCATAAGAGGTAGGGGGTTGAGCTGGCAAGCCATAGCAGTGAGCCATCATGTGGTGTTAGACCAAAACAAATTATACCCCGCATGCCTCAGATCTCTAAGCCAGGGCATCTTGGTCTTTGTTAAGGTCCAATGCCACTCATTAAGTTCGCAGTAAACAAGTGCACTTCTGGATGTGTTTTCATACATGCAGCACTGCCGCTTTTGTGGATCTCATCTTTTCCTTCTAGCTGCACTGTATTTGCACACTGAGACCTTGAAGCCTGGGCTTGGATGTCATTTCTCTATCTATCCCAGGGATATTCACCCAGACTGCAGGCCAAACAGAGACGGCTGATTATCAGAGAAGCCTTGGGATGGATTGGGGGAACTGCAGAACCAGAAGGCTCATAGATGCGATAAGCTGGGGTTTTATGGGTTAGCTGAGCAGTCAAACATACCCAAGAGGAATGTGTGAATATACAGTATGTGCACACAAACATCTGTGTTTATGTGTGCGCATGCAGGACTGTGTTTGTTTGAAAGTGTAGAAATGTCTTTGTGATGTTTGAGTGTGTACAGTATGTGGATTTTAAGGCTTTGTCACGTATATGTCTGGTATGTCCTGGAGGATATGAATTTTCTTTTGTAAGCTGCAAGCTGTGCTGGAAGGGTAAAAATGGCAAAAGAGGTGATCTGGCTGAAAAAGCTTCCCTTTAGCTGCCTGGGTAGCTTAGGCACACTGTCTTATGTTATTTTAGGTGTCATAGAGAAAAAAATCCCAAGAGAACATTACCAGGAATATGTTTGAAACTGTAAAAAAAAGACAGGATCTGTTGAAGGGGTTGCGGTTAAAAAAAATCTGAAGTCTGCTTTTCTCACCAGATAGGATCAAGCCCAACATTTATTTAATAATGAGAGAGGGACATATAAAGTAAAAAAAAAAGAAAAATGATGTGAGCTGCACCTCCTCTGCCTTGTCAGTCTTCAGTGGCATTTAGTTTAAGTTGGATGGAATCTCAATCAATTTGTGGTTTGCCAGTTACTTAAAGGGCTTAATGATGTGAGGGGATGCGAGCAGAGCAGAGTGAGTCTGAGTTCTTGAGAAATTACAGTTATAAAGGTGTTTAAACATTATTCTGATGCTCAACCTGATCAGAGAAATAATTGAGTTTGACTGAGTTGACTTGGTATGTAATGACATCAAAGATATGAGCTTACCCCCATATTTGTGCGTCTCCCCCGAGAGCTGAGTTGGCACCAGGATTTGGAACATTTTACCATCAAATTGCTGCTCTTGAGCAAGAAATGGAACGCAGCAGGGTGACAAGTCAGCTCAATTTATATTCCTCAGCCAAACCAAAGGCCTCATATTACTTGACAGCTTGATAGGAGGTTAATTTGGGAAACTAAACCTGCATCATTCTGTCTGTAACCTTAAGATGTAAAAACGACCACCCACGCCAAGAGAAAGCTGACTGTTAGATATATTTTGCTTGAAACTTCTGATAAGAGAAAACGGAGTTTCACCAAAAGAGTGTGTGTGTGTGTGTGTGTGTGTGTGTGTGTGTGCACATGCTTGGATGGGACCTTATCCTTAAATTCATATTGCGTATAAAGAGATTTCCTGTTGTCTTCAACTGAATTTTAGATTTTTGAATGTATGCAAAAATCTCTGTCAGATGTCAGGAATTAATCGTTTTTTTTCCCATGACATAAATGCACAGATTCATCCAACCACAAATTTAAAGCATTTTCTTTGAGATTATTAGATTTAAAGTATATTTTTTAAAAAAGCTCTGACTGCATTTTTAGACAGTATAATACAAATAATTGATGAGATTGGGCCGTCAGGAAGTCCAAACCTCATGTTCTAATTGAAAGCATCACTAATGGAGCATTAAGGGAATTCAACGGCTATCTTCCAATTCCATATTAAGCCTGCTGTATATACTACACTCTGTATTTATAGTTTACCATTTTTGCTGAGGCATGCGGGATGTCCACATACATACCATACAAGTACTGTCATTACATTTATTGTAGTAATAAGCTTAAGAATTCTTACAATTAAACTTTAAAGTAGAAATAATTTCATCAGTGCTTGCAAAAGGGAGCAAGTACAACGTGGTAGAAGCCTCGGCAGTCAAAAAGCAGCTGAGAGCAAAGTGTTGCTATTATGTCTTATGTCTGTGACAAAGCCTTTTGAATTTTTGACCAATTCCTTTGTTTATAAAGTAGGAAATGAGCATCTTAGATAATTTCATTTGGGGTTAATGTTAGGGTTAGCCTTACGAATAAACCAATTAACACATACAATGAGGACTTCGGTCATTTTTGAGGATGCTTTATTGACTCGAATTCATTGCCTGGAGGCAAGCCTTAACCTTTATCTCACCCCAATCAAGAGAGGCCCTGTGAATGCTTATTCTGAATTCATTTGCAGTAACAGCAAGTTGAAAACACCAATTTTGTACCTAAAATCTCATCCCTAACACATTTACTCTAAATCAAAATGACAGCCCTGAATGTGGCAGTGCTAAATCGCACAGAACAAAGGCACAAATGCTACCAGATATATTTACTCAGTCATTGCCACTGGTAATTCCTTAGTATGCATTGATACATTCATTAATTAGTTTTGTGTTATCACTGCAAAATTTAAATAATCTATTTGCATTTTTTGTATGATAGCTTCGATATGCCATCAGTGGAGGGAAGAGTCAATGGGAGCAGTACCATGAATCACAGACACTCATCATGATGTATTTACTGTTGTAATGTGTCCAAAATTTGGCATCTGTGAAGGCTGCTCTAAATTTATTATAGGTCTGCTTGCCATTGTTCTGTTTTTTAGTGTATCACTCATTTTTCCAAGGTTTTAAATGAAGATTGAAAGACTGACGTCAGGGCCAAAAAAGTTTATGAAGTTCATCTCTGCCTCAGTCAGAGCTTGGGTATTTTCACTAAAATTTCATTTTACTTAAGCAGACATTGAACTGACATAAGTGTGTCAAGGCAGGCTGGTTTTAAGATGCTGACTAGTTGACCTGTTTATTTTTATGACAAGGAGTGCACATAGAAAAAAGTTATGTACTCAGATAAGTACTAAGAGACAATTTTTGTTATAATAATTCTCACTGCTCTTTGACTCACCTTCTTGCACTGCAGTTGATGATTATTATGTTGATGCACCTCCTAGTCCCTGGTTGAGCTTCTGAATAGCTGTCTCCAATCCAACCCAGGTCATTTGCTGGCTTTGGGTCAAATGTCTGCAGGGTCATTGTGAATGTACGTCAGAACTGAGAGACAAATATGTGACTGATATGATGAGTGTTTTGTCCAAATAGTTGTGATTCTCAGACTAATAGAAGCAGGGTCCCATTAACTATACCAGCGTTGCTGTGCTGTGGCTCTAACTAATTTAAACAGCCAGCTTCCCCTGAAGAAGAGAGGAAGAGTTAGAAAGAAAAAAAATCTGGGATTGAATTGGTGAGGATGTGCAAAAACATAGGATGGATGCCACAATACATGACACTTTTGGATATAAAAGTGACTGAAAAACAGAGTTTTGTTTTATTGACCACAAAAAATTTGCAAATATTCACCCTTTTAAGATGAGCAACAACCATGAAGTGCTGCCTGGCCACCTGGAGAGTTGAACATGTCTCTGGGATGCTGACTTAGCTCTCCTGCAGAGGTAACTCTTTACTGGGAAGTAGAATAGTAACCATGCCAGTCTAGCAGTTTATCCACCATGATACCCCTTGATGAGGAATATTTTATGGAGTTAGAGCAGGCCAAACATTCTTGTCTAACACAACACTGATAGGAACAGGTACAAGGTTGCAAACTTGCTAGCCTTAAATTAGGATTGATCCCTGGCCCAGTTGACGTAACAAGGACTTATGAGATCTATACTTATTTGTTACTATGCTGAGATGTGAGAAGTCCACCATGTAAATAAGAACTACAGGCAGCCACCATTATTTTTTAACATTCTCGAAGAAATATGGTCAAATGATTCTTGATATATATTGTTTATGGTCTTTTAAATGCTGCCAGTGTCAGGCCTGATGGCCAGTAAACCCTGAAAAAAACTCATGCATACATGCAACAGGTGACTGTTATCACTCAAAGCCAGTTGCATTTGAGGGGCGGGCAATGGTTATATTTTCAACAACTTTTCATGCCCTCACACAGACCATATGATATTGTAAAACTTCCGCATTTTGAAAAATAAGATTCTCTTCCCACAGCTTCTTCAGCATAGCAGTGTTTTACCTCCACTTTATGAAATGGACCTGCAATATCTCACAAAGGATCAATCAAATGCCTTACAGTAATGAATTTTGAGGTAATCGAATTTCATGCAGTTCTTGACAATGTGTGCTTCAACAGAATCGGAAATTAACCTCAACAAGTTGTTGTAGTTTTGGTAAAATGCCATTTCACATACCAACACAGTGGCCCAAACTTGTGCACACTGTGACAAACTTTGTTGTCCAGTCTACCAGTCCTTGAGTCCATCAGTTATGCAGTTCCTTCAGCATCTACTTCAATCAGTCCAAGGAAGTCGGAGATAAACTTGCTGTTATTGGGAAAATGTGTATTGAAAACCTTTGTCAATAGCTGGCTCATATGCAAACATGCTTTTTGAAACAACTGAGATGTTGCATTTATGAATTTGTTTATGAATTATATAGGTACATATAATTTGCTGTAGATATTAATTGATGAAACCTGTTACCCAAATTTTGCATTTTCGACCACCAATGCATTTCCATATGACACTAATCACTCATGAATGTATTTAGCTATCAGTCAGCCATAAGATATTATTGAGTTGTCTCTGATTTGTGGCTGCCATCAAGTAAAAGACAACAGCAGACAATACCATTACGAATCAAGAACACCAGCAGTCGGTTGTCACTTTTTATCAGGAATATTTTAAGTTATCGTCATGGTAAAATGCTTTGTTTGGTTTTCTCATGCTGTTGCTTTAAAGTCATAGCAGTAGTGCATCTTCAGGGATATCACTGTAATTTTATCAGCCCAACTGCTGTGAGACTGGAATTTGTCTCGGGTCTGTGATACTCCAATCCAGAAGGGGTGGTAATGTATTCCATTTCACTGATCAATACCTGTACATACAAACTAGGTGTGTGATTGTGATACAAGCTCAGAAGACAGCAATCAGTGGAAAAAGCATCCTCATGAGGGAGCATTTAGACACTGCATGCACAAATGTAGCCCTGTGAATTCTAGTGTGTGAGAAGCACGAGTTCAACCCTCAATAGCTCCCGAATCCTTCAAATTCACCCACTGGCACAATTGAGGCTTATTTATGAAGTTCTGAGATTTTACAAGAGGGGATGGGAAAGACAGTGGCTAATAAAGTGGCTCCTTTGATTGGTCACACTTGATAACAACGATAAGCCTTGAATGGCTGATCGGTGTGATAGCTGAGAGCAAACCAACAAGGATCACTGTCACAGACAAAGAAAAAAATTAGTTAAACACAACTTCTCCATGAAAATACAACACAACGCTGAAGGCAGCAAGTTTAACACCTATGTAAACATCTTTCAAAGATACCAAATTAACTTATTTATTTCATTTTCAGTGTCTATTATAATACTTGTCACACCCAGTTAACTAAATATTTGATGTTAGAAAAGCTCATCACTTTGCCTACATTTGCCACAGGCTTCTTGTCCTCAGGTCTAAACATACTGTCTGACCTTAACTTTAAACCATTAATTCCAGTCTTCCAGTATTGTAAAACCTGT
Source organism: Acanthurus leucopareius (assembly GCA_029814765.1). Taxonomy (NCBI): domain Eukaryota; kingdom Metazoa; phylum Chordata; class Actinopteri; order Acanthuriformes; family Acanthuridae; genus Acanthurus; species Acanthurus leucopareius. Next base: position 9,491,247 of record JAQMCX010000050.1, read on the forward strand.
TTTTTTTCTTTTATTTATCTATTTATCTATTATTTTTTGTTACAAATATTTGTGGCCTTAATCCCTAATAGGTACAAAAACTTTTGGAATTGGCAGAGAAGTCATTTTGTTAGGAAAATTATACTTCACCAGCTATCCATTAACACAAGCACATACATGAACTGTTTTTATGAAATATTGTTGAGAGGATCTTGATTGCTACTTGGATTTACACTCAGCTTCTTTGAAACTTAATGACTGTAATGATTCTTTGATTTCTAACACTACTCTGACGATATAAAACAAAAAAATAGGAGTATAAAATAGGATTATTTGATGACCTGAAAGGTTCACTCTGCTCTGCTTTTACACTACTGACACATAGATGTCACAGGAGCCAGCATGCAGGGCAACAATGTGTTTTTGAGATGCACTGTCAAGGTCAGGTTATAGACTTCTACAAGCAAGCAGCAAAGAGCCTGTAAGGCATTATTATGAAGAGAATCGTACTAGTTATTTTGTAACAGAATGGCAAATTAAAATGAAGTGCAGGGTACAATGTTATCTCATTTGCAATTGAAAAAAATCCCCACATTTGATTAAGTTTGTGCTCAAGAGTACGAATTGCATATGAGATTAACTCTAAAAATTGTTCCCTAATTTACTAAGATTTATTTGCACAATATAAATAATATGATGTACTTGAGAATGTGATCATGAGGGCAAAACTAATTAATTTTTCCCACCTGAACCTTTCAGGGTGACATTTAAATACCAGTCTTTGTGCTGGTTCCAAGAATAAAATAAAAAAAAAAAATAAGCGGCTAAAGATATTCCAATATTGTGTCTTACTTTGTCTCAAGCACTGTTTTCCCAAATAAAAAGTAATCTTACTTACAATTGAAGAAGTACAGACTTACTTGGTCAGTGCATTTACCTCTTTTTGTCCCTGTGTCCATCAGCTTACTCTGCTGCTGACTCCTGAGGTGAAAGCTGTATGTTGTCATAACTGCACTGATGCTATTCATCCTGTGGAAAATTCTTACATTGGAGATCAATATTTTTTGTAATATGGCTGAGAAATGGTTTTGACCAATGGAGGAGGTGGCCATTCAATGTATATGACTAATAGAGCAAGCAGGACTTCCCCGATATAGGCCACTATAGTTTAATAATTACTAACCAAAAGAAAATACATCATTTCAGACTTCTGTTGGCTCTGCAGCATGAAGCAGAGGACAAAAGGAGGCATCATGCTTGATGTACTAAAGTCTTATCTGTGCTTGCAGTAAACACGTGTAAACTTTGGTGATCCTCATACCCGCCATTCTTGCATCACACTGAAAGATCACACCAGTCTAGATTCTCTGTTTCTCGTTCAAAAGCAAAACAGATAAACAAACACTGCTGATGTTGCATGAATCCATCCGTGTAGAGATACACATGCAGATGGACTTGCAATGCACAACTTTTCTTCTAGGGCTGGTTTTGTGTTTTTACAGTCAATGAATGCATATTAAAAAGAAACTAGCATCCATTCCTGTAAGAGGTTTATGGGAGTTGTGTGTGCAGTGTTTCTGTGAGCAATAAAATTACCAGACTGATGCAGAGGGAATTAGTTTATTTACAACTAAACTGGTACCTCTACTAATGGAGGGCTTTGTTGGTTTTACTGGCATCATTTCTTTCAAATGCAAATCCCTAAATTTTACACATGATTATTTAACATGATGTTTTCTTTTCATACATTGTAATCTCCCATTCCATTCCATCCTCTCTTTTTTTTCTTTTCTGTGTAGTTAAGGGACAGCTGTGACTTTCTGACGTCCTGTCTGACATGGTTTATACTTAAATCTTCGATGGTCCTCATCTGGAGCTCGTAGAGAAGAAATGACCATATTTCAAATTGTTTTTTCCCCTTCATACTTTTTTAACACTCACACCTTCCATCCCATCTGGTGGGCTATTCTCTCAGTTGCACATTTGCATTGATATGAGGCATTCGTGAAATATTCAGTGAAATCACAGTACTAGAGTTTTGTCATTGCACAAAATTGACTCAACAAACAAAGCAGACAAAAAATATAGACTTGTCCTATCAAGCTGTTTTTTATTCCTTCTGATGTGTTAAATTAAGGCTCACTTTTTTTTCCCCCATCCTTACATTTCTAAGCAAATGAGCTACAACAGGACAATTTTCCCACATCCAAAAAACTGGGTCTGCTGAAGTAGATAAATAGGATGAAATCAGATCACAATGGCCTTGATGTGTAACTCAGGGATTTAGTGGAGGGAACCAAGGGACAGGATAAGGGAGGACACTGACAGCTTGTACTCTTGATGGCCAAATCCCGACCCCTGTTGTCCTTCCAAGTTAGGGAGTATTTCCAGCTGACAGAAACTGTGTTGTATGTGCCCTGTCTGGCACACACTTTGTTGTACCCCTGTAATCTCAGTAACTATGACTATTTATACGTTTTCATAAAAAATGATTTTTTATTACTCCCTGTTTCTTTTCTTTTTTTTTCCTTTTTTGGGGGGGGGTGGGGTGCTGTCTCTGAGCTTCATCATCGTGTCCTTTGAGGGAGAAAAAATACATCTCTCTCCAATTATCCATCTGTGCTGCTGGTAGTGGAAGTATAGATTCATCTAAATTCATACTGTTAACTGTTACTCTATGTCCCAAGTTTTCAGCTGACAAGCAGATTTGGCCTTTTATCTACTGTATTTGATCTCATTTTAGCATGGGCAATTACATTTATTTGAAGAGCACAAGTAATGTACAAACACTAGCAATTCATGTAATCTAGAAGTTACTAATTACACTAAAGAAATACTTGAACACAAAAATGACCACAGTCTTCATGTTAACCATAACAGCTATGGAAAAAAAAAAAAAGTTTAACCAGATGAGTGTAGTTGATGAGTCAATATTAGGAACAGCACAGAATGAGAGATTACTTCACTCGTGTCTCTAAAGACCCACAAAGGGTGATCTCAATAGTGATCTTAATAGTGCATTTGCTTGTAGTTGCCTATCCTAAAACCCCCAAAATTTCTCGTTTAACATTTTACTGCATGCCTTTTTTTATATTGCTTTTGGCTTTTGAACATGTATAAAAATAAACTGTGCACAATACTTGGCAAGCCTTTATACTGGTGGGACTGTTTGAGTTCTGCAGCCTGGATGGGTAATCTTCTGCAGGTTTAAACAATTTTTTGTTCTTTTTGACCCTTTTTTCTGTCTCTACAGTGCTTGCACATGAAAACCAAAGCCTGACATTTTGCAGCTCCAGGTAGGAGTTCTTTTTTAAACACACACGTCTTCACGATGCTTGCATTTACCCTTTTACTTGTATCTCAAATCTGCAACTGCTGTTAGACTGTAAGAATTTTAGATCTTCTTCAGATGATTAATTTTTAATAGAAATCTGCTCTGCTCAAACGTGTCATAGACAAAACATGAAGAGGTACTTAAATAGAGGTTACCTGGATGTAATGTTTCAGTTCAAAGGGATCGTGTGACAGGACTCTGTTTTTGCCTATATAATAAATAGGAGAAGTGTATGCATTGATTTTTCTGCAGGGTACTGAGGTACAGTTCTGCCCTTGATCAGGGATGTTCAGTTATATGTTGGATCGATTCCTATAATAACAATATTAACAAATCAAAAGTGAAATTAACTTGTATGTCTTCATATATTTGCTATTAATGATTTTATATATTTTTTGTTATACTAGTTGATATATGCTTGCTGCATTTTTGAAACTTTCATGAAGCTAAATTGATCAGGTTCTCTTCAACAACTTGCAAAGAAATAGAAACGTTCATTCTTCTGTTGTTATTTTGTCAAGAGGGGGCTGATGGATCACCGACAGCCATGAAGTACTTAAGGTTGGCAAAGACGGGTAGATCTTGCCGTGCAGCTCTAGTTGTCTCAAAGAAGGCTCTTGCAGGATTTGGGAGCCTCTTTATGTGTACTGTGTCCACATACTGTTGAGGCTTTGGCCAAACCCCAATGAAGACTCTGTGCAATGGAGATTTTCAGCCCATCTGTGGCCACAGAATGGTAAAGGGAACAAATGTGAGTCAGTAAGTGCACTCCTCCTCTCTTGCTGTTACATTTTTTTGAAAAAGCAATGCATGGCATTCAAAGGTTGCTGAAGAGCTGTTGTGACTAGAAGTTCAAGACATCCACATGTACTCTTGCATAGAGATTTCAGAACTTCGATTTAAATGCAGTAATAATTTTTTACGTTTTTTACATTTACCAAACTGGCTCATTGCTTGTGGTTATCCACTTCGGTTCCTTTAAAAAAAAGCCCTTCTCAAAACGTTAGGGAACTGGGAGCTTCCCACACCTCATTATCTCACTGATGTTCTGCAAGGTCAACTCTACTGTCACATGTAATGTATGTGAACAATATGTGTGCAGTGCACATAAAATTGATGTAAAGCACTTTAAAATGCACACATATAAAGCCTAATAATTATAGTTTGATTAATATATGCTAATATGGGCACAGTGAAAAGGACGGAATTGGATGAGCCACAGTCTGATCTGAGCCTAAAGTGATCCAGCATATCAGGGCATGTTAGGTCTGAACAAGCTTGCAGGAGGAGGAGAAATGATTGCTAAAAAAACTGAAAAATCAAATAAACTTGTAACTATTTGAGAAAAAGCATAGATATGTTGAAGATTATCCTTTAAAGAAAACCAACAGCACAGATTATTTTGGCAAATGCCCCAATGCATCATGTTCACACTCCAATTGCAAAAACCCTCCTGCTGCTGTCGATGTTAGGATGGGAACAACGAAAGAAGTGAGGTGTGATTATAGTGTCAAAGTCAAAAGTGGAAAGTTTGGGTGATTAGTTTGCCAATGCCATGTCGTCAAGAAGGGAGCATCAGATCTGAAAAAATATGGGTTTTCAATTTACAGGGACAGTTACACATATTGCCTAACAAGGTCTGAGTCTAGAGCAATTAGACTTTGTTTGCAGGTTCTTTAAAAAATAAAATTAAAAAAAAAAGACATAGTTCAGCACAAGGAGGAAAGCTCCTGAAGTTGAGCAATTAGCAATTCACCTGATTTTGAATGTACACTGTCTTAAAGAACATTTAAGTACGGAGCCCATTTACAACACCAACTAAATGATGAGCATTTACACTTGGCTAAAGGTGACTCTGGCACTTAAATACATAAAAATACAGACATATCCTTTAAGTTTTTTTTAAACAAGTATTTTCTTTTATAAGATGATTCAAAGTATATAGTTATGGGTCAGTTCTACTGCCCTACTGTATTTAAAGTTGTCAAGAAAATTATAATCTGATCAGGGACTTTTAAGCACTGCCTCAACTACAATAATGGTCATTAGCATGTCTGGCGTCTGAAAAAAAATCAGTATTCAATGGCTGATTAAAATTCTAAATAATCTCCAAATGATGTGGGTGGATGCAAATGTTTTCTCAGACCAACTTAAGCATAGTTTAATGAAATATAAATACCAACATTCCCTCATTGTGCGCACGATATCATTCACCATCACAGGGACATTGGCTGAGTGTCCTGGTGTGAATCAGGAGTTCAATTGGACAGCCTCTCATTACATTTTAATGATGTGGCTTCAGAGAGGGCCTCAAAAGCTGTCTGTCTCTTCGGGGCTACATGGTAATTGAAAAGAGGTTTCAGTCTGCTTTGTCGAAGCCAACAGGGACATTTCTGAAAATAACCCCAATTTTAATGAGTTTTTTCATTAAAAGTTTAACGCTTTCATATTTAATGTACACAGAATTTAATGCAGAGCAGAAAAGTCACACAAAATGACAAAGTAGTGGATGGGACAGTGATATTAACCTAACCTCTGTAACATGCTTAGACTTTGTTGGTCTTTATTATACTGAATCCAAAGGGGCTTAAGTGATTTGTGCCCAATGTCTCGATCTTTGTTCACTGTGAATCACAAGAATTGCTGAAATAAGACCTGCACCGAGGGAGAAAGAAGGAGAACATGTTATTAGAATATTAGAGTTATTCTGGTTATATATTCGATTTCATCTGTGTTTGTCCAGCTGTAATGAATTATTTTGTTAAAAAAATTTATAACCTCCTTGTGTTTGAAGTAATTTCATTAGCTGGAACACTACTGTCCAACTCACATTTAAGAAACAAAGGGGCTGCCAAAGCCTGATTAAAACGCATCTCTCACAATAACACTGGCGCTGCATTGGGGCCTGCCTACATTCCTTTTTCAATTAACCATTGGTAATTGAATATGAACATCCCATTGGAGTTATGACTCTGCTCACCTAATGAATTAAGTTTAATTTTCTCTCAACTTTAGCAGACAAAGCAGTGTAACACAGGTGTTACCGTATACTATAATGGTAGCATTTTATTAGGTTAGTAGACTTGACCCAATTTAAGCCCTGAACTAGTTGTGACTGGCTAATTTCAAAATACCACTGAATTTCAGTCAAATTAGAGTGATACTCACTGTGCAGTTTGACAGAGGTCATAACACCAGTTTGTTTTAATAACTATGTGAAGTATTTCAAATTAAGATGCATTATTGCAAGAACAGTTACAATCTGCTATGATATATGCTATAATATCAATTTAGTACAGACCATACTATTTGCAGCTTACAGCCATTAATGGCTCATTATCAGTCTATTTTTTCTTAATTTCCATTGAAGTTCTTTAATTGATCTTTATTGGAGTTTTACCTGAACGAAACAATAAATGCAAAATGTATGCCTAGCTTTAACTGTGTCAGCATCAGTATGACTAACCCTGGTCTCGCATATGGTTGCTCACTAGTAGAGACTTATTACAATAAAAAACAATCATAAAGAGATGCTGCCCAGCTTCTATTCACATCAAATGATACCTAAACAACAACTGGCATACATATATTGTTTTGTGCGCTAAGAACAAATCATGACACACTGGGACTGAAAATAAAAAAAATTTAAAAAAATTACTTTAATGCGAGTCATCCCCTTAATTCGCACAATAATACAATACCAGGCTAATCTGTAACATCATTCTAATAAAATGTCTCCACATCATATGTATTGCATATAGATCCACGTCATGTCCTTTTTTTGGCTGAATGCAGAGCAGTTTCATTGGGCAATCAGCTAGTCAAGAGAGCCAGTACTTTTATTAGTTACACATGTGATTTTCCTGATATGTCTGCTGTTACAAGACTTGGTACAGACATGACAGAAAGTAAGGACAAACAGTTTTTGAATGTTTATGATTGTTATTCATTCTGTATTACCAGATTATGATTATATCCCTTCCTTTACTATTTACTCCGGTCCCCCTCATTTTCTTGCTTGTTGAAACTTTGCCCTTTGGAAGCTTAGAGGGGGCTTTGGAGGAAAATATAAATATTGAAAAAAGCAAAACTGTCTCTTATCTTAATGCATTTTGATTTTCATGTCATCATGGTCTTTAAGGAACAAACTGAAATATAAAGGAAAAATTTTAACCATGTGAAAGTTTAAATAAGAACAGACCTTGAACTATAATTTTCAGAGGGTTAAACTGCTCCAACGATGTTCAAATGTTAATGGCCAAATAGCGCCCCCAATCCTTTACATTCAAATTTTCATGTTCATGGAGCTCTTTTCGAGCCTTAATTCAAATGAAAATGAAATCTGTTAGCCAGTCCATCAAGGCAGGTCTTTAGATAGGGTGTTCAAATACAGCTGAAGGTGTGAACCCTAAAGTAGCAGTGTGTAGCAATGGTGGTGGACAAGCTACTGCGAGAAACAACCACTCTGGTTGTCACCTCGACATCAATCTGATTTCTCCAACAGATGGTCATGACACAGTTGAGCACTTCATTGAAAGCAGAACAAGGTACTCCACTATTTCTAACTTGAACAAGGTGGTGATCTCAAATTTGAGACTTTATATATTATATATATACTTATAAAGTGTGGCTCAGGGCCCATAATCCTGGGTCCAAGAGAGGAGTAACCGAGCCCTGCCAAAATTCAACAGTCATTTTGTTTGTCGTGTCTGAAAGCGAAACGAGACTGACACAGTTTTAAGCTGAAGCTGAAGTTTATGTCACGCGCTTGCAGTTGTTGTTTCTATGGTTACAGCCTGTTTACCCCTGTTACGCATGTGTGGTGTTCAGTGCACCTTGTAAATGACTGTCAAAAGGCATTGATTCGTACAGTGTATACAGTAGGTTGTTTTATCACACATACATATGTGGCACCCCCAAAATAGGGAAACCGGGCCGCTGGTTAGCTGGCTCAGTCCTCCGCGCAGCGGTCGCAAGTTCAATTCCAGCTCTGACCCTTTGCTGCATGTCACTCCCCGCTCTCTCTCCCTGTTTCCTGTCCCATCTCTGTTCTATCATTAAAGGCAAAAAGCCCAAAAAACATCTTTAAAAAAATAAATAAATTAAAAAAAATAGGGTAACCACAATTAAGATTTATATTATTTCATATTGAGTTCTGCAGCTATTTTTTGTTAATGGTTATGTTTTCAAATGAGTATCTTGGGTACTGAGTTGCCACATTTATGTTAAAAGTAAGGGGGGGATGTTTGTGCTCTAACTAGTGCTCTGGGGAGAGGTCAAAGGGCGGCGCCTCCTCCCGTTTCTTCAGAGACAATCTGGAAGGACAACGAAACAGACTGTTCCTCACTTCTCTGTTTTACCTGCTTTATACAAGTCAGTAAACGGTCAAAGCACCAGAGAAATTTTATACTATATAAACAGAAGTAACGTAATTATTTATATAGAGTTTGTGTCATAAGTTATTTTCGTTTAATCGACGTTAATAAGTTAAAATGTTATGGCCGCTATTTTGTGTCAAGCGAGATGGCAGTAACACTAGTTGCCATGGGGACAAGCGGCAATAGCGCTCTTGTACATGGGGTTTTGTTTATCTGTGATTTATATTGTTACGGTGAATATTCATTTGGTTAATATTGAAATATACGTTTAAAGAAAAAGTAACACAAGCACTTTGTAATTCATACATTTCAAGGTTCTTTTACAGAGGCAAAGTAGGTAGTCTGTTGTAAGAGCAAAGGTATTATGCACTGTAAAACTAACTGAGTTGAAGGAAACGTAATGTATTTACAGAAAGGGTTTATTGATATAAATGATAGAGAAATGTGTTGATTAGGAAACAGAAGATGATGTGAGAATTGTGTATTGAGATTTATTGAGTTACTAATGTGACTAATGGAAAGAAATTGAACTGAAAATATGAGAGTGAACTACTTGAAACCGAAGTGGAAAGAGATATGCATTGTGCGTATGTGAACATTATAACAAGTTGTGTAATAAATCAGACAGAGACAATCTGGAAAGGCAACAAAACAGACTGTTCCTCTCTTCTCTGTTTTACCTGCTTTATACAGGTCTGGTATTTGTTATTGCGGTCCCTCATCCCTGGGACCCGTAACTTAAGCAAGGGTTGTTTCTGTCTCCACTCTGAGAAGGCGTGCATGAAGAGACCTTAAGAGCACAATACTGCAAATTAGTGATGACTGCAGCACTAATTTGCCTTTTAATGCTGATGATCGTACTGAAAAAAGTGTGATGGAGGACATTTGTAGCGAAAATGCAGTAGTGCGGGAGGACAGTGCAACAGATGTAGACATGGACACCAACATTTCTGACCATGATATGGATGCAAACACTTTTGACCATGTGGATGCAAACATTTACGAGCCTCCTCTGTGCAGTAGCTCAGATTGATCTGAATCTGACCATGAAGGTGTTGAGCCATGTAGCCTTCAAGACAGCGTCACATATTTTTACTTACAGTGTGTTGTTTGAAAGATGCTTTTCATGCCTATTCCTTTTTTTCAGTTTAACTATGGTTTCAGTCACACAAATGTAATGCTGAGTGCTAATTCCTCTGTTTTATTTGTAGATTGAATTGTAGAATTGAATTTATTTTTGGCATTTGATTCCTGTGGCTACTTCTCTCTCTGCCCTCCCCCTGTTGTTTCTTTAAGCTTTAAAGTCATTCTAAGTATGAAAATGACAGGATAGTTAATTTACAGTTATAATTTATCTTAATTTTTCATTACCCCAGATTTCGGTCCTGGGTTCCATTGGGGGACAGGACACCAAGCATGTTACCTGGAACATCCTGTCACACATTTTTTGTGATATTATGGCCAAGAAAATCTGTTGGAAGGTAGCAAATGGCAAGATGGAATTTAGACAAATGGCAATAAAGGCGGTACTTGCACGTGAGTACAGAATGCATAAACATATCACTAGAAAAAGTTTAAACTATGAAAAAATAGGTTAAAGTGTTACCAATGTTAGTCACATATCTGAATTCATCATTAACTGTTCAACAGGTTATGGTGTTGTATCTGGTATTACTTTAATCCTTGACCATCAAAACATGGGGTTCGACATCTCCTTTTCTTTGTTTGGTTCAGGAGATACGATGGAAAATACATAATTTGGTTATGGCTGCAAGTAAAATGGCTGTCATGGCAACCAGAAGGCAATTCTGCAATGTCTTTATATCTAATATTATATCTATGTTCATTACCTTTTCTCTGTTATGTTTGGTTCAGGAAATATGATGCACAATACTTTTGTATTTGAAAATGAAAAGTGACCAAGGGTTAGGGTTAGCAATTCTGCGATGGCTCCGTATCTGAAAATGTTCAGGTCCCCAAACTGTACAACTGTACCAAGTTTCATGCTTTTATGAAAAAGTGAAAGATTTAC
>JAQMCX010000050.1:9502069-9519928 GCA_029814765.1 Acanthurus leucopareius
TCAGGCAAAAGATACAGAAGTATCCGCTGCCGTACCACCAGACTACAAAGCAGCTTCTTCCCTCAGGCTGTGAGACTGCTTAATGCACCATCTGCATTCCTCCATGTTTAATCATTTTATCTTTTTTTTAATACAATCAATTACTCAATCAAGAAGGAACCACATTTTAATTTCATTATACAACTTGTTGTATAATGACCAGTAAACTTTCTTGTATCCTTGTATCCTTGTATAATCTTGCATGTCTTACACATTTGCTGCATCCGTTTCGCATTCATATTCTCATATGTTACCTGTAAAGGAAACTAACCGAAGTGGCAGTGATGTCGGACAGTATAATTGGAGCCACTAATCCCTCCTCCTGTTTTGTGGCATCACTGTGTGAGTACGTTTGCCTCTTCCACCCCTTTTCTGGACCACCTTTTCACTCCAGGTCTCTATATCTCACACAGCTAATGTGACATTTATCTGTAATTAGACTCTTACATATTTTAATAGAAAATGATATCCCTTAAGGTCTTCCTGTCATTTGCATGGGCAGCTCTGATGATAATCAGGTCCTAGAAAAAACATTCTCAATGACATGAGCTGTCATCCCAAATTAGCAGGCGCAAAATCCTTATCAGGGGAGTGACCTTCCAGAGCACTGCTCAAACTTGGGCAGAGAATGATCTGTGCATCTGTTTTGTATGGAAACTGAGAGCAGTTATGGTTGCTAATATATTTTTTTTAAAATTTTTTTATCTTGTGATAACAGGATAAATTAATGCGTTATCACAGGATAACAAGGCTTTACCCACATTGAAACAAGCCTTGTTAGGTAATGGGGTAACAAGCTATTTTCACATGAGGAAATTATTCTGTGATCTCCGGATAATGGAATGAAAGAAAACTAGTGGCAACCATAGCCACAGCTTCTATGGTTTGGATACATTTCATTCGTGGTTTTGTTTTTATCTTGCTATCCTATCTGAGAATCTTATTACAAATTTATAAAGACCAATGAAGCTAAAAGATAAGATGTTTTTCTTTTTAAATATCTATTATGTTATAATGTAAAGAGAAACAAATACTCGTGTGACTAAGAACACCTCAGACTATCTATTACATTGTTGGATAGAAAACATTTTTCCATATGAAAATATTTTTGTGGCTTTTGTACCAACACTAAGGTCAATATTTTAGAAAGGGAACTTTTGACTGAGCTCATTTGTTTTGCAAAAATATGCAGCAGCCAATCTTTTTTAACAAAATAGCCTATGGATATTCTGTGTGAACAAGTGGGGTTTGCCAAAACTGCTTAATCCCGGAAAAATATTCTTGTGGAAATTGCAAAGTGATTGAGAACCCTGAGCAAGTTACACCAGTTAATAACCAATGAAACTTTGAAAGTATGTTGTTCTGTGCGGTTTACGTTGTTATGCATGCAATAGATACTGAATGCTGGTTACCCATACATGTTAGTCAGTTGTACCTCTAGTTAGGTATTCTCTCTGGGATTTAGACAGAGATGAGTGCCCTTTATCCTTGAAAACTGTTATGTTTTTTGTTTGTTGTTTGTTGTTTTTGTTTTTTAACTTAAAACTACCGCACTTATTTTCAAATATATCAGTGTTTGCTACATTTGAAGTGTAACCCTGTAAATATTGAAACCTGAAAGTATTTAGCTGTTGTATATTTCAACTACTGCAGCACTCTTTGTCACTGTCCTGTCAGTTAGTTTTCCTTTGTTCCTCCTATTGTTGTCTCTTTCATTTTCATCATGTCCTGTTAAGTTTCCCTCCTTTGTGAGTGCCTGCCCAACCTTAATGTGTTTCACCTGTGTTGATTACCCCACCTGTCTCTCATTACTCCCAGTGTGTGTAAAGTCTCTGTGTTTCCACTTTGTGTTTTTTTTAAGTTGTCCTGTTTTCTTTCACTGGCTCTATTTTTGTTCCTCAATCCTGTTTCTACTATCTGGTTCTACCTCATTGTCTCCATTCTGCCTTATTTCTGCTGGCTTCCTGGTTAGTTGTTTTATTTTAGTTTGTGAATTTATTTTTGCTGCTTTTTTCACTCCTCTAGTTTTCATTCTTAAGGAAATGATTTTATGAAATTAAAAAAAGTGTAAGTGGTAGAAAAGATAGTCATTGGAAATTGTCGATTCTAGTATGAAGTATCACATTTTGGCTGCCAGCCTAGACTGTGTTTTACAGAATCCTGCCTGCATGGAAGTCCAAAACAATAAATATAAAACTTTTATTTTCTCTCCTATTTTTCACGAGTTACAGAATATCTAGTACTTATTCTTTGCATGGGAAAGGTGTTTTTTTTTTTTTTTTTAATAAAGCTTGTTCACAATTTAAGTCCAAGTAGCTCTTCTCTGCCCAGATAACACATCCACTTGACAGGTGTGGCAAATTAAGATGCTAATTAAACCACATGATTGTTGCACATTTGCCTTGGGCTTTTTATTCCAAATAGAACAAAAGTGTTGTGTTTATATGTTGAGTGTATTTTTTTTTCCACTTATTTCCTTAACTCAGTACTATCTTTTTATCCCTTTCTTCAATTGTGCTTTCCCTCTATCTGGGGAGCTCTTTGGGCTGGAATGAGATTAGATGAGTAAGGTGGTCGAATGTGGCAGATTGGGAGTAAAATGTGAGACAAAGCAATTGCATTTCATATTGAATTGGGAATAAGGGACAACATGGACTCCCCCTGCATCTCCCTCATCATTTAGACACCATGCAGAGACAGATGAAAGTTCAGAGGAAATTGAAAGGCCTTATCAGTCAGCCCGATAACCCCACAAGTTATGGAGCCTGTCACTCTTTCAACTTTGACATCAGATGCATTTTTGCAGAGGAATGCAGTTGTTTGAATTATGCGTTTGAGAAAACACAACTCACAAATGTGAAGCACCACTAGAATACAGGATGAAGGATGGTTCTTTGACTTACCACTCAATTAGATGACACTAGAGTGACAAGCATCTGAATCTCAGGGAAGACCCAACACAACTATTTGAGACCAGGTGTGGATTCACCATTTGTGTGGGGAAACATCTTGCAAAGGAAACAAAATTATGAAGAGTTAAATGAGTGTTTAAAAAAGAAAAAAAATCCCCAATGAATATTCTGCACCTACAGTAGGCAATAATTATCAATCTCTTCAAGGCTTTGACAATAACTTTGTGGCTAAAACCATTTATAGGTTCAACTCGTGCAAAGTCTAAAAGCCAGTGATTGAGTGAAGTATGAGGTAAAATAATCCTTTTAACAATGTTTGAAGCCAAAAGTGTCATACAATTCTGGTATCTATAGCTGTTCAGTGTGTGTGTGTGTGTGTGTGTGTGTGTGTGTGTGTGTGTGTGTGTGTGTGTGCGTATTTGTGTGTATTTTGTTTTGTTTTTTTCTTTTGTTTTCCTTGGGTTTTCTTACTTCTGAAGGAGGTCTTGTAATGGTCCGGCTGTGCCTGGGGTGCCAGTTAGGTCAATGCCTAATAATACTTAGTCAAGGAGTGAGTCAAAAATTTTTGTTTTAGTCAACTGCACATAATAAATACAAAAATACATACACCCAGAGCAAACATGCCGCAACACACAATAGTAACACAAAAGCTTTTAAGTTTGAAGTAAGTGTATTGAATAACTTGAACCATACAAAATCAGAAACAACAATCAGAAATCATAAAAGTCAGTAGCTCCATTCAATGTTCCATTGCACATATTTTTTTCTCTCCCAAAGGAAAATCCCCAACTCAATGTACTTCCTGTTCAAATTTAAGTTAATTTTTTTTCCTCAAACACAAAGCAATTTATTTCAGCACAGTTAAAAAAAGCAAAGAGTTTAGTTTCATTTCAAACCAGACAGGGAAAAAACTTAATTAAACTCATCCCTACCAGAGTACCTCATAGGAAAGTGAGCCCAGTCCTTTCTGCATTTTTTTTTTTGTCAAGTCAGTGAAGGTCTCCAGTAATGGCTCCTGCTTGTAAAGAGAGAGAGCCCTTGTTCTGCTCACTCCAGGGTTTAACCATCCCAAAATTTCAGTAGGTTGGGACTTGTATCAATCGCAAACTGTCGGTCCAAAAAGAGGTTGGACGCAAACTCCTCAAGCACCATAAGGATTGCCGCACCAATTGGACTGCACACTCCATCTTCAATTTTTGTCATCACCATTTGAAAGGGAATGAGGGTGGACATTGGCTCAGGAGCAAAGGTGTGTGTGTCGTTGGGGCGTGTGAAACAAGGCACTGATTGCCACAACCTCAAGTAGTTTGATACATTTAGTGATGACAGCAATGTGCCAAGCTAATAGTTCAGTGCAAACCAAGCTCCAAGGAAGTGCAACAGGCTTCGAGACCAATTTAATATTGTGGTCAAACCCCATAATTACAAGTCACATGACAGACTGAAGCCCAAAAGACACTGTCATATTAGCTAACATTGACATGGAAGTGGCAGCAAAACAATAGATTTTTTTTTTTTTTTTTTTGAGCATCACACCCCCTTGCAAAATGACTTGATTAACCATCCATTTCATTTATTCAGTTGGATAACATTTGGAAAGTCCACAAAGACTGCAAGAATAAATAATTTTAATCCCCATTCAAGTTAGCAGAGGGCTTAACTGGAAATTAGCAGGCCCAGTGTCAGGAGTCTCTGGTGTGCATGCTCTATGGGCTCCACAACACTGCAGAAAAACAACTATTTTAATCACATGGCAGAAACTTTCTTTTTTGATACATCCACCACTGAGCAACTTTTATAGGAATGAACAAGGCCCTGCCCCTGATGCAGTATGGTTTTCCTTCATTCATCCATGGTGCAAACCCCCTGAGTGATAGACTGACTTGGCTAGTGGGCAGCAACAGACTCTTTTAGCAGCTAAGCTAGTAGCAAAATACACACAATACACTCTCCGAGCAAAAAAGAGAGTGCTAGAGTCTGTTTGGCTTTACCCAGTAGCACAAAGCACACCAACAACAGTGAATAGAAACTGTCAAAATTGGACTGAAATAGGTGCATTTAGCTTGTTTTATATGATTGTGTCATTTAACAGAATTGTTCATTTGTTTTTACCAAACGAACAGGACTTCGAATCAATACCCCTCTCACCAATGTTTGCTCCTCAGTAGCAGTGCTTGTGTTTTTAGATGGCTTTGGATAGAGGCCTGAATGGAGGAAATGAGATTTTTTGATTGAACACTTAAAAATCTAGCTTACTCTTGCTAGTCATGCCAACATTAAAAACTTCAACTTTGAATTCTCCCACATTTAAACATCCTATACATCTCACTTCTGTTCTGTTGTCTCCTGATGTCTGATGTGATCTAGTTGCATTTCCCACTGCACAGCGTGGTTCTTCTTTCTGGTTCTCATATGTCACAGATGGTGAGAGACAGACAGAGAAAGGGACAGGGTCTGAAAGAGAGAGAGAGCTCTTTAGTGCTACATCTGCCATTACCCTAGGAATTCCCTTTCATGCAGTTTGCTATGCAGAACAAAGAAAGTGGTCTGTGAAGGCTTTCTAGTTTTCTCTTGTCTGCGCTTCTCATCAGAGAGAGAAGCTCTTTGCTATATTTTTGGAGTGAACATGAGAGAATAACAGGTCTTCATTCAGTGTTCCACTGCAACGTGAGAGCAGAGAGCAGGACCACTGTCCCTCAGGAGAGATCCACTGTGAGAGAAAAAGAGCACCAGGTGAAATTGGTGTCATGGTAAAATTTTCACACCTCAGTGTGAGATGACTGGCAGCTTATTACTTTGTTGGGAGGCCTATTTCAAACATTCTGTTGAATATCAAAGGGACAAATGGAGGAGTTGTTTTAGGACACTGTATGAGAGGTTGAAAAAATAACAAAAAATACAGATGTAGCATTGTGAATGATATTCAGTTTAAAAGGATTTTATTTTTTCATTTGATCAGCATTCTTAGTGAAGGCCAACAATGTCATTCACAGCAGGAGTGCTCACACCAGGCAGGTTTAGGGCTGCACTGGTTACTGCAGGATTCTCCCTCCAAAGCGGCTGTGGTTGTTCTGAGGATAAAGTGTTTGCCTGCCTCAACCATACTTTTATTGCTTCATATTTTGGGATTAGATGTCTGGTCCTGCCTCTTTTTCAGAGTTTTCAGAAACACCTCTCAGTTTATCCAGTTGCAGTGATTTGGACATTGACTTCCTAGTTCTTGTGTGACAGGAAGTCGATCTGAGTAACATGAGAATAGCATGTGACATTAATGGTTGTTTATAACGTATATTCGATTTAGACCTACTTCATATGCACTTAACTTGAATCTATTTCCTTTTTATATAAAAGCTCATTGTAACCTTTTTGGCCATTTGAGTAGAACTTTAAGATTAAAGACAAGCAACTCCAACTGAACATCTTGACAATGTATTCTTAAATTTCCAGCAAACCATCATGTCTATAAAAATGAAATGTTCATGACATAATATTGCGTTATATATCTAAAAGGAAAGAGTCTTGTTTCGATCCAGACTCAATCAGGCAGTACCGCAATCACCACAGGTTTGTGAGGCAGTGTGGAAGTGTCAGCCTATTTTCAGATGCAAATTAATGTCTTTGTACTGCCTGCTGGGGGTTTGGTCCATCAGATTACTGCTCGGTTGCAGAGAGTCTGTCAGAGCCAAACGAGAACTGGTATTTCACTTATGCCCAAGTTGGTGCAAAGATTGCATTTACCCTTTACTGGTTTGTGTATGAAGCCTTTTTGACAAAATATTGAAGACTGTTTTAGCAATTAAAAGCTATAATATATCATGATTAACTACTTTTTAGGAGCTGTGGATGATTACTAAAATGCAGTAGTCAAATGTCCTACTGCAATCGAAAACAAGCTAGAACATTTTCTACAGCTTCTAAAACAGGACAGGGTGTCAAAGCCTGTAATTTATTGGAAACAGCCTTTGCAAAAGTTCCAGTGCAGGTCAGTTCTGTGTTAATGCTGCACTCAAGGAAGACCTGATTTGGCCTTTTGTCACTGCTGTGCAAATCAGATAGGATATTTGGGGGAAAAAAAATTAAAAAAGACTACCAAAATGTCTCTGAACATAAACTGAATGTTTTCACTTGTTTCCATGACTACACTGTGACTACACAGGGAAAAATGAGCCCTTGTTGGATGCTGCAGGCAGAATGAGATATGGTTGAGTACATTGTAAATGTGCTGAAACAAATGACGAGCAAGAAGACACAGCCTATAGTTACACAGTCACACCAACTGAGCCCATGCATTGCTGTGTCCTGCACAAGACAACAAATGACCAAATTCAATAAAGAAAAGGGTTTTGACAAATTGGCTTGGATATTGTTGACCTAACTAGGACTGTCTTAATGAGATGCTCCAGGCTATCAATGAACTGCAATGTAAACAGCATGATATCTCTATCAGACGCCAAAGGGGGTGACAAAAGTGGCAATATTTGATGAGATGGGGTGAGAACATGTTGAACTGTCACCTAATGTAAGGGAAGCTGCCCAGTATAGAAAAGAGTGGTATAGGATAAAGCTACAGCTATTATTCACTGTCTTCCACCTACTACCAGAGAGGAAGTTACGTGTTGAAATAGGTAAGTTGTGTTATTACCCATTTTAGGAGAAATGAAGAAAAAATCTGAAGCTGCAGCATCCTTGATTGATTAGACGAAGGCCCAGGCTAAGTGAGTATGAAACACTTATTAAAAATGTGAAAATTTTTGAGACTGTGCAAGGATTCTTGCATCTTGCTTCAGTGCTGGCTGCTCTTGAGTAGAACATTTTTTTATGTGCATATGGACAGCACTTCACTTGCTGCTGTTACATCTCAGAAAGATGATCAGAGGGTGACAGACATATTACCTTATTCATCACTCATTTAAAATTCCTTGACCTCAGTTAGTTTTAAAAAAACTTAACCTTATATTGAACACTTAAAACGAAAACAGTAAAATGATAAAAACAATTAAACAACAAAAATGTTGTATTGACCAAGTGTCATAGGTGTCTTACCTTAAACATCCCTTAATAAATAAAATTCTGGTGTATTCATGCATGCAGGAACAGTTTTTGGAAATGCTGTATGTATGTCGTCAGGTGGTGGGATGGAGATGAGGGTGGCTGACAGCTCTGGCTTCATACACAGCTTAGGTGTATCTGTGATCAATGTTTAAAATGAACATTTGAAGGATGCAGCACTTTTTTTATTCAGATGCTTTAGTAGAACGGAGTTGTAACAGAGATACAATTTTATTCATATAATTAAGGATATTTAAACTTGCAACAAGCTTGCCCTGAATGTAAATCACTCTGCAGTTAGCCATAGCACATGTTCAGTGTGATTGACAATTGTTCTACTAATGCTTTTTCTTAACTATGTTAAGGTACCAGGTGGGTTAGAAGCTGCCCTGGGTAGTTTACAAGTGCTTTGCTTGCAAACAGTTTGCCTCACATAATAGTGAAAATTCATCTTCAGAATTATAGAGACAGTAAGTAAGAATAAAGTAACTTTTCCTCTGCCTTCTGCCTTGGTATCTACTAGTCAAAATATCTGATAAATTTACTCCCTTTTTAAATACTAGTGTTGAAATGTGCATTTTACATTAAATTATCACCAAAAACTTTACCACTGTCAGTAAAAAGAGAACTGAAAAACTGCCATTTCAAATACAAAAACCTTTGTTGTAAGGCAGCATTTGCTAACCCTCATCCAGAGGAAAAACACTTATTGCTGGGCTGTATTTCTGAGGGTTTTGACTCACTGTGATCTCGATGCTAGTTCAACATGTTGAATCTGCTGAAAAGTTGCTAGCATGGTCCAACAGACACCCAGTAATGGTCTGATAACCATCCCCTGGCTTGGTGTGTCAGGGACTGAACATTGATTGGTCATGAAGTTGTTCTTTGCATCACCCAACAAGCCCCCTAGTGGGAAAATTTAGCTTATGTAGGTTTACATATCATCACCATAAGATCACAATAGAGATGTAGAATGTGCAGTACAAATTTATGTTCGGCAAAAACAAATGTTTTTGTGACTGACCTTATTTTCAACAAAAAGCTCTGGAAAATGTAATATACATTCATATCTATTTGTGAGCTACTATGTGTGCTTCATAAGTGGGTATGTTTGTTAACTGTAAATGAGGGATAAAAATTACAGCTTTAAATGACAGAAACAATTGATTTGACAACAGGGGAAGATGCAACAATGTGCCAATGTATGTAAAAAATCTTCACAAAAAGTGTTTGTTGCCAGCATATGTGAATAACCCATTTACTGAAAGTAAAACACAGTGGGATTAAGGGAGCATCCGTTGATTTTGTCTTATAATTCTGAATTAAACTATCTGAATTAGAAATAGATTGTGTGTGAAATCTCACGGGCTTCTCCATTAAACCCATTTGCTTCCAGTGTATGATTCCAACATCACAAAGATATTGAGTGACTTTTCATGTAACCTTCATTCAATCACATCCCTCCAACTGCTGTTCCTCCCCTTTTCTCCCTTTTCGGCCTCTCAGAGGCCTTGCTGACCTTATTATAAATATTTTGACCTTTTTGACAGGCTGCTGCCTTCACTCGTGAACAAGGGCACACTACAGGTAAGTGATCAGTCGAACAGAATGGCTGACAAGGGCTCAGATGGACAGGACAGTGGGTAGCAGAGTGCTGAGGGCGGGGCCCAGGGTGGAAAGACGCCTGAATGTCAGAGATGAGCGCAGCGATGAGGAAGGAAGAAGGTGAGAAACACAGAAGAGTCAAGGCACCCTGGCATGCTGTTCGCCGTCCAGATGACCCCTCTCACTTTCTCTCAGCAGAAGGATGTGCCTGCCAGCGACTCAGTCCATCATGTTGACTCCAACAGCTGAGCAACATCTGTTCATTAGACTTGACAGATGAAAGCGAGGCCTGTGAAGATGGTATGAGGAGGATGAGAACAGATTCAACATATATCCCCCCCCCATATAATTAAGAGGATCTCGTGCAATTTAGCAGTCGTGGTTTGCTGTTGTGTTCCCCATCTCTTGTTCATGTGATCAGCACGCTAAGCTGCACAGATAGGTAGCAAGAGAGGAAACTGAGTGTTAATCGAGGCATTTGCTTCATCCGTCACGCTTCTTTCAGCTCTATTGTGCTGTGCTGAAGGTCTTTCTCTCCATTACATTGTATTGTTGCTTTTTTTTCCCCCTCAACCTTTGAAATGTCACAGGGAAATGAGCACAAAGCATTGACATGGATGAGAACGGATAAATAATGCAGTGTACATTATCCTCTCCTTCTCCTACCCCAACCCCCCCACACACGCCGCCTTCCATCTGCCCTCGTGTGTTTACAGGGGACAAGACGGTGGAGGGCAGGCACCTAAGGGATCCAGGGGCCAGAAACACTTCAGTGCACACCGTGCACACATTCACAAACAAACATATGAGTCTTTTCCACATTTCTTTGTAGAACTCCTTTTAAATTTTAATACAATTCTGCTTGAGAAACATCACATCAGCAAACAAGAATCATTTGCTCAGATGATATGCAGACAAATACCCAAACATGAACACACTATATGCATATTTAGTTGATGCTTTATTTTTTTAATGCTTTATATAAACTTTATTGAACATGAGGAAATGCTTTCGGGTGCAGGCAGCAGCAGTGTCCTTTAATGGAATTATTTTGATTTTATCACCCTGGGAAACGGGTCACACCAACCAGGCCTTTGACAAATACTGAGCTTGAGAAAAAGGGACTAGAAAGAAAGGTCAGTAAGTGCAGGACTGAGACCGAAAAGAGAATTAAGTCATGGCTGTGGCTAGCCTATCTGAAGTTCAAATACAACACTCCGTCTACTCCCCTCCATCCTTATCTTCCCCACAACAATAACACTTGCCTGCAGGGTAGCCAAACAAGCTTTTTCTTCTGGTGATAGGCGTTGCCTACACATTTTTTACAATGTTTTCCAGGTGTTCTTGGCATTTGGTGAGGACTGATAAGGGTGAATCTTGGAAGCAGCAAAAAAAAGAGAGATTCACTTATTTTTTTATATATAATTAAATGAATTATATGGCTTCTTTATGCTGGAAATGATTCAAAATGACACAAAGGGAACCACTGTTTTTTCAACTTGAACAAAGAATAAACACACTACTTTATTTGAGGTGCTCTTGACTTAATCACAATATAAAAGTACTTTAATCTAGTCTGAGGTTATCAACTACTGCACTACATAATGTCATTATTTATCATCATCTTAGAAATTGTTATACCAAGGTTTATGTTTCTGTTGATCAAAGAAATACACATCCTTTTAAAGTGGAGCCCATCAAAAGGTTTGGTGATTTAGCTGTCCTAAACATTTTTATACAGGAAATAAAAATGTGTGCAGCATTTGCATGCTAAATAAAAACATAAAGCCTTGTTTATCCATAAGCATGCATATTTCCTTTCATCCACAAGTTGTTCTTCTTGAACAGATCAAAGCGCTGGTGAATGATTGCTTCTGACCCTAATCACCGCCCGTCTGATCATCTGCATCATCTCATTTCGTCATGTGCTAAATAGGATACATACCTGTCAGCACAGCTTCTCCTTGCAGCATTCACTCATATGCCTCAAACATCAAACACACACAACCTCTTTGCCTTGCATAAGTTCTATTTTCTCCTTGAGTAGTTTGCTTCTCGTCTTCTTACACAACTCAGAGTGAGGTTCTCTTTTACAAAACAGACAGTTATTTCAGAGCATTGAACATTTTTTCACACATGGCTAAGAGTCTTTTTTTTTCTCACAGCCAGTCTGCTTAGCACTTTTCACTGTGTTCACATTTTCTTTTGTGATTTATGCTCTGTCTGCACGTGTTGCAGAACTGGTATAGAATTTTAAATCACGTGGATCAGATGCATGGCTTAGGATCATAGATTTAAACAAAAGCGTCTTAAGTTGACAATAGGACCTACACAATACAAAAAACTTTTACCAAACTATAGTCATCACCTTAAGAACTCCATGTTAAGATATTATATCTATAGAAAATTGGAAATATAAATTATATGAAATGTCTCAAACTATGTTGTGAGCTTATCTTTTTTTTAAAAGATAAGAATTTTTAAAAATAATTTAGTAAAAAAAAAACAAAAACAAGTTATTATGCAAGATATATTATCACTCTTCCATGAGGATCCTTACCAATACATTGTTGAAATTGCCACTGTCAGTCTCCTGCACATGGTTAAAGCTGATAATGGAAAGTGAACATTAAAGCAAAAAAGACTAGATCAGAAGTCAGGAAAAGTCCAGAGAACAAGAGCCAAAAGACAAAAAATAGGGTCATATGGGCTGCTGCAGCATGCTGAGGCCAGCTCCTGCCAAGGTGGCAACCCAAGGTGCTGCTTGTTGACACTGAGTGAGAGGAGCTGTCTTCTCTGCAGGTTTGAAGCAAAAGCCCCCCATGAGGGAGGAGTTTGGAAAGGCAATGAAAGATGGCTCGGATCACATATTCTGGAAATCTTTTAGCATTTCTGGAGATGAGAGCAGCCAACAACCAGACTGTTCCCGGTAAGAATGCAGAAACTAACACCAAATGGGGATATTCACTGTCAGAAAATGAAAGGAGACTTTTGTGGAACTGCTAAGCCCCGCAAAAAAATACTTTCTGGGCAAGAGACGGACCTGCAAGATTTTGCAGTGTGAGTGGTGGTGTTGTGGGTGGTGCAGTTTGAGTTTCAAACAAAACCAACCCACTCAAAAAGCAACTTGAACTCAAATGGAGAACCTAATTGACCTTTACTGCCTTCATGAAGTCCCAAATGCAAAAATGTGAACTTATTTACAGTTACTAGACAAGAGGAATAAAAGTAAGAGGAGAAAATCCAAGATTAGATTGATCACCTGCTTGCTGTCATGTCAACAGTGATTTTTTTTTATTATTTGAATACCTGTGATATAGAAAAAAACATTTATTTTTGATGTCAGTGTTATAACTGAAAGGAGAAAAAAATGATAACACTGATGAAAACAAAGTACCTGCAGCATTGAGCACCCCTGTGATAAACAGAAAGTATGCAGAATAAGTTGAGGCATATGAAGGCTTGGTTTCCACACAGTGTGCTTACACTGCTTCACTTTTAAACACTTATTGTCTTAAGATGATTGGCAGGCTGGCCTTTATTTGTTCTTTTGTGTTGCTCGATGAACTCTTGGTGAAGTATAAAGAAAAAGAAGCTCTTATTCCTTGGATGACTGCTTTTTTTCCTCTCCGTCTCAATACTTCTCTCTTACTCAAAGCTTATTTCAGTGTTTCTTTTTCTTTACCTTCCAACACTGTAACACTATTCCTCAAGCTCTCTTTACTGAGTGCAACTTTGCACAGCTACAGATGTTTGAAAGCCTCCTACACATTTGCAAAACCTAAGCTGCACATGTCTGTCCCAGAAAGCCCGAAGGCTCTGCCCCAAAATAAGAGAGACAAAGGCATAGAGATGAAGAAGGAGGGAGAGGAAAGCACAGATTATTCACTGCCATTTGCTACCCTAGGAGGCACTGTTGTTCCTACATTGAAGAAGCTGAGTTGTAGGTAATGTCATCTTATCTTGCCAAGACAGACTATACAGTAGAGTATAGAATGAAATACAGATCAGTCATATCTGAGAGATAGCATATTACTCATGACAGAACTGACCCCATTTGTTACATGTATAGTGCTAAAAAAAAGTCTCAGAATGCATACATCAAATCTCTGGTCTGTACATCCATCCATCCAAACATACTGTGCATACATGAACCATTGGACTTTTAATGAATTAATGACACAGAAAACGATACAAACTAGCATGGTTGTTGCTGTTGGAAATACAGCAGAGTACACTGACATCAACTCAGTGCTTAAACCAACAGTTGTTGAAGAATTAATAAACTAAGCCTTCTATTTTGTTTATATTACACTAAACTGCATTTTTTTTCTTACAAGATACAAGTAACAAATAATCTCTCTATTAGTGTAGATTTATTAGATTTATCCTCATAAAATTGAAAAAGGGGCAACCTCAATTCTGGAAACAGAGCATGGATATATACAGTATTAACATTTAAATGTCCTTGTAATATTTAAAAAAAATAATAATAAAAACTGTAGTTGGAAGGAAAAAGTGTCTTTACAAGGACACATGCAGAGAGGAGAAGTCTTACAATTTGATTTGCGGGTTTGTGGTATTAAAAAAAAAAGAAAAGGAACCTTCCCCTGTTTCAATGTGCTCCCCGTCCCCTAGAGCTCCTCTGCCATCACAGAGTGACAGGCCTTAGTTCTTCCTGATCTATGAGCATGAGCGACAGCCACTGATCCTGCCTGGAGTGGCGCCACTGCAGTGCTAGCAAAGCCCAGAATTTTCTTTTTGACAGAAAAGTCTCTGAAGGGGTTAAACGTTTAGCTATGTGCAGAAGGGAAACAGGCAGATCTGTAGCTATGTACGGAGGGGAAACAGGCAGATCTGGTTAAGGACCCAAACAGAGGCGGGGGATGTGTCTTCTTCCAGGGCAGGATGCCAGCTGGAACGTGGCTCACAATTACAGGCTTCTATCCATTTCACATTAGTTGTGCTTGGTCTCTGCTTTGAGTCGGGAATGAGCCTTGAACAGCTGGTTCATGAGGTGAGACATTTTTCAGGACACAGATAACACCTCATGATTGCAGGTTGGATGGTACATGGAGCTTGGCATGTAACTAGCTTCATTTATAAAGATCTGCAACTTGTTACAGCCTATGGAAATAATTGGGCCCTTTTCAGAAAAATAGAAATAATTTAAAAAAACAAACAAAAAAGGTGTCTTTATTAAATGAAACATGCTCAACAGATTTTGCCATGATGAATAAACAGATGATAAAAAATGGATCTCTGAGATATCAATTCTATTAAATATGAACCAATTTATGCCACAACATTTAAAGGTCAAAACTATGCCATGGATGATTATTGTAAAGGAATCGAGGCATTATGAAGGTTTTCAAAGCACCTTAACTGTATATTTGTCCAGTCCTATTCATAAAAATGCTTAACTTACAGTATCTACACTGCAGGAGTAGCATGAGCAGCATCCCATTCAAAATCAGAGCCTCACTGGTAGCACTTTGATGCCTTTGTTTGCCTGCTAGAGCTCAAGAGATCTCTTGGTCCATTGCCTGCTGCCATCTTATTGATACACCTTACTGTCATACCCCCATGTTCCTTCTGGCACACAGTTTCCCCACATCTGCGTCCTCCTGGGCCAGACAACATCAATGTTTGCTCTGGTGATTTAACATAATGCCAAGAGAGAGAACCTGTGGCATCTTTTTTTTCTTCTTCTTTTTTTTGCTGCATAATATGCTGCAATACATGGTCTTAGGAAGAGACTAATTTATGCAAAACATGTATCTAGATTTTTTTTTTAAGAGTTCAGTAATGCAATATGTGACTAGTTTAAAACCTATTAAGAGTCGGAGACAATACATCAATAGAGACCTTGAGTTAGGTCCCTCAAACTAAACTCTTTTATTGCACACAGTAAATAATTTACGTGAGGGAATACAATACAAAATCTGCTTCAGTTTTACAGGGAGGCACACTGTTTATTGTTCTGCAAAGATCCTTCAACATGGCTCCCATGGTGTCCAAACTCGGAAGTATTTAATGCACCAGCTGTTGGGAAGACAAACCTGTGTTGTGGTGAGGTCAATGCCTCAGGAAACCAAGAGAGAGATTATTAGAGGTGGATGGAAAGAGTGACAAGAGAGGAAGGGAGAGAAGGAGGGCTACAGGCCATGATGCTAAACAGACAGAATATGATATACACTGAGATGTGAGCAATAATAAACTGGAACTTGGTTTAATTGCCATATTGCAACTATCTTGCAGGGACAGTTGATGAGATCTTCAAATACCTAATGAAAACCTGATGAAAGAAAAACAAAGTTCTGAAAATCAAACTTGGTAACCTTACACAAAGGTAAACATCAGTTCTCCTACAATTCCTTATATTAATGTAAATGAATACGATTTTTCTTTGAAATTTACTGCAATGTGTTTGTGATGTCTTAATCAGTGTTTTGAAAGATGCAGTATACACTGTTTTCCATACATTTTCCACATTTAATTCATCATTAATTGAAAATTTGATTTGCGTTGGATTTCTCAGACCCACTCTAAATCTGGCTTTCCCTTTGGCTAGCTTTTTTTGGTCTTGTTATGTCAACAGTTACAGTTTTAAAGTCAGCAAATATCTAAAACCATATATACTTATAAAATACTTGCATTAAAAGACTATAGTAAATAAAAGCAGAGCCCACAAATCCAAACTTGTTCTTCTGGAAAGTATTTAAATGAGTTCCTGGGTTCCAAAAAAAACAACAACAACAAATAAATTAAATTTTGAGGTTTGCAAAGTGCCTGGTAGTCTTGGGACTGACTGGTCCAGGATTCTGGCCAAAAGTTTGTAGGACACACACAAACTGAAACTGGTGGGTAGGTTTCCTCTTGGCCAGCTGCAGCCAACTCTTCTTCAGTATTTTTGCTGCTGCCCGGGCTACTTCCTGCAATTTCCTTAAATTATTCCATATCCCGCTGTTCTACCTGCACCTCCTCCAGTCTGGCTCACTTATGCTCTGCTAAAACCCTGGAATCTCCTGTTAACTGCAGACCTTTATGCCATGTTGGGTGTGGTGTTCCTGGTGTGTGTGTAATATTCTGCTGACAGCGTTCAAGATTGACTAAAGCTTCCCCACCTGTGACAGCCAACGAGCAAACAAATCTCTTCTCTGTCATTAGGGGGACCTCTGAATAGGACAGATGCTGTGCATGAGTTGCCTACATAAACTGTCATATTGTGTAATTAGTGTATATATTACAGACACTGTTTAAATTATATGGTATACACATGGCCATTATTACAGTGTTGATGAGCTTGTAAGACATTACAAGTTGAGAAACTCATGCTGCTTAAAGCCCCAGAAATGCTGTACTCCTACACTAATGCAATATTATGTTTAATTGTGAGACATCTCAGGACTTTTGCTATAAAACAAAGTCTGAGTTTACATTAATATCACTAAGCTAAAGCTTAATTTTGTTTAGAATGTCCGATCATTTTAGAAATAATTTTAAAATATTCTGGCCAAATGTTACATATTCCACAAAAAAATATATTGATCAGCATTAATATTAATGGGTTGTCTTCTCAGGCATCGATGTATAAGGACTGATTGATGAATTATAGCCAGAGATAGATGGAGATGAGTATAAAGTAAAATTAAGTTGCCTTCATATCCTTACATTGCCGGATGAGACCTCCTAAACAAATAAACATTTGACATGGGGGTAGCCAATAACCAGACTTCAATGGTGCTCATTCTCTAAGACAGTGCTTACTTGCAACTTTCAAATACCCAAAATAGAAATACTAAATGAAATATTAACTTTAAACTTTGTGCATGATAATTCAAAGAGTTAAGCTCTATGTTCACAGAACAAGAGCCCTGTAACTCATCCCCTTCTGCCTTAGGCCATGAACTTATCAATCAATCCAACTACAACTTTACTTGCTGGTACGCAGGCTTACATAGCAAACAACAGGTATGGGTGTTCTGGTCATCACTGCAGATGTGTGTTGCCCTCAATGTCTGTACCTTCTAGAATCTCAAAATTTATTATACCAACAACAACAACAAAAGCTTAACAACATTTCAGTATTTGAACACCATACAACACTAAGAATAGGTGTAACAGCAATTTGTTCTCTCAGACAAATTTGAAAACAAGCATTGTAAAACAGACAGGTACCGTATTTTCCGCACTATAAGGCGCACCTAAAAGCCTTTAATTTTCTCAAAAACCGACAGTGCGCCTTATAATC
>JAQMCX010000050.1:9521829-9549674 GCA_029814765.1 Acanthurus leucopareius
GCGCTGTGCAACGGTAAATATACGCCCTCTGCTGACCAAATTTATAATTACAGTTATATAACAACAAAGAATCTAAACCATATGGATATACTATCTTGTTGATATTTTTACTTTACCACCTGGTTACATTTATATTTTATAATACGCAAAGCTGTCTTGTAAAACTCTGCTTCTGAGGTTGATGAGACTGTCTTTGATCAGTCATTACAGTCACAATTTTGAAGCTCATGGCCCAAAAATACTGGATATTTTTAATAGTAGGTTAAGGAATGAGGATAGCTGTAAAGAAAGTTATCAGTGTCAGTGTAAGTCACTGGTCACGTCAAATCTGTTGGACACTTGTGGCGCCAACAAATGTGACAAAAGGCTTGTTTTGAAGATTCCACCACAGGTGCACCTTCTCATCTCTCTTTAAAAAATACAGAAGGTCTTCCATTGTTCAGAAAATTGGCCAGTAAGATTTTGTTTTGTATCAGGCCACATCAGTTGCTAAAGTTATTTACTGACTAACAAACCAAAAACTACTTAATAACAAATATTTTGTTGGTATGGCTGTGGTCTATTGTGAGATGTATGGAGATTTTTTTTTTAAAACCAAGTAAGGCTCCTCAAGAAATAAAAGCAAGAGAGGGTTTGAGCTCTGCTCTTACTGGCAGTAGGTAACACTAACAGGTTGCTGTTTACATGTTGGTGGTAAATGACACACAGCACATGCGCTGACAACAAGAACTAAATTTTCTAGCCTTGGTTTTGGGGCAAAGAAAATGCCCTGGGTGTTTGAAAAGTTTTAATTTTTATTTTTTTTTAAGTTGTGTTGAATTTTTGTAATTTATAGCATCTTTTATGAATAAGCTTGTTAGCAACTTTTGTTGGTGATTATTAGCTAACCATCAAAACACGCTCTATGATACATTACTTTTTTTGAGGTTTTGTGTCATAAAATTATCCACAAACTAGATAAATTTCCTATTTACCCTCGTATATCGATGCCAAATTTTCTTATTTTATTTATTTATACTAATATTTTGGAAAAAAAAATTTCATTTAAGCCCCATTATGAAAAGTTAAGTCATTGTGATTTGGTGTTCCTACAGTTTCTGGCAACGTGCCTGAGAACTACACCGTACTGAGCTAATGTAACCCAAACCACAGACATGCCAACACTTGGTTATAACATTCACTGGTTAAAACTCAGTTGCTAGCTATTCTAAAACAGCCAAACATCGAGACGGTGAAACTGAAGACAAAACCTAACAAACCAGCTAAAGTTACTCACTAGTCCAGCAGCAGGAAGTCCACCTAGGCACCTGCCTTGCCCTCTTTTTATTGTAAAGCTCTGGGAATAACTGAATTAAAGTGTGACATTTACTCTTCTCATTTGGTCACACTATCGCTCTCTTCGATGTCAATGTCTTTTTCTGCTTCTTTGCCTCTATCTGATGTTGCCAGCAACAAAAAAGCAAATCTGACTCCAACTTTACTCCTGACCCAGCTGCTTGCCCAGTCACCTCCTCTTTTTCTCTGCTATGTCAACATCCTCCTTGTCTCTTCACTCCCTTTTCTGCAATGCTCTTGCCAGCGTAAGTCAGTGCAAGTCCTAAGAGGAAAGAACAACATAACAGAGGAATGAAAAAATGTTTTCTCTCAGCAAAGTTGTTGTGAAACTTGCAATCAGGCCTTCTGTCATGGAGCTGGAGAAGTGCTATGAGGTCTGCAGCCAGTGCCTTTTGGTAGCTGAGGAGAAATCACTCCAAACCAAATGTGGCAGCTTGGAGAGATGTTGATTTATGGTGCCCTTCTTGCCCTCTGCACCCCTATCTGTCTTCACCATCAGGATGCATTTGCAAAGTTTCTGCTCGATATGAAGTGCCAACCACTCAAACCCAGTCTTTTTTACTGAATAAAATGCATATAGTTTGTGGGTTACTGCAGTAATACATAGCAGAAAACACAGCAGTGAGTCTCACTGTTGTGTTTTTTTGTGGTTTCAGTCAAATTTGAGCATTCAGATATATTATGTACATAATCAACTTTCTAGTATAGCAGTGACTGTTATTGTGCATTTATCCACAGGTACGTTTTATTTTTTGCACTCTGTGGTGGTGCCTATTTCTAGTACATCCTTTCAGCTAGAGATACACATTATGGGCTGCAGAGTTGGATAAACCGACATCCTCTATGGAGCATTGTTCAACCATCAGTCTACCACCCACTTGTGCTGGGCAGTTATCAAAACAAACAAAACCTTCCTCTGAGCTGAAGCCAGCTGAAAAAAAAAAATAAGTGGTGCTTTATTAGAACATCAGAGAGTGGAAATGTGCAGTACAAAATTATGTTTTCATCTCTTTGTAGATGTTTTATCTTGTAATTTCATTTTACTTGTATAATGTTGCATACCATGGTTAAGCAGCCTGGTTAGACTTTAAAAAGGAGTCATGCAAAAGATGTCACTATTTGTATCTGGAAGATTTCGAGGTCATGGCTAAAGGAAATCGAGATTTAGGACTGGATTACAGCAGTCTGGGAGTCATGCAAACATGAGTCTCAATTCTGTGCACTGGGATTGCTTATAAATGTGGCCAACCTGTTTTGGTAATTTGGTGAACACCAACAAAAGCGCATCTGCGGCACAACATGGTACATGGGTATAGTGCATGTTAGGCAGGTGTATAATGATTTGAAATGCCTCCTCCATCAACTGGCAGAAGTGGCAAGACGTCCCGTCGGGCCATCAGAAGGGTTAAGCGGTCTTCATTTAGCCTTTGTCCACCAAACCTGTCTGCAGGATTTTGGATGTGTCTGCTTATGTGCACTCTGCTCTCAGCCACAAAAACAGTCCTTGGTCTGCTGCCCTTTGACCTACCTTGACTTAAGAAAAAATAGAAGAATCGCACTGCACAATCATATATTGACTGACGCACTCCCTGTTACGCTGTTCCACCTTTTTTCGGTGCAGTGCGGTTCATGGCCAAAAATGAAAAGTGTAACTAGATGCAAATATGACCAAATAAGCCATTTGCACAGTACCAAACTGAAAACATGTTTAATTTTGAGTTAAGACCAACTTTGCACTGCTAGGAACACAAGACCCAGAGAATTTTTGAATTTTAAAATTTCCATTTTCAAACCTTACACACAAAATATAACAGAACATGTTCAGGGCACTGAAGTATGTCCTGAACAAGACATGAAGTGTGTTTTTTTTCTTTCCTTGAGCACCTAACGTGTGTATGTGTGTGAAATTCTGCATTTCTTATTCCTCCTTCCTCTTCTATCTACAACTTCAGACTTTATTCTGACACACAACATTCTACTCTTCTGTGTTTCACAAGCTAATTTATTTCTCTGGCTTCCTGAAAAAGACAAATACATAAAGGGGGTCTATTGAGGTAAATGCAGTGTCAATTTTATAGCATGCCCCCGCAAAGCAGGTAGCTGTAATTAAGGGCCTGCTTTTGTAATTTACTGAGTGGAGAGGAACCTCCTTTTTTAGCTACAAATATGGGAATTTCTATTCGTGGCTTTAGCAACAGATACAGAGTCATTATGAAGTTTTTGTATTTACACAACTTTCACTGCAACCTGCCAACCCACACTTAGTTCTATAGTTTAAAGTTGCGGTATTGTTGGCTTAAACATCATTCAGGTGTCAACTTGTGAATCGCTGCTACCAGCTAAGGGTCAATAACCCTCCTACACACGCATTACATTTTCTGCAGGTTCATGAACTTGTTTAATGTACTAATTCTATGTACATTGCATAAAAATTCCCTTATCATAACAGCAAACATAGAAATGACGAGTATTTCTTTAGCTTTTTTTAATTTACTGTTTTTAATCGCTGGCAGTGAATCAGTTTCAGTTTGCAGTAATTAGTCATCGTCTGTGGAGTCACACTTTAGTCTCTTAAATGTGAAAGGTGCTGCTGTAAGTTGCTGCTGTAAGTTGCTGCTGCTTCTTCCACCAAGTCAGGCTTGAAACTCGAAAAGTGACAAAACGCTTGTCACCTTAGGGCAGAGAGCTTAGGCTCACTAGTTAAGAGAATTTGTTGATTTCACAAGAGTTTGTAATATTTACTTATTTTTTGTTTAGTGTAGTTATGTGTCAGAATATACTAGGTGTTACTATTTGCCTTTTTGTTCCCTCTTTTATTTCAGGAATAGTCTGACAAGTTATCATGCTCCTCTTGGTGTTCAGTTTATAAAAAACGTTTGGATTAGCCCTAACCTTGTCTAGTTCTATTTAGTTAGCATATTCTGAGTTAAGCTTTGTTTTGACCAGTGAACATTATTTTTGAGGACTTAATACCTGCATTTTGAAAATCATATGTGATGCCTCATGGCTGCCAGCTCATTAATAACAAACACAGTCAGGTAGGAGATGTAATTTCCTAATTTTCCAACAAAGTTTAGCAAGTTATGTTTAGCATGTGCATGGCATGTTCCTGCTAAACTACTTTTAAAATCACTGATTTGCTGTCAAGAGAGGTCCCAGCCTTTGAGCAATAAAAGTCACACATAATCTTTTTTTACAATGGGGTTTCTGTCAAAGGAGATTACAGGGGAGGAAAAAAGTATTGCTAATTTTGCAGGAAACAAATAATTAATGGTGTGAATCTGGGTGTTCTTCAAGGTTTTAGATTAGCACTGGTGGGTGTACTGTAGTGGCACCAGTGTAAAATCTCAACTCCGCTGCCAAATATATCAGCATCAGCCCTCCCTGTCTCCATGCAAACTGCATTTGCTCCAAGCATAGCCTTGGCAGCCAGAGCACTGCATGTTGGAATACTAAAGAGAGAGAAATTAAAAACCTCTTGTGCTTTTAATGCACAATTCTTCAGTGTATTTCAAAATTTGGATGAAACCTAACCCAAATTATCCTTTGTCTTGGTGTCAGTTATTGCAAGATTCCAGTCAAGAGATCTAAACTCAAAATGTGACAAAGACATGTAATATATACATGTAAGCAAAAATAAGCACATGGAATTGTATATTAATGCCTTATTCATATGTGGAAATAAGTAAATCTGATAAATTAATAAATTAATCTGATATCTGCCAATGGGTCTGTCATCTAAGTGGACAGTTCTGACTATTAGTTTGTTTAAAATGCAAGTCTGTTTAATTCTGTTTTTATGACAGAAATACCTGCAAATTACTTTGTGCCTTCTGCTGAAAACGAAAAAAAAACTAGTTCCAGCAGTCACTGCTGTAAGCCCAGGCTGAAATTAGGGCTCTACTTTTTTCTGTGTCTTTTACAGCCAGTATTTTGCACAACTCCAAAGATGCCTGGAACTACTTCTATGGAAGAAACCTGGAATTATTACTCCTCTCTCATCTGCGTCGATTGCCATGGCGCTCACTTCTGCTTTGGCCAAACCCTCAAACGTGTACATTTGTTTACATGTTAAGTCTCAATCGAGGTATTTGATTTGGGTCACTTTTAAAAGTAGGTGCAAGCAGGCGGTCAAAGAATCGGACTTAGGATGTATTTAAGCTACAGATCCTTGTGGCCTTGATGCGATGTGTTGTCGAACTATGTCATGATGACAGACATAAAACACGTAAAACATGTTTTATCTTTGACCTTTTGACTTGTCTTAGTGGGTTTATGGTGCTTAAAAGATGATATGAATAAGCTTCTGCAAACCATATTGTGCACAGTATTAATTTATTATATTAATTATTAGTTAATTAATTACACACCCTTTTTGGTATACAAGGGTATAATATTAAGACTCCCTTCAAGGTTGCAGGAATTAACAGGAATAACCATTCTCGGGTTCTTTCTCTTCACCCTGTCAAAAATATAGCTGTGTCATCATTTATGAGCAAAGTTAAGGATTTGCATCTAACTCAGGAGTTGCAACCAGAAAACTCTGACACCCCTCTTCGACCCTGCACATTATTGGAGATTGGCCCATGGAAAGCTGTTACAGAAAAAAACAGAGCTGACAGTATGATCTGCAAATGCATCACTGTTTGCAGGCTGATGGTGGAAGGCATTCTGTATTGATCTTTATCCTTTTTTACCAGCTATATGCATATGTAAATTTGCAGTGGGTTAATTCTTGCATGCAGAGAGTATTTCCAAGTACGGGATAAAGCCTGTGTGAGATAAAACTGAAACCTACATAACACAAAGGCCATCTCTTTGCCCACAAAATCATATATGTAATGTGATGTTTATAAGTTTTCCATATTGTTTTTGTTTCATAAATGACACCATTTAACTTTAAGAGGCAAGTTCATTTATTTAGCAACAGGGAAATTTGACATTCCTCAAAGAAATCAGAATTAGCAAATGTTAATTTCTTTGTGATGGAACCAAACATGAGTTGTCTTTGGATTTTTTTTTCCTATCTTGCCACAGTTACTGAGAATCCTTTGTTGCTTGATTATTAGAAATGAACTCTCTGACATTATCAGTAGGTGATCCAGAACTGCTGAATCTGCTGAAAGGAATCTCACACAGCTGTGCTCCCACCAAGGTAGTATGAATTGAATATGAAATGAATTAAACAACCTCAAGTAAGTGGGTTCTTTTTGGTAAGGAAATAAGAGAAGCGATTCATTGTTAAAAGAAAAACAAAAATGTTTATTGTTGGTATAATATTTTTATTGGTATTGGCCTAATATTATGTCTAATTGTGGCTTTACCTTTAAAGCATGACTTTAAAAAAACAGAATCAAACCTAGCGTTGTTGCAGTGCATGGTAGTAATTAACCACCATGCTGTGTACGTGTTCTGTGTCTCCCTGAATGTCTTCACTCTTCTGTGAAGCACCGTGGCCTGTGTGCGCCCTCCCAGCAGGTGGGCATGTGTCCTGCCTCTGTTATCTCTGTAGTTATTCATGGCAGCAGGTGCTCTCTCTGACATTTGTGGGGCGGGTCTTCAGCCTTTGTCTTCCAAGCCCTGGGGGAGTGCAGCAACCATGACTTCACCGCACCTGATCCCCTGTATGGCATATCCATTGGTCCGTTACATCCCTGCCTCCCCCGCTGGTGTCACTGCACCAGTGCGGGACACTGATTATGTAAACTGGAGGCTGGAGCGATTAGCATGCAGAGAAGCATAGGAACTCCTTCTACATTTTCATATGAAAGAAACTTTCTGGAACAAAGTTCAACATCAGAGTGCTAGATTAATGTAATTTCTGCTTTGATGTTTATGCTCAGCATTCCTCGGAGACAAACTGGGCGGTGGAGTAAGAAGGGGCTCTAGAGACAAGAGCTATTTGATTTATCCCACCACTTAGCACAGCATTTCATTAATGCTCCACATCTGACTTGGGGCTTTTGTCCAGTAAACACATACATTGTCTCATATTGCATACCTGTGCATTAAAACCATTCAAGTGATTTATACCCATCAAATCAATATAGATTAAATAGAATAACTCAAAGAAGACTTCTTTGTGTGTGCATACTGTAAGAGTTCCAACAAGGTCACTGCAGTGATCTTCTAATTTTAACATTTGGAAACACACACAGAACTAAATAAAAGATAAAAAGAGCGCTCCTTTTTAAAATTTGCACTCAGAATGGGGATTCGCTAAATATCTCTGCTCTTGCATTTACTTCTCGTTTTAAAATCATTAAATTAGCCTTTATTCTGTTAACAACCCACTGACTCAAAAACTGTAACATGTAAAATGTCCACATTTTTTTTTATTTGCGGAGGTTATTAGAATGTAATGAGGCCTCCATTTTAAGATTTTTTAAATGACTGAATTTAACTTCTTTACCATTAATAATATGAAAAAGCACAAAATATGACTTTTTTATTTATGACAAATAGTATAATTCACAAAGCAATAAGTTCAAAGCCTTTAGTTGAGCTTTTTGATAGCTCAGTGAAATTAGCTGTGGCATGAGGGATCCTATGTCATGTATGGTACAATTCTTTAAGAAGCCAGTACTTTGATGATGGTCTGTAGGGACCTGAATATTAAAATGACTGATTAAATAAAGCTTGTGCTGATTCCACATAAAATCAAAAGCAGCGTACAGGAATCTCATCTTTTAATCACATGCTTTACAGATCTTGAGCAGATAAAAATAACCGATAAAATATGGTATTTGATATTTTCCAACTGTCTTCAATCACTCATATCATCTGGATAATGTCTGTCTTTTTGTATTGGAAAATACTGCTAAGTTTGGGAAACTAGAACATTACGTAGATGCTGTTTGGTCAAACACCTGGATGCTGCTCTGATCTAAGATAAATCAGGCACTTGTGATTTAAAGCTGTTGTAACTTTCATGCTACAACAGACACTTTGTAGCGTACTCAAGTAAAGTAACTACACTGAAACAGTCAAGTTGTGGGCTGAGGGCTCTAAACAAAAAGCTTAAATTTGGGAAATAGCAAATATTGATTTAAAATTGTAATCTTAATAAAGTTGTTTTTCATAAAAATACTGATTATATCTACTTTAAGAAACAATAGTTCAGTATTAATGGCCAAATTCTGCCTGCTTACTGCAGTAAAACTTTCACTTTATAAGAAAAACATAAAAACATTTTATTTAGCTGTCGTGTGTTATGCTATGTCCTGTAAGACCTGTAAAGTATGGACTGATAGCAGCTTCTTTGAGGAAACTGCTTTTGTGAAATGAGAGAAATCTTTGTATTGTGTACCAATACCTGCTCATAGCTGATAAACTTTTTTTAGCCCTACGCTGTAATGCTGCGATAGCAGGATACCGATGCCTGTAAAGATATTAGAGTCACTTGAACACAAAACAGGAAAAAAAAGGTTTCAGTCAATGTAGATTCCACTTTGGCGTCTAGCTTAACTCAGCGTCTTTTCAAACTAACTTATATTCCTTATCTGCTCAATGCCACATTCCATCCCTCTTATTCCTTCCCATGTCCCCCTTCTCTCTTCCGCTGATCCAGCATCTCAGCATTCCCCCTCCTTCTGTCGGTTCACCTCCGTGCGCTGTCCCTCCATCCATGCCAGCTTCTCTGACACCTTGCATTACTCTAGCAGCAATAGGCACTGCTGTTGGAGTGCTTCCCAGCGCCGGACGTCCTCCAAGGGGAGAGTCAGTATGTCACAGCAGATTAATGCCTTGCTCGCTGACTGATCAACTCCCCCTGGTTTGGAACCTGAGTCTACTGTGGTGTGGCCCAGATACTGAGGTGTTGCTATCCCGACTTGTTGCCACTCAGGTGGTCTTGCCTGAGAAACTGTGATCCATACATTTAATCTTCCAGCTAGTGTCACAGTGGAACAGTGGGATGCTGTTGTGGAAAAAGGCTTTGACAGGTCTGAGTGGAGGGGAGTAGTAAGGAGGAGGTAATCAAGCTAAGTGGCTGTTTATGAAGAAAGAAAATGGTGAGGTCACTACTTGTGTGATTTAACTGCAAATGCAACATAAAAACATTGTATGTGTCGGGTATATATGTATGGATGGCTTCTGTAAAGAAATATATTCTGCCTTTAAGCTCTGTTCTATTTTTTAAATGCATGTCTGTCTGAAAACATGAGTAATATGTCTGTATTTTTAAGACTATATCATAATATATAGTGATGCCATGGTACTGAGCCATTGAGACACATACTGAGACACAGTCATGTTTTACAATCATAAAGTCATTCATGGCATGATCAACTTGTCCCTTCCATTCTGTTTTTTGGGTATACTGGTTTTCTGAAATACAGAAAAGGAGCACCTGTGCTATCTGTGAAATTACCAACCCAGCAAGCGTGACTCTTCATGCCCCTCATTAACTATAAAGAGAGGTGACAGGGAAAACATGAAAATTCTCATATCTTTAAAGTTGCTGCAATAATATAATAGGGGGTCATCTATAATCGCCCCTTACCTCAAGATGATGATGTCTTTTCAAACTCAATTACAAATTAGCAGGACAATTTCTCCCTTTATCTATCACACTTCATCAACTAGGGCTTGGCTGCATACTCTATCCTCCTCATTAGCAATCACTCCATCACTCACTAATAATGGCCTATCAACGCTGTCTCAATGACCAAAGTTACAGCAGGGACGAATGAAATATTAACTTATGATGTTAACCCCGGGTCATGTTTCAACATTGTGGAATTAGATCAGATTTAGTCAAATATCATCATAAATCAAATATGAAGGACACTTTAAAACAGTGAAAGTAGTTCAGAAGACAATTTAAAAAAGAAAATATGACCTTTTTCAAGGCACAGAGTGATTAGAAGTCTCATCGCTCAGTTTAACTGGAAACCTTTTAACTAGTCAATTCTGAGTATGACAACTGCGATAAAGAGAATCAACTTGGAGCGGTTTAACACACAGAAACAGTGCAGTTAGGGAATAAAAGAAAATAAGCAGGACCTGAGGCAGGCACTTTGGTTTGTGTGTCTCACCATTACCATAAATGGATGCTGACTGCCTGCAGTCAGGACCAATACACTATCTATAAGGGCTCATTTCTCTCAAATTTACTTTGCCGCTGGTGTGACAGACGGTCGCTAGTCTTAGCAGCCTAAATCGGTTCACTTTCACATACCTCTTCAGGCATGCCGGCCATCGCTAGAGGTGCATGCAATGAGTGTCACCTCCCCACCCCCCTCTTGTCCTCTTCCATTACCCTCACAGATGCCATGGCAAATGGCTGGCTTGAGGTTACAGACACGGATCTGCTGTTTTATATTCATGTCAGGATAGTAGAATGTTGGGAGTATTCGTTCAATACAAATGCTACGTGAGACACATCTCCTTAGGCTGGTATAATGACGATTTAAGATGGAGTGAGAACAACATCTGTCTCTCTTGCTCTCGCTATAACACACACATACACGCTCATAGTAAGTAGTAAACGGCCACATCTGCCAAGAAAGCACTTAAGGAAGACTAGCATGCTGAATTTTGATACTACTTGATTAGTACTTTGCATAAGTATTGCGTTTTGTTCTTAAGGGCCGCAACCAATGTCAAATAGGCACTTGAGAATCAACAGCCATTTCCACATCTCCTCACGTAAACCCAGTTTTCATCACACTGATCTGTCCTCATGGGACTGTCCTGGTGTAAAGCAACTGTTTAAAGTCCTTGACTCATTTAATGATGCAGTACATTAAAATATGATGCTCTTTTGTCGTGCTGTTTCTTTGACTAAGTCATCAGCTGCACGTACAACAGATACAAATGCTCCATTTACAATAATTTCAATTAAAACTTTCAGCTGATTTTGAGGTGTACAACTACAACAAATTGCAACAACTGCACTGAACAGATAATAGATATTCATCTTAAGGTAGCTGATCAAACATGCCCCAAAAATATATATCGCTGAAGTGGATGGTGCTGAGAATTAGGTGTTTCAGAAGACAAATGCATGATGAAATAATCACTTTTCGAAGTCACATAGCTGTACCGATAAAAATAATCAACACCTGTGAATGGCAGACTGTATTTAAACATCGTCTGTAAACAGTTGACTTGAAATCTTAAGTTGGAATGATTTTAGTCAGAATGAAAAATGTAAGTGCGATGACAGCTTTGATCTCTCCTCAAAGTACATATATTTCTAGCGGAGTGATCTGATGCTCAGAAACGCAAAAATGCTCTTTAATCCAAGCCTCCCTTAAACTGGCAATTAAATAAAAGATTTAGAGTCGTATAAGCAACATTTTGCATGCAAAATTTCACCTGATTGGGGGGATGTGTGATGTGTTTCCTAAATAATTAATATTAAACGGATAAGATTTCAAGGCATTCATAATTGGCATGTGTTCTACACTGGAGTGTAGTTGTGTTGTTTATTGCCAACAAATTTGAACAACAATCATGAATTTTTCATTTTTAGAAGTGCATAGCACACACTTGTATAAACACCACACACTCTTACTACTGCTGCTACCTCCTGGACTTCACAAACAGGGAGTTGTCTAGTATTTGAGCTCACCTTGTACTCCATTAAGAGGTCGAGACCCAGCACCTGCTTTTCCAGGTGTGAACGAAGACCCTGATGATGCACTCTTAATGACTTGCCAGAAGGAGAGGGCACTCCATGCAGCTGCGTACTTTACAGCCACGTAAAGACTGGCCTTTACCATCAATCTTCATATATGTCAAGATGTAAAGCATGCCTGCTTCTAGGTTTTTCTTGTAAGGGAGGAGAAGCATAAATCACAAAAAAGTGTGTTGATCACTGAACACGAGCAATGTCTTTTTAAGTCCATATAGCCTGAGCTCCAATGAGGCATGACCCACAAATTAAAGTCAATCAATCAGTAAGGTTGGTAAATGTGCTTTACGTATAGCTTATTAAACTGTTGGTAACCAGTCAAAGTATGCAAGGGTCATCACTGCAGCAGTAATTGATGAATTTGTCTTAGCTGACTCTGGAAAACAACGTTATCACCAGCCAGTTTTATGGAGATGAGTCCATAAAAATGCTGCATACAAGCCCGTCATGAATTAGCGTCGCCAGTGCTACAGGTGCTTCAGCAGATAATATACTTTTTAACTGAGTGATAAATCAACGTGTTAATCAAAAATGCTGTGGGTGTGAATTTGGAGCAAAGCATGTGTAAGTTCTCACACTAATATCTCAGGACTAGATGTTACAAGTGATTTGAAAACATTAATTCTCCCTATAACTTACCCTCTATTTTGATGTTTTCCATCAGTGATTGTAGAATGGACACACATGCTTTGGTTCCACATACTGTATATTCACTCCACCCCCTTCATTCAAGTCACTCTGTTTCTGTGGAACACTCCCTGACCTTTATGTCCTTTCAGTTCGACTTGTTAGTGAACAAAATTTGCTCCAGGCCTGAGACACTGCAGCTATACTAATCCTGAGCAGAAAATCAATTCATGAATTAATTGTTATACATGTCTTGCAGATCAATCTGAAAGACATGAGACAATACTGGAGGCAGCATGTTTGTTTGTATCTGCCAGCAGCACAATTGGAATAGTTTGAACACATTGCTTAACTTGGGACTAAAAATAATATCAGTGTGTGTTGTCTATCATTAACGTGATATGTAGTGTATAAAGGTGCATGTCTTCAGGTTTTAACTTTTTGGTATTTATTTTTTATTAACGCATTTGGGAAAAAAAGTGCTCTGATTGCTAGAAGCTTTTCATAACCACTCATTCCACTGATCAAATATTATTCCACGAGGCTGTGCATTTTTTCATGCCCCTGCACCGTGACATGAACAGTAAGATAAACAAAAACTTATCAAATTAATAAAAGAAACAAAAATGAAGCCTCTAGCACTGTGTGAGAATTAATCTTTCCTTACTTAGGACAGATTAGCAGAAGCTCAGCCTTTGGATCCATAGCAACATTTTCTAATTGAAGGTCATATATTGTGGAGCAGATTGATTAAAACAGGTCAAGAAGGTTGAAAAACAAATGTAACCTAATAAAGTCCATGGTTACTGTGGTTTTTGTTGCCCACCCTTTTTGCTCTTAGAAAGCGCATTCAGACGTCACACACAGCAGCTCCCCAAACATCTTGTCCAGAAGGGTGTACTATTGGAAAAATATTTACCAATAACCTTTTCAGTAAAGTTAGGACTTGTACAGGATATCAAGTAGCCTTCTGAATTTTATTCATGAAGCAAATCCTGAAATGAAGGCAGAAAAACTAAATACTCCTGCAGATGAGACATTTCTAATTATAAGTACGCATCATGTTTGCCTCAGGAGATGCTAAATCAGTATGTTGTTTTGCAGTGTTGTCTTTCTTTAAAAGTTAAATATAAAACTCCTTTGAATATGAAAGAAATTGTGTCTCTCATCCTTTCAAACAATCTCTCCTTAATAGTGTTACACATCTTTTGCCATTTTAAAATTTGAACTACCTCACACATCACTGTTTTCCGATATAGATTTAAATGAGTCTATTGTGACTGAATATTTATCAACCAGTGTGGAGAAAACACTGTATATTTTAACTTTATTATGTAAAGGCCTTTTTTTCTACATGGAGCTGTAATTTCTTTAATGCAAGATCTGTGATGTGCATATTGTTATTTATGTTGTAGCCTCGGGGTTCGGCTGGAAATGCTGACAAACATTTTAATATTTTGAGAAAAGCCATTAACATTGTCTGCCCTACCTTGTAGTGAAATGAGAGAGAACAAGACCATGGCATTTTCAGAGGCTTCTCGTGTAGTTATTTTCCTAATCTGTTTTCTTTGTCTTGTTACAAAACTTGAACTTTTGTTATCAAAATGCAGGTCAAAGGTTGGGCCTGCATTTAACCTTGCTCATTGTTACCACACTGCAGCAGCATGGATTTTATAGCTGAAACAGAAACAAACTCCCTCTCTTCATCTTTCATTCACACAGTAAGGTCAAAGGATCCTTTCCCCCTCCACCACTCTGTACATTCCCTTCTCTCTCTTCTCAGACCTTCAGCCCTCGGTATCACTGATCACTTGTCTACTTCTCTAAGCCTCACAATCTCCTCGCGCTGCTCATCTTCCCATTTGCACTTTGACCTGTTCTCTTCAGTCCAGGCTCATCTCTGGTGACAGCACCCGGCTGGCATTAATGACACTTTGTAATAGAAAGGTTAATTAAGACCAACTGTTCCCTGCCCATTCCTCAGCACCATCTGCTGTGCAGCGCCAGTCAAATGGATACACACACACACACAACTGACACTGTAATGAGACAAATACTCCACTGAGGAAATGTATATTATATAACTGCAAGACTTCAGGATTTGTAGTACTGTATGGCCTTTTCAAAAACGATAACACTTTATTTTACTGAAACAAATTTAAGTAAATCTTTTAAAAAAAATTTTGCGTTTGTGAAACAGAAAAATTTGTTGTAGCTGCATGAAAAAACAACAAAAAAACCCCAAAACACCAGTTTTACCTCCTTATGTCTGCTGAAAATAATGATTCAGCCTTCTATAATTTAACGTACATGTCTGCACATCAAGCAGCTGAATTCAATGTCAGCACCATATTGTGGCTGACAGGTGCATTTTGAACGCACATGATGTGATCCAGTAGGAGGACCAGATACCATCTCTTTCATTTACCATACAACGGTGAAACACTGGCCCTATGGTGATTCAGGAATCTGCACGATACTGATAACCTTGAGGAAAGACATGAGAGAAATCATTAACTTTAATAAAAATCTCATGAGGATCTAAAGTTTGTATGTTCGGCAAGGAAAGTCATTTACAGATTGTGTCTCAATCCATTTCCTCTGTTTGAGGATTTTTTTTTATTTGTTCAGATCAAGGCATTTAAATTGACAAAAAAGGACTTAATTTAAGACAAAAAAAGAAATTTCAGCAGGATGTTGGGTAAATATTTGTTGACATTCTGTCATGACTAAGAAGCTGTCAGGTTCCTTAAGAAGTCCAAACAAGGCTGCAGGGTGCAAAACCTCTGCAGGAAACTAAGGTTGCAGTAAAACACATAAACAAAGTGATGACAAACATCTAAATATAGCGACTGGAGGGGATTTCAAACTCCCTTTATCTTTGCTTTCATTTTCTCTCTGTCTTTATCTCCATTGGTTTTCTCTGCTTTGATCTTTGAACCTGTAAAATTCACACGCCGAGACGCTCTTGACAGTAAGAGAAGAGGCAAGTGTTGTGCAAAGGCAAAGTGAGGGGGTGAGCGGAGGATTAAATATGCAGAACATGGACGTCAAGGGCAGAGGAGGCAGATATAGCCGGAGGCAGCCTATCTGAATCTGGGTAGCTGTGGAACTGCTCCTAAACTAAACAACAATGTTTCAAATGATGAAATGATGAGTGAACACTTGTCAATGCATCAGGAACAATTCTAGCCCACAGAACATCATAGCTGTGGACATGTTGCAGGCATCTTTTTTGGTCTGTAGGAGTAATCAGGGTTCAGACACAATAATAATAATATAATAACATTAAAAAGAACATCTTGTCAAAAAGTTTTTTTAGTTTTGAAGCAACTTAACTATGCAACAATGAAATGGATTCATTTTATCATTTGGCATTTGTTGTTACAATTTCCGAGACATTCCCCACGTCATAATGTTGCAGCTTTTTATCTTTTACAATGCACCTGCAAAGTAGAAAGACTGGTGTTCAAACCCAAACGTCAGAGCCCAGACCTCAACTCAATCTGATGACTTTTACTCTGTACGTCACCTTAGCAGAAGTATAATATATTCCTTATTTTTTGTCTTCTTTTGTTTAAAATAATTTGTCTTGTGTAATGTGTGTATTGGAGAATGTGTATGATGTAATGTATAAAATGACTTAAATAAAATTCAAAAGAATCAATATAGACAGAATATGGTGTCACTTTCTTTTAAGGATTTATAACAAATTGCTTTA
Organism: Acanthurus leucopareius; assembly: GCA_029814765.1. Classification (NCBI taxonomy): domain Eukaryota; kingdom Metazoa; phylum Chordata; class Actinopteri; order Acanthuriformes; family Acanthuridae; genus Acanthurus; species Acanthurus leucopareius. The sequence continues at coordinate 9,538,155 of JAQMCX010000050.1, forward strand.
TTTCTAATGCTAAAATGCTAATGCTAAAATCAGATGTTGAAAAATTATTTTTAATGGTATATATCCTTTTTATTTGGTTAGAAGGCTCATTAAAAATATATATAGATATTCCATTGATGAACAGAGATTCAGTCATTATGCTGTTAGTAAGTCGGTGGCAGAGCTATTTATCGGTTCATAACATTAAAAGTTGTGAATATAAACACATTTTTAACAAAGGGACCTTTGTACAGATGTTCTGCAAATCTTTCTAGATGTTAAATGAGTAAAGGCTTAGTAAAGGCTTTTCTTGAGTTTCTTACTACACTTACATGGTTAAAGTCAACCATTGCATGAAGCCCCTCATGGTTATAAGTGAACATCAATGAAACAGAAAAAGAAATCATAATTTGACATCTTTTATCTTGTAGGGCACCGAAATGCAACCATTAAAAAAAAAAAAAGTAAAAGAAAAAAACTGCATCCACCCAGAATAGCGTACATCTTCAAAAAAGGTCGCATTTAAATGACACATTCTGTCAATTCCGTCGGTTAGCTTTTGGCAGTAGCTGAGGCATACAGTATAACCACGAAATCCATTGAGCATGCTGTGCCAGAGAATGCCGAAATGATCACCATTGAGAGGCATCATTGCACGCCTATTCTGCCATGCCTTCACATTGTTTCTTACGCTTTCTTTCTTATTGACAGAGGATTAAGTGATGCCTTACACCCCATGCCAAGGCCTTTCTCCAAACAAACCATTCACAAACAGAAAAAGCAATCAGGCAAATGCAGTTAGCATACAAAGGGAACTGAATGCAAGACTATAGACAGTCAAAAGACATTTTAAGACTCACTTTGCCTGTTGAAGCGATACAGGGCATGGTTATTCATTTCCCAACTGTGTGTGTTTTATTAATTTTTCATATTATGTTTGTGTTTTGCAGACACAGTGAAAAAAACTGCATCTCTCACAATCTTATTCTCTCTTTCAGCACCATGATTCTTTGCACATCTGTATCCAACTGGCACATAAATTCAGCACAGTCATTAGAATCCTTATAACGTCAGCCACCTTTCTAACAGTCCTCAGCTTAAGAAGAACAGTGCAGTCAGGCAGAGGCGTTGTTTCAGCAAAAATCCAAGGTACTCAGTGATGACTATATTTGAAAGATATGCAGTGCCTAATGTCTGCATGGATTACACTGCTGAGAGAGCAGTGAAAACGCCAGTGAAAACTTCATCCAGTCTATTCTGGCCAGCCTGTCAACTATTAATTTGCATTCATTATTCCACTGTGGTGACAACATAATTGCTGCCAGGGTTATTTTCAGATATTTCAGTGAATGAAACACTGCATTCATGTACTGTGTTGGGAGGAAGATGGTTGGAGTGAGTGGTGGACAATGAGAGCACAGGACTGTGACACCAGAGTCCAGCTTCCATCCACACTTCTGTCTGTGATCAGATTAGAATTTAGAGAAGAGAAGCACTTTAGCTGAGGTTAGAGAAAGATTGTTTAATGTAAATAAATAATCATATGTCTCAAGTCATTGCTGAGACATTGTTTGTATTAAAGCAGACCGTGATCTCTTGCTAACCTAAACCAAGTGCTGCCAGTGCCATAACACCCATAAACTTTTTACACATACAAAGTTTAATAAAGTTTAAGTTACTACAAGTGAATAGTGTATGACAAAAAGGTCTATTTTAACTGAAAGCAATAGACATATGCCATAGGTGGCCAAGCGGTGATCAAGAGCCAGCAAAACACATGACAAATTTGAAACAAAATAGAGAGCCTTTTGTAGTTTAAGTACTGAGACTCGACCACGCAGGCTGATTTCAGCCTTCAGTGGCCTGTTTGAATTTTACTGGTTGCTATAAAAAAAAAAATAAATAAATAAATATCACCTGCAATTAGAAAAATCATTTGTAAAAGCTGTTTGGTACTTCTCTAATGTGACTGGACAAAATGCTGCCAAAAATGTAAAAAAAAATCAAGAGAGAAAAAACAAGTTTACTTTCTGACACTTTATTTACTGACAGGTATGTTAAGGAGCAGAAGTTTCTTTTCTTCTCCTACACAAAAAGGCACTGCATGACAAATAATATGTATAAAGTATATTGTCATAATACATGCATACAATTGTTGTGCATCAAACTCAAGACTGAAATGGGCCTTTTTTTCACCAGAGGCACAAAGTGTTTGTGTTCTGTATTTTTCTTTTTTTTTGAAAGACTGAAAAAAGAACATGATTTAAGATGGAGAATTACTGGTTTCTTTTCCATATTGTAAGATAAAACAATAGATATATCAAAGAAAGAAGAGTTTGCTGTATTGGCTGTGTTTACAGTGGAATTATTAAAGAGAGAAGCATCTGCACTAACCATATGATGGAACTTAGTGCAGAAACGCTGGCTTATGCCATCTGTAAGGAACTAATGAGTCAAGCATAAACACGCAGCTATGTGTGGGAAAGTGATATGATGGTGCTTGCTAATTGATACGTTTTTGGCTCTAAGGTAGAAAGAGATGAGTTATACCACTTGTGCTGCATGCACATGCAGTTCATCTCTTTGAGTGATGCAGAAAGTTTGAAGTTAATAACTTTTGCAGTTTTTCTGTTTCAGGTAATTGAAAATTGAAAGTCAGCAACTGTCTGAGAAAATGGACATCAGCCTCTGTGCAGTCATCCGCTGCCTCAATCATTCAAAGAGCTGAACTACATGTGCATGTAACAGAAGCAGTACAACTCATCTCCTTCCACCTTAGGCCGCGACCTTATCAATCACCCCGTGTATTCTTGCTTCCTTGAGACCAGTTCTCATGACTCCCACAGAATTTATTTAAGTAACAAGTGAATCAAATGGAAGAGCAGCTGTATCTTTATCTTCATCTCTTTGTTGCCTCCCTTTCAGATGAGAAATTATCTCTAATTTACTGCATTTGCTGTACTCGTGTTAAAGTAACTCAACCTGCCACCTGTGTCATCATTGTGACATAGAATGACATGCTTATTATGGTAAAGGTTATTCAGTGGCTGATAAAAACTCTTTTTTCCTAAAACAGATGTATCTGCTGAGTGTCCTCCTTGACGCCTGGCAGCCAATTGACACAAGACAATTTCATGCAAAGAGAAGAGTGCATATCCTCTGTTGGTTATCCGTAGGTAAAGTTGACATAAGTGATGAAAACGCCTTTACAAATACATGAGGTTAGAGACACTGGGGGAGAAGTGCTATGTTGAAAATTCATGAGATACCTTTCCTGCTATCACAAATGTTTTCCCTGCCCATCCATCCTGCATGAACGCTGTTAGATTATAGAATGGCTTTTACTCTTGATACAGCCACACACTCACATACACATATCAAAGTCCACACACCAGCACACAAGGGCTTTGTGTATTGAGTTGATTGTTGCTAAGCACATTGGTGATTATGTGGTCAAACCTCCCACCATCAAGGCTGGTAAAAGCTCAGCCATAACCGTCAGAGCGATTAACATTCGATCCTCAGTGAGCTCACCAAGTGTCAGGCTGGCTTTGATTCACTGTCTTACCTTGATAAACTTGAACATGATATTAGTGAATCATCTGTGTGGCTTCCTTAGCATAAGACAAATCTTTAATATCAACATCTTTGCTTCTTTTACTGTTGAGAAGGCCCTGAAATAGGAGAGAATGAATAAAGACAACACTAAAAAGACTTTAATGTTTGCGTGTGTGTCTGTGTGTGTGTGTGTGCGTGCCTGTGCTTGTGTAACAACTAATCCAACTGTTCACATATTAGAAATTTGAAAAGAAATGTATATCTGATGGCCACAAGGCACAAGCAAGACCTTGGCATCAGACTTGGCTTTGTAGTTGCAGACAGTCCCTGTTGGCTCAACCGAAATCTGCTATCTGTTGCATTGACAGTATCTGTCCTTGCCAAAGGCAAGAATACATCTAATCCAGACTGCTCAAAAACTGCAGTAGAGTGGAATTTTGGTTTGATCTTTTTATTTTCATTGCTTGGTGAAATGAAAGTCCTTCATTTTCTTGAGGCTTGCCATTAAGCATTACACCAGGAATTGGGAGGAATTTCTTACTTTGGCTGTATCACTTTCAGTACATTTTGGTCACTGCAAGGATTACTTAAAATGTGCTGTGGGCTAAAATTTCTGCATGACCAAGGCACTCCTGCAGGCACTGACCCATCTCCCTTAAGCAGGTGTGCAAATGCAGTAGCTATGCTACTTTTATTGGTGCAAGTCCATTTTCTGCCCTTGTTTGACCGCAGACAGTTGCTACCTCTGCCCTCTGCTGTCGAGCAATCTTGACAAGAAAATTCAGCTGCTCAGGCCATGTCATATTCACAAATGCAAGGGCACAGAGCAATGCTTTGTGTCCAGCATTGTTGGAGTGATAAGTAATGACCTGCACAGACACACAGACACATGAAAACAAACTGATGTTACCCTGTTTATTTAAATGAACAGACAGAGTTTATGTTGGCTTAGATTAACGGCTGCTTCTTACCGACAATATCATCTATTACATTTTGTACTTTGAATGTATGAGGTTGTTCCCTTTCAGTTGATTAAACCTGCATTCATCATACAGCAGCACAATTAGCATGTGCGTTCCATCTGCAGTCTCTAATTTGAAGGATGCTCTATGTGTAATTATGCATGGGTCAAACAGCATGGGTACCTTATTAATTAGTCAAATCTTATGATACATAACAGAGATTTAACAAGATAGGTGCATGACCTCTGGTTTCCTGCAAATATTAATGATAAAGTGTAACACACGGATTTTCAATTCCAACACTTATTAGAAGTGAGAAGAACATTTCTCTCTTTAAGTAAAACAATTTCCTGTGATTAATTGAAGTTTTTTTTTCTGGTTTGCAAGCAGGAGCATTGCAGTACAGCTATTTTATTTAGTCATACAAGGGTTTTAAGTACATTTTTGATCTTCTCTCTTTTGCAAAGATGGCAGTTTTTTAATCACATCAGTAACCAAAAGATAGTTGGAGAAAAATGGTCAGACTTTGCTCAGTCAACTTGAAAGAATAGGACCACACCACGTGAACTCAGGGTTGCATCCCCATCCAGGTTCAAGAAAGTGGGCCAAAAAAATTGCTTACTTATGGCACTTTCCTAGACCTGAGTTTAATGATGAAAGAGTGATTTGATCCAGACAAAACTTTGTCTTAAGCCTGGCTCACACTACAGGATTCTCGGGCCGATTTTATGCCTATTTGGCCCTCCTGACAATCAGGCCCGATTCTCAGGCCCGGACCAAGATTGGGCCCGATTATCAGGCCCAATTATCTTCTAGTGTGAGCGGGTGATGGATTAATCTTAAGCCTTTAAGTATTTAAGCATTTATCTTAAGTATTTAGCATTTTTGCTAGTGTAAATTTACAGTAAAGAACTTTAGAATTCCAAGCTTAAATTTTAAGAGATAAAATTTCTAAGACAGCTCACACTGTGTTCTGCAACACTGGCCAATTAATTTCAGAAATAGACTTGCCATTACAAATTCATCATAAAATGACAAAAAAAACACTAAAACAGCAGCATGACAATGCCACACACCACAGCAAGAACGCTCCAAACAAACATTTATACAACTGAACAACAATTTAACAAACCTTTTTTTGTGAGAGAAAATAAAAATCATTCTGAGTAATGCCCTGCCATGGAAATGCTCGCCAGGAGGTTAAGCACACATAAATAGGCAAAGAGCCTCATTAGTGCAAATGTAAATAAATAGAGACAGATGATGCAGACAGAGTTGAAAAGGACAAAGGGCTTCTGTGTCATGTAAATATCTGCCTTGGCAAACCAAGTCTCAGTATGTTAGTATCAGAATTATCTGATAATCTGAGCAAAGGAGGGAAATTTTCCACGTACCTCATCACTTTTGTTCATGTGGTTTTGAGTGGAAATTTATTAAAGAGACATTTCCATATATCTGTCAGTCCTTTTATTACTTTTAGGAAAGAATTAATCACAGTTTGTAATGACAGCAGAAATGAATTCCTAAAGCATAAAAAGATAAAATGAGTTGTGATTGATTAGTTCATGGCTTAAAGTAGAAGAATATAAGTGATTTTGCCCTCATGTATTTGCAAGCATTTCAACTTTTGAGTGGTTATGCTAAAACATTGAAGTTTATAACTTTTGTGTTGTAACTGATTTTAGAAACTGAAAACTGCAAACCAGAACTGTTTAAGAAAATAGACAGGCTTATTTTCTGATGCCACCTTGTGTTAAGGGCTCACCCAAGAGGAGGGTGCATACATATGGCATGCATGATGGTAAATAAATGTGAGTCTGAATTCAAACATAGCAAAGAGACATCAATGCAAGACTAAGTCCATTTTCTCAGACAGTGCCGACTTGCAAACCTTGCCTCAAAACAGAAACAACACAAAATATATTAGCTTCAAGCTTTCTGCATTATAACTCAAAGAGTTAATCTGCACATGCATGTTAAAAGAGATTTCTCACTCAGCTCATCTCCTTCTGCCTCTAGTCACGATTTAATCAATCAGTCCTCATACATCTATGTCTCAGAAGACAACCAAAGGCTGTAGGGGTTTCATATTTTTGCTGACAAGTATGTTTTTGTGCATTAGTAACATTTAAGGCAGAAATTATTTTTAAACTAATAAAAAAATAAACTAACATTCTAAACAGAATGTGAAGTTTCAGTTCAGAGCAGGACTTTAAGTGGAAAACAAATGGGTACTGATAAGAGTACATGCAGAGAGAAGTGCAAGTGCACAAGAAAAAAAGTAATGGTGCACTAATAAATAGAATATACTAAAGCAACCTATTAGCTGCAGATATGTATTGTGTTTTAGAAAGATTTATTGGAGTTAGCAGGATAGCCAGTTAGCCCTGGTCCGTCTCCTTGCAAGCTTACAAAAAACAGTGAAAAAACAAACAGTGTTGTGTTAAAACTCAGGAAACACGAAAGTAACTCAAACTCACCAAAACTGCCTTGGTTTGTTTTTTTTTTTTACTGTTCCAACAATCACCAAGTCTGTTTTTGTTAATATAAACCACTGATAACCACTTGATGTGAAGTGAGATGTGAAAATCCCAGCTGGTAAAGTCTGATCATTCTCTCACTCCTCTTCCTCCTCATGCATCTCCTGTCCCTGCTAGCTGTGTCTTCCTAGTCTCTGGAGTCAGAGTCTTGGCCACAAGCAACACAGGCTACTAGTTTCATTCTAGCTGCACAGAGAGCTACATCAAAGAGAACTTAGCAGTAGGTAGGGGTTAATCCTGTAATATGCCATCTCCATCATTTGTTACACAATTCACTTCCTAATATTGTTTCACCAGTTGCTCGTGCTTCTAGGTGGTAAGAATCTTTAGCTCTGATTTTCCAAGTGCATTAAATACAACACTCAAACACCTTGAACTGCTTAAGTCCACGATGTTGGTCCAGCTGAGCTTTTCCAGCCGTTCCAAATCAAGTGCATATCTTGCAATGAGAATGTTAGATAGGCTACTTAAGAGAAAGGGAGAAGAGATAACTTGAATATTTATTTTGCTTGCCAAGGTTTTATCAATGGTTTGAAGAAAAGTGTGAAGGACAGTTAAAAATCCCCTTTTTCCTAGACACAACAGAAGGTAAATGTCCAGTCTAGCAATTATCATTATTACTTAAGCCAACAGAAGTATACACACAATATGGGCACTGACAAAAGTAAGAGGTTCTTGCCTCAATTATAATTTTTTAAATTTTTATTTTTTATGCAAACTATTCTTTGAGTAGTCATGGGAGTAGAGCTTTCATTTATATTCTATGTGTTTGAATTGTGGTATTCTTAAAAAGAAAAATAGAGAGAAAAAAATAACAACCATCTGCCTCGGAGGATGCATAAATTGAAGTGTGGGTCATATCTTCTCTTGAATGAAAGCCGTTAGAGACTGTTTTTAATTGTGGAAATATCAGACGTTGAGGTCTCATTTTGAAGCTGAGCTGTCCATCAGTCTTTGTGCAAACCTCACCCTGGGGAATGCTCCCTTTTATTTTGGAGCAAAGAGACATACTGGAACGTTCATCATGTATGCAGTTTCCTCCGTCTCTGCAGTTGGTGTCTCTCTTGTCACTGATGGTATTATACATCAGGCGTCAGCTTACTGTATGTACTGCAGGTGTGCTGTAATACCAAACAGATCTTCAGCGTCTTACACCGGGATTAGAAGTTGTTTTGATTAAGTAAGCTCTAGGTAACTCAAGGGATAATATTCTGCAGATGCCCTGTGCTTACTTCTCAAGATTAAAAATTGAGTGACTTGTGGAACATTAAAAACACCGCCATAGTTTGTTGGCCTTCGGGGGACGTCCCTTAGAGCTGTACTGCTCCAAATCTAATTTGCATGCTTGCCATTGCCTGCAGAACTTTGATTATCTATATTCAGCTTCTCAATACAGAACTGTTTATTGCATTTAGAGAAAACAATTTTTGGTAATATACACTTTAAATACCCCAGTGATGCTAAAGCAGGAGGTCTGCTCGCTCATCTTTACCGTAACCCTTTTTGCAGAAGGTATCTAAGTGTAGTGAGCTATAGCCAAGAAAACTTGCTGTATAAAATATGAAAGAGTGGTCAAGTTGCAGAAACAGGCATTTCAATATTTAACTTTTATGGTCTTGCTGATTAACCTTGGTTTGACAAGGGTGCAACACAAATTATGACTGGAAACATGTTTATTTGATTTATTATTATTGTTATTATTTTTTTTTTACTCAAGTTTTTTTATTTGCCACAATAACATAGTTGTCAATCATCAATATCTGCTGTGCGCTTCACAGTGTACTGATGCCATTTACACCTGTGCATTTCACATTGAGGTGTATGCAGTTTATTTTAAAATGAAAGCATGTGTGCACATATTTGCATCTGAGGCCATTTGACTTTGCTCTCCCAGTCTGCGTTGATGATGTATAAACACAATTGTTTCAACTCATGCATGACCCCCTCCTGTATTGCCTTGTCAATCATAATTGTTTATTCTCCAGATGTTGGAAATACGGAGCTCAGAGGAGCATTTCATTTTAAAACTCAGCTGTATTGTAATACACTCAATAGAATGGTTAAGCTGCTTTAGGAAGCAACATCTGCCACAACTCATCTCACAGTGAGGTGACAGGTGCCACCTAACATGCTTTTTTTTTTTTTTCTATTTTGATAGTCAAGGCCATGCTTATTATCTATTTAGTATAACACTAAAAAGCTTTTATACACAAAGATGGTGAAGGAGAAGGGCCAAATTGCTGACGGTTCAGTGTCAGCTGTTACTGGAGGCCCTTTAGTGGGAAGGAAGGATGTGTTTTGTGTATTGTTGTGCCTTTTATGACTTTAGTATGTGTAATTAGCACTGCTGTTGTCTACCAGAACTGTGAGCCTACACTCATAAACTCTCCCTCTTGTTTTACCAAGTATTAAAATGATTGCAGTATAATATTTCCTTCTAGTTTTTATTGATGTTTTGTGCTGTTGATTCATACTTGTATATTAAAATCAGATTGTAGTGCATTCTTGTCATTTTCTACAACGAGCATCCGTTGCAGCTGAAAATAGTGCTAATATGCAGACTTTGTGTATTTAGTCCATTTTAGCACACTCCCAGAGAAACTCAACAAACCATCTGCTGTTTGGATAAACTCTGACCTATATGCCTCTCAAGTCCAAGCACATCGATAGAGCATATCTAGCCATACAGTCTGCCTGGTTGGTAATCTCTGAGCAGAAGACAAGGAGGTTATCATCACATGCCATTTGAAAGCACAGTCCCACTGGCAAATCCCCATCCTTGTTTCACTGTGCACTCTCTCCCTGTTACTTGCAGGACACAATATGTGATTAATACAGCAGCAGTGTGACAATTGTGATGGCTAAACATCCAGAGTCTTTAGGGCATTTGCTGTGTCTGAACAACATCAGGAAGAAAGTGACTTTGTTTTCTCGGTTTCTAAATGTGTGGAAACCAGTGAGGCAGCACAAACACTGCTTTTTTTCTCTTCTGTGCTTTTTCTTTCTTAAACAAGCTCTATTTTTGACAATGATAACTGTGACACAATAAAGTGTTGATTGTACTGAAGTTTCACAAAAGCACAAAAACCCTTTCACAGACATAATTTCCAATACTGACCATTAAAAATGGGAAATAATGAGAATAATTTGTCTAGTTTGCACGATTTTGTCAAAGGCAGCAACATTTTAGTGTTAATGATTTTCAAACATCTGGCTATGCATAAGCATATAGCTTGATCTGTACTCCTCCACCAGCAGAAAGAGTCTGTGGTGCCTACAGAGCTGTTCGCTTCTGACCTGAATTTTCCCGCTACTACAGCAGTAGTGTTAGTGGGCCACATTAGCATTTTCACCATTTCTTTGAACCTCTGATGTAATTCATTTAGAAAATGAGGGGAATGATGTATAAAGCACTTAAGTAAAATGTATGTGTTCTGCTAATAAGTAATTAGTACGGGAGAAAACATACATTTATTCTGCCTACAAAGGGGTTTGAACAGTGGTTTGTCTGATAGTAGCATGTTTACGAAATGCCTTTGCAGCAGAATGCCAGGCTCATTTGTTTCCAGAGGACTGAAAATGAGATTTTAAAAATAGAGTTGTCCTTAAAAAAACAAAAACAAACAATGTGACAGGTGTCCAAACTTGTGCTTGTGTCCGTTTATTAAGGTTGATTGAATCTTAACAGCATTGGCTGTGCTCAAAATGTCAAGTGAGATGCAATAATAAACCAAGCTTATTTGTTTTTGATACAATATTTATCTTTTTTTTGTTGCTGGTGGTTTCTGTAATATCATTGTATGGAGGCCTCACATACCTACACAGGTGTTTTCACTTGGACCAGGTCTGGAGACTATGCGGGCATTTATAGATTATAGATAGGTGTCTGTGTGATCCTCTGATGTGTTCAGATGCACCTGTTAAAGTGGAATAGTTCACACTTTTATCATCCTTGTTGGATCATGGAGTTTCTTGACCTCATGCAATTGCATTGATTCACACAACTTCAGTCGAGGTCAAGAGGTCCAGCCAGAAAAAAGTGAGGTGTGCTGGGACTTGAATGAACAATAAAAAAAGGCAGCAAAATGCGGTTAAATGAAACAGTTGGTGCATTTCAAACTCCATTTATTTATGTATGTTAAATATGTGGGGAGAAAAGAATAATTAATACAGCTGTTGAGTAGAAATGCTTTTAATCAAAAAATAAAGGTTTAAAGTTTGGGTTATGGCTTATCAGTAAGGGCAATATTGAATATACTGTAAATAAATAAATTATGACTAGTTGCACATATGAGGAAGGTCATTTAAACGTCCACTGAAGCTTTTTTTTAATTAGTGACACAAAAAATTGAAACATCAAGGGCCCTATCGTACGCTTTCCGCCGTGCGCCAGTGGCATTGGGCAAGTTTCAAATTAATTCAGGGGAGTTTCCAGGTCAACCGTTGCCACCTTGTTCCAGGAGAAGCGGAGGAATCCTGCT
>JAQMCX010000050.1:9549774-9590256 GCA_029814765.1 Acanthurus leucopareius
ACACCTATGAATTGATGAGATGATTCTACACAGCTGATTGGCCTACCAGCTGTGCGCCAGTGGCACATTGGGCGGGGCAGAGCAGGATTCCTCCACTTCTCCTGGAACAAGGTGGCAATGGTTGACCTGGAAACTCCCATGAATTAATGTGAAACTTTCCCCGCCCAATGCTCCACTGGCGCACGGCGGAAAGCGTACGATAGGGCCCCAAATGACTTTAAGTGTAATAGGAAGTTGGAAAGTTGTTCATGTGCATTCTTTGTGTGCCTGATCTCAGTATGAATGAACTGATGGGATATACTTTTGAAGGATGGTCATGGTCATATACAGCTTGTATTTACATCTCGCATCAGAGCCATTTAGCAGATTATATTTTTAAGAACTACTCTCAATGAGTGAAAACACAAGAACGCTTTATTTCCTACTTAAAGGCTCACCTTACATATAATATGAACTTGAGGATAATTTTAAAATTATGGTAAATATTTTGTTATAGTGTCCGTAAAAATGTGTTTCTCAAACCTTTTCTGTCATTTCAGGAGAAAAAGTCACACCCCCATCCACACATCCAGAGATCAAGCTGCCAATGTGCACTAAAAAAGAGTTATATTGTCACACAATGAAATGCACAAATACTGTATGTTCTATTATTTCTTCAAAAAAGAAAAGTTTACACACATACACCACCTGATTACACGGAAAAATGAGCATCAGGGCACAGAGTTTAGATGGAGAAATCTTCAAGAAAAGGCAGAAATGGTATAAATATCACACCCATTCTGTTAATGATTAGGTGCTGCTTGAGAAGTGAATAATGTTTTTTGTTTGTTTGTTTAGTTTTAGCTTGAGGCTCTCCCTTTGCTTTTTACATCCCAGTCATATACCAACTTCAAAATTCAACCAAATTTAACAATGTATATTTTAAAATGATAACGGCAGATAACCTGTATAATATTCTGCCTCCAGAATCCAACAAATAGCACAGATTTACTTTCATTACTGTAACAAATTTATGAATTTGTTAATTTGTTGGATATTTTTTGCATTTTGGTGAAGCTGGTTAATTCATAATGCAAAAACATTCACATCAATGCAATGCATTAAAAGAAAATGTATAAACACAAAAACTTTTGCTTCCTTTTTTGCTTACTGTTAAAACAGGAAAGTGGAAATAATGATTAAAAGAATTCAAAATTTGGCCATTACTTGTTTTCTTGTATTGATGTCCGTTGGCATGTTTTGTGAAGCTTTTTCACAGCATTTTTATCCTTTATGCTGAGTTTACAAGGTTAATGTTCTAATTCTTTGTGCAGCCTTATGATGTGATTAAAATTGGTTTTTAAAAAAAAGTATAATTGCAGAGATACAAGAAGTTGCATCTAACTTAATCAGTCACTCTTTTAGATGCAAAAGACCCAAATGAATTACACCTGCACCATTGCATGATCAGCAGATGCCGGATTTGGTATGGCAAGCCATTTTAACATTTAATAGCTAGTAGGAATATGTATTGCAGGTATCCACAATTCATTTCTTCCCAGTCAAAATGAACATTATAGATATCTACAATGGCATTCTTGCAAGGACAAAAGATGTCACTCCCCCCTTCATGTGTATGGGGTTTCTCATTATAATTATCTTTAATTCAATTGTAATTATGGATATCTGCAACTAAAATATGACTATCTATAATTACAGTGTTGAGATATCTACAATTTTATCTGCCTAGTCATTATTTCAGTTCAAGATATCTTCAAATCTCCTCAATTGAAGATATCTATATTGTACGGAAGCCCTAAGCGGACATGGTTTAATTTTTTTTTTTTTTATACAAGCCGTTTTCTCGAGATCACGAGATATTATCTTGTTATCTCGAGGAAAACGGATTGTAAAAAAATAAACAAATAAACCATGTCCACTTAGGGCTTCCGTAATATTGTCCTTTTTGGATATCTTAAATTAATTTTATATAGTCAAAATGGTATTATAGATATCTTTAACTAGATTTGTGACTAGCCAAAATAATGTTGGAGACATCTCAAATGGAATTATGGGTTGTCATAATTTAGTTGAAGATATCTATTATTGAGTTATAGATATCTTCAAATGAATTGTGATTAGAGATATCTCAAATTGGAGATAGTAAAAATTGGATAAGAGATGTCTCCCACTGTCATTTAGGATGTGTGACAAGTCAGATGTCATTTTCAGTGATGTCATTGCAGATATCAGAAATCAGTTCTGACCAGCCAAAGCTGAATTACAGATATCCCTACCTGCCATTGTGATTTTCAAAACTGAATTACAGATATCTCAAACTTTCATTTTGACAAGTCAAAACATGATTAAGACTAGTCAAACTTATGTCATTGATATTTATAAAATTTATTCCGGACAATCAAATTTTGCCATTGAATATTAAGATGGCTTGCCATAGTTTGACTACTTTGTGCCTGATGCAAAAATGCTTATGATGGATCCTTCAGAAGTGACCTTGATGTAAACTCAGGAAGTTCTATCTCCTGTCAGCTTGGAGAACTTGGCTCGAGGCTAAACAATGAATTTTACAAAAAGGTAAATAAGCAAGGGGGGTCAGGCTGACCTGCTACCTCTTCAGTTTATATATCTTATTATAACTTATATCTTATGTGCTCATATATATCTTTCAGGCAGACTTTGTGAGCCGCATCTCTTTACACAAGGCTCCCTGAGGTTAAGGCCTGCTCAGAGGATCATCACATCCTTCCCTTGAGGTCCCCCCTAAAAAAAAACCCAACAAAAAAACAGGGTTCCATCTTGTTATCTGAAACAATACAAAAATGAAACTGATCAATGTTTTTCATTTCATCATAATATAATCATTTGTACCTGAATGGTGTCAAACAAACACATCATTACCAAAATGATCTGACCTCCCAACCACAGTTTTAACTCTCTAATTTGCTGCCTAGCAACCTCAGATTCTGAGTAGCAATTTAAATGTAAGAAGATGCGAGCAATAGAAAACTGGAAATGCTGGAGGTGCTGGAAATATATAAAGTCACTCAACTTCATAAACCACTAAGGATGAAAAATGTATACACTCCCCCACTCTTAATGGTACATCTGAACCAATCAGAGGATCAGATGGATAAAAGTTAAGCACAGTCACACATCTTAGAATATTAAAGGCAACCAGAAACTCGGGACCCTACGGGAAATAAGAAAATGATTCCCAAGACATTGAGTACATCCCAAATCTTTTAATTGATATTTCCTTGTTCCTCAGTCCTCACATGAAAATGTTCTGGTCTGCCATCTTGCAGACTGTCCCAAAGCTCTTATTTCCGCTTTTATGAGCATAAAGGGATCTCCAAGGAGCCATGAGCGACGCTAATCTGACTCACCGGATGTAGACAGTTGGTTTAGCCTGCCAGTTTGTTGACTGTTTCAGTCAGCTTTCTCATCCCCTTTCTCTATCTCATGTTACTATTTTACAGGGGCACTGTCACTGCATTCTGGACATAGCACTACCCTACATGACTGTGGCTGGTTTAAAGGGATACAAACACTAAAGCTTTTTTCCCACTAAGGCTGAATGAAAATAGTTGGAGCCAAATATTCCTCCAGTGCTCACACAGCACTGTGGAGATATTGCTGGCTATGTGATACTAATTGAATGCTGCAGCTGATTGTACTAATCTCATACATCACAACACTAATGGCTTTTTATCTTGGAGTGAAAACAAAGAACAGCTTAAGCTCTAGTATATTACTCCACAGTTTTATATTTTATATATTCTCTGATTCACTGTCTGTTTTAACCGTAGATCGAAATGAAAAAAGAGCCACAAACAATTTCCTTTACTGGTTTAAAAGATTTTTTTTTCTCATTTCAGTCACATGTGAGGCAGATAATTACTGCATTGGCACCGAATTAAGAGTTACATTATTTTAACTTTTCTCTAAACTTTTAGCCTTCTTAATAGTTTCTAGTGTTTAAACAATACTGAAATCATATGCTGGGTTATCTAATAATACATTCACAATCAGAATACTGATAAATACAGATGCAAAAATTAAACAATTTATTTTAAGAAAAACATTGTGCCAGTAAGTACTGGTGCTTCGAAGCAGGATGCAGTGCACAGTATAAATACAGAGTGAAGGTTGTTAGTCAGGTGTTTGTAGAACAGGTGAGTACTACAGAGAGACTTTAATGTTGCTCTGGCAATGTGTCCTCTTATCAGTATTAGAACAGCGCGCATGTGTAGACACAAGCCCCATCAAAAGTCACTCTAGCCTTTAAAGCCGACTGACAGCCGACCCAGCTGTGATCAGCTGCTACTTTCACTAGAAACAGCTCAGTGTGATGCTTCAGAGGAAACGATACATTATATCTCTGCTAACATATTTCTTCATGTCTTTTCCCCTCACATGGTTTCTTTGCATCTCTTAATGTGTCCTTGGTGGGAAGAACTAAGGCGCAATGAAACTAACACACAAGTGAGGAAAACATGGATGCAATTCAAAAGACTTTGGATGTACCATCTGTTCAGTCTTGCCAACTTCTGGTGAAGGCACTGCCTATTTTCAGGTTTATAATGCAGCATACACATAATATAGCATATACAACATTATCCTCCTTATTACTTCCAGCTTCTTTCACAGTGTTACAGATGTTGTGGTTTGTAGCTTCTGTGATGAATTAAGGGGTTAGAGTTAGAGTAAGTAATGTATTTTAGATACATTTTGTGTGATACTTAATCGAAATTCTCTTTACATTCTCCTTACACTCTTTATAAAACAATTAATAATTAAATGCTTTCACTGAAAAAAAGGCAAAAAATCTGGGTAATGTGGCTGATGCTCTCCTGTAGGGACCATGACACACCAAACCAGAGGTCAGCTGTGGCCAGTGTCAAACTGTGGGTGTCTGTCTGTTACCCTAGTTTCTCTGGCATGTCCCAGTTTGGTCTAAGTCAGTCCTTGTTCATGACTTTTTGCCTGATTCATCATGTTAAATTGAAGTTTAGATTGTTGGTGGAGGAAGACTTGCTTGGCAGCCAAGTGTTCCACATCTGTCTAGACTTGGCTGTTGCCAAGGAGAGACTGACTAGGCTGATAAGTCCCCTTAGCATAAGGAATTGGACAAGAAAAAGCCAAGCATTTTTTTTTTCTTTCTTTCTTTCTTAAAAAAAAATCAGTGATTTCATTTAACTGCAGCTCTAGACAGGTTTAGTTTACCCCTGTCAACTGTTCTCTGCATCATTCATGATTACAACCAAGTTTTCCCCTTTATGTTTGCTTTGTTAGCTTTAGTCTTTGAGGTGTGTTCAAGCACAACTTTCCAGCCAAGACAAAGATGATGGGCCATTAAGTCTGTCCAGTCACTTCATTTAGGCTGATTTCAGTGATGGATGGTCTAACTGCTTGTCTAACTATGCATCTGCCTACCCTGGACAATTGCACATTCCACTCCTCCAGACCAAGTGCACATAGTGCTAAAGCTGTAGTTAGCTAGTAGCATGAGAATCCAAGAGAGAGTGAAGTCAAATCCAGCTCTACCTACAACTACACCTACAACAGCCTGCCCTGCTAAACCAATTAAGAAAGAAGAGCCTGAAGGAGAAAAGGCTACGACCATAATGAGGCTTGATAAGCCAAGAGGTCAAACCAGAGTCACCACTATTATGGTATATTAACAATGGCAAGAATAGAGGGAGCAGAAGGGCCAAAAAACTGAAACAGTAACTGATGTATTTTTTGTTTGACTGTTAATAGTCTTTTTTATGTTTTTTTTTTTTTTGTTTATCTGTTTATTTTAGGGAGAATCTGCTTTATCTATTGTTTCATTTATTATGAAAATAGTAGGCATTTTCTTGCATGTGAATGAGACATGAGGTAGTTGGATACGGTAAGCAGGGACTGTGCTCCTCTCCCAAGCACTCTCTTGTGGACTCAAGCAGTTTTCAGGCAGAGTGCATTCATGTGTTTGGGTGAGTGGCTTTGGAGGAGGTCTGAAGGGACAGGATGGGATTTTTTTTTCCTTTGCATACCATTAAAGTATCCATCAGTATTTGAAGCTTGTCCTTGCAGGTTTCTAACTTAAAATAAAATTTTGGGTTTAAAAAAAAAAGAAAGAAAGAACACAATTAGGAACTAAGGACAAATTAAAATATTTTGAAAGTAGACAAATCACTGCTTACCAATCTCATATAAAACAAATATTGCTGAAGATAGCATCTATTATATATAAGGAACCTTTTTACAAGGCTGATGCGCCAAATATTTTGTCCAGTATTTAGTTTATCACTTCCCCTTTTTCTGTGTTTGTGAGGGTGAGAGAATGAAAGAAAAAATGGAACTAAAGAGAAGCAACAATGGATTAAAAAGTGTGGTTATATGTAATGCACAGCTTGTAATGGTGACTGATTTGATGCTTGACAAAAGGTAAGGCAACACCCCCCCCCCCCGAGAAGCGAAAAGAAAAGAAAAGAAAAGACTGGAAAAAGCACACAAGAGCTTCAGCTGTCATGGAAACAAGATAAGATAATCAGAGGCATAGATGGTCAGTGATGAAAAAATCATCTGTGCCCTCTGGAGAAGGGAAAAAATAGCACATATAAACGGTGTCTGGAGGTTATTCGTAACATGACTCAAGGTTTTTGACCCCTGTGGTATGTAATTTTACCTATATCCGTTTCTTAACTTGAATCTGAAGTAGCCCTTAAAGAATAAATTTCTGTGTTTGAGCCAAGAGCCACATTCAGTAATCCCTCCGCTGGTGTCTTTTTTTTAATATATCCAGTCTTTGCTAGTTAAAGATTAGGCTATTTGGGATTGTTACACATTTTTTGCATATAAATGGGGGAATAAAATAAGTTGTTTTTTTTTTTATATGCTTTATTTGTTCTGTATTACCTCGATCAATGTAGGGAATGCAACAGGTAGAAAACAGAGGTTTAGTACATGCAGAATGAATAACACATCCTTTGAATCCTGTAGATCACTGTTTGTTTGTTTGTTTGTCTAAAGCAGTTTATAACCAGGAATTGTGTTTTACAACACAGATTATTTTCTCTCTTTTTTTTCAGAATTCTTCATCTACTATTATTTACATGTATAACCCACCGAAGCATCTGCACATTTTCCTACTAAATCTCACGAGTTTTACAATCTTATAAACTCCATACACCACACACACACAGTCAGATAGTCAAACAACAAATAACAACATGATTGTTTAACATTTCGATTGCACAGCAGGACTTTAATTGTATCCATCTGTCAGTGATACTGTAAGTCAGGACTCATGCACAAAAGCAGATCCATCCGACAAGGCAGGTGAAGTTAACAGGCTCTTTACCAGATAGTCAGTCAGGCTTCCAGTCTGCAGTGGAAAGGCAGGATAAGGCAAACAAAGCCCAGTAGAATCAACTGGCAGGCAGAACATTGGCAACAGGTCTGCAATCAGATAAACAATGTAACTTACTCAAGAGCCTGTATTAAACTGGAGCTTAGTCCAGTGCTGTAGGTAGTGAACTGCCCACAAAGTCTTCTATTTTCTTTCCTTTCTCACTGTCATTTTTACTGTTCAAGCAAATGTCTATCTATAACATTTACAATGTCATTCAGGTGAGCAAACAAAACGACCCTGGTGTTGAGTATGTTTGCTCACCAGTGCAACTTAATGACTCTAATGTAAATAAGAAATACTGTATATCCATCAGAAAATGTTATTTTTTACACCAGTAATTCTCCTGCTTCAAATCAAAAGAGAGGCTTGAGGCAGATTAGCCTCAGTATTGACACTGATACCATATTTGCTATTTCAACATGGAATCTTGTATTTTGCCAGAAGTCCGATGTATTTGACTTGACACTGAGTGACACAAAAGTGTCTGTAAAGGCAAAAATGAGAAGATTAGCTGTAGTCCACTATTCAAGGTAACACAGCCAAAATTTGTACATTCAAGCCACTTTGTCTCCAGCTTGGCATATGTAATGAAAGATAACAACATTCACTGTGTTAAGAACCTTTTGTTGTAATCCTGAAAGAAACAACTGTAGCAAAACATGAACAGCCTACCTTTAACCACGAAATTTAAAACAGCATTAACATGGTATCAGCTCCTTTGAATTTTACCTGAATGCACCATAAAAAAACAACAAAAAAACAACAACAAAAACACCTTTTGCTTTCTCGGTTCAAAGAGTTAATATGAGGACGAATCCACCTAGACTCCCAGGAGACCCTTTACACATGTCACATTAGGGCTACAACGCGTGTTTTTTTAAGGGTGCAACTTACATGATTTCTATTGATTATTATCAATAAATATGGCTAGTATATATAGATTTTTTTTAAATGGATTGATTAAAAACATAGGGTCAATAGGAGTTAGTCATCCCTATTAAGAGCAATCTCCATTTTCCTAAAACATATTTCATTTGAATACCAATGTTATGTGTATGTGTATATACACAAGAGGTTTGCCTAAATTAACAGATTTAAAGTGTAATTAAATATTAACAAACTACAAATTTTCTATGATAAAACACTTAATGTGAAAACTTGTAAAAATTGTTTTTCTTGTCTCAATCACAAACTTAAACATTAACATGATTGTTACAATAGAAAGTATATTTTGATTGCACGAAACAACACTACAGTTTGACACTTTGATGATGCTATACTTACACTGACAATTTTATTTTGTGTCATTTTGTGTTATCTGTTATTATTGTTTTTGTAAATCATTTTGATGCTATTCAGAGATTTGCAAGACAACAACCATTCAGCAAAAATGAATAAATCAAATATTGGAATCAAAAGGGTCAGGAAGGGAATTAGAGATGTGGTCCTCTACAAATTGCTTGTTGCCAAAGAGATTCCAATGCAGTTTAAATGCAGAACCTATATGATAAATTGAATATTTTTTTCACACAAGTTTGTCAAATGCTTCCTTTGCCACATTTTATATTTCGGGAAAATCAGCTAGGGGTTCCCTCCACTTTTCCAAGTCCATTTCCTAGATTAAATATTAATTGAATGTGGCTTTGCAGTGTGCTCTGTGGTTTGGGCTATGCTGAGTGTTTTCCTAAGTACACACATATCTGCATCTGTGAACTAGTGACACTATGCATGGTCTCAAAATCAAACCAATGATTCCTTAACAGCTGTTACCCTGGAACAGAGCTCTTCTTAATTCTACTTTTCTGCTTCTTCCTTTTTCCTTGATAAACAGGCTGCCTTCAGAGTCACAGCAACACTCACAGAAAGCTTAGTCCAGTGAGGATAAGGTAGATCAAAGACAGCAAGTCTGGGTTCTAGAGATCACATCATTTCCATCCATCCACTCAGTGTGACTTAAAAAAAAATCATCAAATTCAAGGAGCACAATCACGTCTTTAAGGAAGACAGCCTATTTGTATTCTGGGCTCCCACTGTGTCTCCTCATGTGTGACTGAGTGCAAGTGAACGAAGGAGAGTGAGCAAGGAGGGAGGAGGGCAGAAAGAGGGAGGGAGTGTATGAGCGAGAGGAAGGATGAATCTAATGCGTTGCAGCAGAGAACTGTGACAGACCAGGCATTTATTTGAGCAGAGACTGCTGCTGTAGCAGGAAGGACGCAGCAGCAGCAGCAGCAGCAGTAGTGGCGGCGGCAGCAGCGGCGGCAGCACTCTCCTATCACTCAGTGCCTCCATCACAGCTGGAGACAAGGTAGACACGAAGAGGAGGGACACAGGGGATGCACACCGGGAGCACAAAAACAATGCCACCAGCAATATGACTTCTGGAATTCTATGTTGACTCCTTGGCTTTGCCTTGCAGCATATCAGTCCTCTTTTTTTCTCCTGAAACTCTTCAGTTCATCTTTCACCCTTTCTTGTGTCTTTATTTGAAGGGGTATTCATGCAAAAGGAAAGCGTGGCTTGAATGAGAATCAGCGCTGGTCTTTCTACAGGTCAGACATTAGTACCAGCAGAAGACTCCAAAGGAATTCTGCACATTATGCAAATCTCCTGAGTACTCCTGTGTGATCTCCAGGGGTTTTATCACAGCTCTGTCTCAGCCAGTGGAAACAAGTCAAGGGAGTTATTGCCAGTGACAAGTACATTTGAGAAGTTGTGCACCAAGCAGGCCTCAGCTTTACTTTTTTTTCCTTTTTTTTCTGTAGAACTATTGAGGTTTAGGGTCAATGTGGGGAGAAAACAAAGACCAGAAAAAAGGAAAACTGCTTCAAATTCTCTTTTGCTTCGATTCCACTGTTGGTGAAGTTTGTTCATTCGACCTGAAGGATGCCCTGAACTAACATGTAAAACATTCTGGTAAGTAATAAAAGTTCCAACTTTCACACACTTTTTTGGCTGTTGAAGATATTTCTAGATGTCATTCATTGTTTATGCATCAACATCTGAGATATCAGTGTAAAGCAATGTGTATTTTCTTTATTGAAAGCTATTGAGAGCAAGGCATTTATTACAAACGGACCTCACCACTGAGGTTATTATTTTATTTATTAAAAATAACTATTTATTAATCACTTTATTACTTTTGATCTATATTTTTAACAAAATATTTTTTGCTCTGTCCTCCTTGCGGCCCAGGCTGCAGGGATTGATGCCTTTCAGTTACACTAACATAAAATTGACAGACTCACTGATGCATGGCCAGGCTTCTCCACCACAATCAACTTGTTGTAATTTTGTTGCTAAGCTGCGGTTCCCTTGTGGGAGAGCAATCATGCTACCTGTCATGGATGACATCAGCATAATTCATTACTTTGGTCATGAGAGCTTGTGTTGAATAGTTATTTCCAAATACATGGAATAAACGGACCTTTGTCTTGTCCTTCAGAGTTCTCTGCTGTGTGTTCATTTACAGGGCTTGTTGAAAGGGATTCCTACTCTGTCACAGCGGTGCACTGTGGAGAAGTTGTAAAGCACAAGAAGATTAATTAACATATTTTAATGGCTCAGGTTTTCAGCCTGTTTAGTATTATCATAAACTAGATACGCTCTATGTTGGCTTCAATAGGGATATTATTTGCACACTTACTATGTGACTGCTTGGCCCTCTGTGTGAGAGATTTAAAGCTCAGATAAGAGAGATAAATATTGACTCAGTTTGTTGGAAACACATATGCAAATTTCTGTCTTCTAACTAAAGAAAAAATCCATGTAATCCATGTCCAGGCATCTTGGTGTCAAATACAGGTCCCTGCCTCTTGCTCAGTCTTGTCTCAAGCTCTAACTGTATCAACTGTAATTATACATTACCTTAATTATCAAGTGCTATACACACTTAGGATTGAGTACACTATGCATAGGTGGCCTGTGTCCTAGGGAGCTGGGGTACTGGTGGTGGGCGGTTTCTGTTTACCGCAATCACACACCGCAGTCACCCACAGGCATGATGAGATAAAAGAAAGCTTTGCACACACATTTAGATTACATCATCATCTGTTTGTATGCAATCATGGCCACCAAGATGCTGGACAAGCGCTGCACCCGTGAGAGAGCATGTGGTGATGAGCCATGTGTGCACAACCCTTGATGCCACTTGGGATTCTTGAAGCAGTGACGTGATGATGAAAGGATGGTAATTGCTGCTGATTAAGATATTAGAAAAAGCATTCACCCATGCATAATGAAATTATATGTGTCATCGAAATCAGAGCAAACATACTTCAATTAGTTCAATTGATGAAGTCCTTCCATCAAGATGGGATCACTTGAAAAAGTGAGCTGAGTGTGATTCATTCAGTCACCGTTCTGTATGAGATGCTGTGCGTTCCATGTCATTGTGGTAAACAACAGTATATTTGCCTGAAATTAATGCATGGATGATTGTTGCAGTGCAGTACAATTTTTTTAATCAGCACACATGGACTCTTGTTTTCAGTTTGCACTGTTTAGCCATCAGACTACGAGCTTTCAATTGTACTCCACACACAATGGCAAAATAATACTAGATTGCATAATACTGGTTCTATTTTCTTCCTTTAAAACCCAAACTGCACTAAACCAGCAGCCCTATGGGGAACTGAGCACGCCAGCACTGAACAATAGACTGTCAGCCATTCTTTTGAAGCTTAATCCAGCACAAATCCCACACCAGAAACATTAGTCTCAGTAGTAAGCATATGTGCCATATATTATTGAACAAGGAAAACAAAAGGAACAGCATCAAAAACAAGTGAGAAACAGGAGCACACCAGTGGACCTCTGGAGTGAGCTACAGCTGGCTTTTACCTAGATCTGATGTGTTCTCATGTTACAACCAGCAACTACAAACCAAGTACTTCAAATACATTTGCTACAATAACAGATCAAATGCTGTTTTTGCTTTAATTCTTTTTTACCGACTGATCACAAATAGTTTATTCTCTCTTTTTAATTAAGTGAAATATCTATGTCATGTCAACCCTTATCAGAACAAATGCGATAAATGTTTTAAAACAGATGAAAAAAAAAATACAACCACCTCTTCAATTTAGGAAATCATACACTTTACTCATCAATTGAATCTTTTATTCTCAGTATGAGTTGTCATTTTTATTGGTTGGGATAATGGATAATTGGTTTTTATTGGTGGGATAATGGTGCACCCTGCAAATACTGAGAATAGGGAACCAGCTACAATAAAGTCTAAAGGGACGAGAAGCATGAGTGGTCAGGCATGTTGTAAACAAGTCAACAGTTAAGCCAGATTATCTTTGTCTCTGACATTTTATTTGGAGATGAAACTGAATGTGCACACAAAGAATAATCCATTAGCAAACAAATACAATGGGCTCAGTGAGCCAAAGCTGAAAAGAAGTCAGTCTGTAATATAACAGCTTGAATAGTTACTTTACTGTTTGCCATCTGATTTTTTTAACAAATGAGTAAGTTTAATTTAGGGCCTCTGATCTCTTAGGCCAAGGATTTAATGAAAATGAAAGGTAATTGATTTAAAGTTTTGAGTAATTTTTAAATAAATAATTACCACATGTCTGAATTCAATTCAGAGGATTTTTCTTATTCAATAGTACAAATCAAATGAATAGATTTCTGTTAGAATATGTTGATTGAACACAACACGCAATTTGACAGTGTCACACACTGTATGTAAGACTCATTTTTCACTGTTGTCTAGGATTTTATAAACCAAACAATTTGTTTAAAAAAATAATTGGCAGTTTAATCAATAATAAAATTAATTTTGCAGCTCTCAGAACAATCAGTTGCAGCTATAGTTGAAAACATGTGTCAATGTCTGAATGATAACATTTGATGTCCTCTTCCAAGCAATGTGTTTGTGTTCTGGATGAATGATAACAACAACAAAACCACTACTTCAAAACCATGAAATTAGTTTTAATAAATTTGAACTGTTTTGCTGTATATGTTAGTTTCAGTATGCATGTGAATTTATGTGTGATGTCTGCTCAATTATGTGACTTCTTGCTGCTTTTTTCCATACAAAGATGCCTTTATTATATAGTAGAGTACATAGTTTAGTATAAAACTGATAATTTAGTAAATAGTGTTTGTGTAGGTAGGATGTAAAGTACAATCAGTGACCTGACTTCTGACCTAATCTTGCAAGAGTTTCATGAGATGTGGAGTTTATTCAGTAACTGCCTCCTCAGTGTGAGACTTGTGGTTGTTTCTGTGTGCATCTTTGTGCTTATCTATACACTAGACTCTCCTCTGGTGAATGGCAAAACGGCAGGTATCGCAGGATGTCAGAGAGGTTGAGACAGCAAGTGAAAGAAAGAAGTGACCTCTTCACGCTTCTGTTCTATGCCTCGCCAATGATGTTGCCCTCAGCTTGGCAGTTGTAGTGTGGAACAGGCAGAGAGAAGTTTTGAGAGCTTAAACTGGTTGCTTTGACTTGCAGTACTGAAAACACTGGGATTTCTCCGTATGACTTACTCTACATCACACTTGGGAGCAGTAAAGATTATGGATGCTCTTAAAATTTTTCTAAAATACAGTAAATAAAAAAGGAGAGAGAAGAAAAAATCCTAAAAATGAAAGTATAGCCTCATATAAAAGTTAGCACTGTCAGTCATCACCTATGACCCACCAGAACTGTGTGGTACTGTCTCTCTGTAGAGACCCTGACCTGCATGTTCTTACTTTATGCCAATTTTCCTGTGTTTAGAACAATTTGGGGATTAGCCTTTGGGTAGTGGTGTGTCATCCTCAGCCAGTGTGAGGACAGGATTTCAAAAAAACAAAAAAAACAAAAAAACATAGCCACAAGGTAACATTACTGTCTCATCCCCTGCCTTGGCTCATGAAAAATCCTGGGTTAGCAAGCCTGTTACTTAGTGAAAATGTGACCTAATCCTCCCTACCAGGAGAGGTTTGTGTGTGGATAACTGTTCAGGTCAGCCAGTTCACTGTCTAGCTTCCTTATGATCAGCTGTGTCTGTCTAGGTGAGCTCTGTCAGTTTACCTTGGAGGTGCATGTGTTGGTCCAGTTGGCCAGCCCTCACTTTTCTCTGGTTGTTCAGTTTTAATAAAGTGAATATTTACAATTCATGATGAAATTATAGCAAACGTTATCTGTCTCTTTTGTGCCCAGGAGTATATTGCAGGGTCGTGTCCTGCAGTTTTGAGCATCCCTCTTTTTGCTTGTTCCACTTCCTGTTGGCTAATTTAGTCATAGCCTTTGCAATGTTAGACAGACCTTGCACTTCTAAGCTGATCTACCAACTGTTCCTACAGAAACTACTTTAACACACACACAAAGCAGAGAGGATAAAGCATTCAAATCTTCATATGATTTGCCTACAACCAAGTCTTTTCTGGACCTGAGCCTAACCTTGTCAATCTATTGTTGTGATGGCAGATCTGATAACAGTAAAAGTTTTGAAGGTAATGCACATAGTGCATTTTGTTGTCCAGTCTGAAGAATTTGTTCATTAATTTGACCAGAATTCTGCGACTCGTTATGTGTATTCAGTCCTACCCTTTGGTGCCAATAAAGGAATAAGAAGATTAACATATCACTCCAAGTGAAGTGGATTGATAAACAAGATTTTTTTCCTACTCTTACTCACACTGTGATGGTCATTTATTATTATCTATGTGGGCAACAATTAGAAAATAAAATTCACTATTAAATGTTTAAAAAAAAAGGATGACAAAAGACATTTAAAAGTATAGTAGAATCTTAAATAACATATTCAAACAACAACATTCTTATCAGGTTAACCTAAATAGCAGTATATCTAAATTAAAAATTTATTTGGAGGGAAACATATTAGTGGACAAAAATGAATTGATGTATGTAAAAGCTCATTTTATCACAATGATGTTAAACAGCTGCTGTTTTCCACCTGAAGTGCAACATACGTACTGCAGAAATGAATACTCTTTTCACACACTGGCCAGATTGTTGATTTGAAATCTAAACCAAATGAGACTTGTTTAGAATCTTAACCTACAAGGACTGGTCCTTTCTATGCTAATGCAGACAACCCTGAAAAAGGTCTTCTCCCTTGGCATCCTTTGTACCTGCTGCCATCTGGAGTAGACATTTCAGAGCATGGGCATGTCAGCGCAGGTCAGGCCTGCTCTAATTAGTATTTCATCATAATTACACCAAAAAGGCAGACTGACAGCTCTATTTAAATTGCTGTAAGGCTGTAGGTAGAAAGTGACTGAATGACTGGATATGCCACCCCATTCATAGTGGGAGACATCATTTAATAATGCTGATAACGTCTCATTCCCTGATATTAAAGTTATTTTTAAAAGAAATACAGACAGAATTTGAGAGGTGTAGTTTATCCTTTCAACAACAAATTAAATGCAAAGTAAAAGAGATAAAAAAAGAAATTATAGGCTAAATGGGGAAAGTATTTAAAAAGTGGCAGTAATATACAATCACCATGTGTAATATGGCTTTAATGTTTAGACACCAGCTCTAATTTTTTTTCTTCTCAAATGACAGAGTGTCATCACCATCAGGTAATCAAATTAAAGATAGTCATATGTGATTTTTTTCAATTATTAAGTCTATGAGATAGAGTCTGAATCAAGTCTCAGGTCTCTAGTGCATTTAATAAGCACACTGTCATCTGCTGCATGGCATCCTGTCTGCTTAGAACCCTATATAGCTATAAATGATTCAAGGTACAAACTGTATTAATATCCGCTTTTTCAAAAAAAAAAACAGCATTGATTAGATGTTTGGTAAATTTAACAGGCAATGTTGCATCAGCATATCTCTCTAGCCTCTGAAACCCAGCACAGTGGTAGGGTTAAAAGCCTGTACAATACATGGTAAACAACCGACCTGTAACCTGCCTGTAGATGACATGAGTAAATAATAGTAATAGTAACAATCTCTCCCAAGACTTAATGTTAGCCAGCAGAAGGTCAAAGTGAAACATGAAGGAGTCATTAACTGAGCATTTTTATTGTAATGTAAAATCTGGCATTTAATGCAAAAAAAAAAAAAAAAGCAAACAAAAAAGCTATAATCTTTTCAAAATCTCAGGGAACACTCGATGTCAGATGCATAGAGTTCAACCTGACAATGGGATAAACTACCTCTTGTTCATTAGATATTTAGCAAGTATTAAAAAAAGTGTTTGGTTTTTTTTTTTACGAAAAAAGTTGTTTGTAAGTCTCACATGTCTTAAGTCAGAGTTAAGCCTGAATCTCAGACTCAAACCTGAAATATTTGTCATGTCATGAGTAGGTGATATGCACACAGCTGCTCTGGTTGTGATGTGCTATAGTTAAGTGCATAGAAACATACAAATTATGCTCACCATGCGGTTGCAATACGACAGGCTTACTTTATAAGTAACTTATTAAAACTAAGTAGGAAAGAAGAGGTGTGCCAAGTAGTGGTCAAGACAAAATCCCCCATGACAAAATAAATAGATAAATACATAACAAACAAACAAAAAAAGCAAAGAAATAAACAGAGAAACATTGATTTGACCTCACTTATACAATTTTTTAAGTGTTAACTGAATTAAATCAGACTTCTTGTCCAGTTCTTAACAGGAATGGAATCTACTCAACTGAATAGGAACAAACACATATGATTTACCTACAGACACACTATTTATCTCCAAGTCCATTAAAAATTGACCAGGAGTGCCAAAATAGACAGAAATGACAGAAACAGACAGAAACGTGATGATGAATACATGAATTCAGCTGATGGAAACTTGGCACATTGAACCCACTCAGGTAGAAAGTGCAAGTAGATGTGGCAATCTAATTCTGATGATCAGACTTTAGCAAAAGCTGGACATAGAGCGGCACAATCTGGAAAAGAGGCTGAGACGGGGTGACTACATTGTTATTTGGAGAAATACATTATCAGCAGATGAAGTTCAGGAAGGTTTTCATGGTGTCCAATTACATTAACTCCTCTCATCTCCTTTGAAAGCAATGGGCTTTTTCCTTAAAGTATGGAGCAGAGCCTAGACCAGCTTGTAGAAGAAGGTGTTCAGTCCAGCAGATGCAAACAATAGATATGCATAATTAAGGATGTGAATTTACAGCAAAAAGAAATCTGTTGTCATGGCCCACTTGGTCTTACACAAAATAAGTTCATATATAGTATAACCTATTCTGCATCTGTGATTTAAATTCATTGGCAATAATGTATGTATGCAATGTATATGTTATGTAATATAATGTAATGTATGTAAAGGAAGTTGTGATGTTTAATTGCTTGTTAGAAAAATAAGAGAGATTAACAAGGTCATAATTTTGTGGTCAAATTTGTTCTATGTGGTTTAAACCTTCTAGTTACCCTATATGAACCTTTAAAGGGAAATGAATCTGAAATTATCTTTTTCATAGTATTTAAAATTTAAATACTATCAAAAACTTTTACAATATCAGATCACTCACTTGCTGGAGGCCATGAGAAAATAATCCTCAGATTAAAATACTGCAGTTTCCTTTTAACAAATACATATCAAACAAAGAAAGACTCAAATGGCCTAAGGTTAGTGAACCCATGAACAAACCAAGGAGATCAGAATCTTGACAAAGATTAGACGCCACACTTACTGCAAAGTCCAACATAAAGTTAAAGAAAAAAAGAGATGCATAATTGGACAACAGAATGATTTGACAGAGGGCGAAGAAAGAAAGAGAACACTGGAACATTGGGAGTATTTAAAATCGCAAAAGGGCACAAAATGTATGTGCATGCCTTTTCCTACACATAAACTGGTAAACATTAAAAAAAGAAGGAAATGTGTGATGAGTATGTACCTCATGCATACCTCAGACCACATGTACACACCTCTTTTATGAGACAACTGTTGCTAAAATCATGAGTTTGACTTGAAAGTTGAGAGGTATAAAACATTGTTAAGTTTATTCACAAATTTCTAGGACTGTATTGTAGTTTGCTCTCAGTAGTTTGCTTTTTTTACTTTAAACTATCTCGGAGTTAATTATCTTTTTTAATTGATTATGAAATGCAAAGCACTCACAGAACTTGACGTTTCCCACAGCATCTGACTTTAGAGACACTGCTGTGTAGGGACAGCCATCTCCTTTTGCCACAGGACCATAACCTTTATTGTGGTACAGTGAAAAAAATGACAATTGCAGAATCTCCTCAATATATAATGCATAGTGATTGTATGTTATTACTTCTTGGCAGGTTTAAGAGTAAAGTGAAACCTAAGTCAATCTAGTTGTGGCTTGTTGCTGCAGTATATACAGTTACTCTGGTGGTGTCTCGTCTCCTGGCTTTTGGCACATCCATAGTGGAGAAAAGGAGCCTGCCCAGCCCGGCCTATGTAAATGTCCTTAGATCAACATTCTTATTAAAATACTATATGTTACTGTCATGCAGTAATGATAATAATTTTAAATTTTGCTTATATTAATATTTTTAGAGGGATAACCTCTGCAGGTAATAATACCCTTATATGTGGAGTTTGATGGTGTGGCTGAATGTCACAAATGCTGTCAGTTTGTTTTATATTAAGGTTAGACTGGCAGCTAACAGCCACCTGTAGTACTGAAAGATATTGTAATGAGGCTTAGAAAGTCATTCATTTCTCAGCAGAGGACTACTAACAGCTTGAAACATATGGAGGGAAAATCGCAAACCAGTGTTGCTGGCAATTCAGCAGTGATTATTAAGGAACACCTGTTTGGCTGGCTGGCAAGGCGACTCAGGGTCCTGCTGAATAGCAGCAGGCTAATGAAGGTCTTCTTGGCTTAATTGTTTGGGCTATAAATAGTGACGGATAGAGGAAAAGTGTGCAGCACCACTCTCATCCATTTTTTCCCCATACATTCAGTGCATGCTTTAAGAAGTTTATTGTGGGCTATGAGTAGAGCAGAGGAGGATATTGTGTAATAACAAACATTAGCAATTACAAAAGAGCCAAAAAATGTTAATTCCAATATTGGTGAAAGGATGAATACATAGAGTAAGGGCTGCTTTCAAAGAATAAAGGAGGACAGTTTTCTCCAAAAAATATCTGAGATGTAAGGTATGACAAAGTGCCAGTATTCCAGATAAGAATGCATTTGATTATAAAGGTGAACAGCAGCTTTTTGATTGTGGTGAAAGCCTAAAGGTCTTTCTCATCAGCAATTCAAATTGTGGCTAAAGTGATTTCTTCTTGCTTTGGCCTACACAGATCCCAGCTCATATATTGCCTTTGCTCTGACGGAACCTCATTTTAGGGAAAATTAATGTAGAATACAGCACTAATTGCAACATTACCCACAACTATATCCCCAAAATGACTCTTTGACAGAAGAACTCAATAAGAATAAAGCAGTATTGCCTGATTTTCTGTTAAATAGTGTTTAAAGCATTGCCACTGCAGTGAGTGCCCTGCTGTTCAGGGGTCACCTTCATTGATGTTGTTCAAATGAGTTTGGCTGGCACTGTTTTCCAGGTCAACCCTTCAGAGAGAGAGGAGTTTGATAACTTTCACAAGCCTTAAAGTTTCACAGCAAGCATAAAAGAATTACATCATTGAATTATTGTTTTGAGGAGCCAAACAGAGAGAAAAATTGCCTTTGGTTCATGAATTAGTTTTATGGCACTGACTTCTTAAAATTTAAAATGTTCTTGGATCAAAAAACGCTTCTTGTTCAACTAAAATAACTTCAAAAAAGGTTGTTTTTATTTGAGATCAAAAGATGCACAAATAAATCTTCCCATTATAAATCCCTGACTGTTTATTCTTTGTTGTAAAATGTAGTAGACTACATTCATACAGCAGAACACATGGACTAAAAACCAATGGAGTTCAGAAATATGGGGCTAACAGTCTGAGGATTAGCGGTATGAAGGTTGTCAACCTTGGAGCTAAAAGAGAGAAAATCCATGAGATTCACGACAACACAAGCAGAAAATACACACTGAAGTAGATTGAGTCATGAGAGTCCATCAGGGCCTGAGCAGCAAGAGCAGACTAATGTCACCTTGCCTGTGCCTGAGCTCAGGAGTGAGGCAACCGGCATGGCCCACATCACGAGGAACTGCAATTATTATAATATATGCAGGGTCTGCATTTGGATTGGGGCCAATTGCCCTCTGATTCACCAAGAACCTCCACCAGTGTCACACATTACTGCATTACAGATGAATATGCAACCACTTTACTTATCACAGTCAAAGGCTCCATAGGGTGATACCGCATCGATTTACAAGGGACCAGAATTTTTACTGGATGGAGTTTGCATTCAGCACATCCTATTTTTGTAATAACTATTATTGAAATAACTATTTAGCCTCAAAAAATGAAAAAAAGTATAAATTATAAAAATATAAAATGAAGAAAATAGTGAGGCTAGTAGAGAGAATAAAACAACTAAACAACATAACTGACAATTAATGAGCATTTTTCAATTGAATAGGAAATTTAATTAAGCGAAGACAGTAGGTCTACATTGTACTCTGATTACACATATGCTTCTATAATCTGCTGCACTGGGATGATTAAGCCACCCAGTCACTGCTACCATTATGGTGACTTTCTAATGCTTTAACTTACAAAAGCCTTAAACTGGATGTTATATTTAGGGGGTTATGTTCGAGCATTTGTTTGTCTTCTTTTGCATGTCATTTGTGTTTCATATTGCTGTTTGCAGCTTCCAGAACTAAATAATTAAATAAATAAAAAAGCTTTTCCCTAACATCATAGCAACAACCATGTTCCTGACAGTAAATGTAAGACAGCCTGTCAGCTGAGAAGAAAGACAGTGGGATACATATAAAGTGTCTGCTGATCTCCAGCTACTTTTTATTCTAAAATGAAATTGTACACAGTACTTAAACAACAGAGGAGTAAAGTGAAGCGTACTCCATACAGAAGTCAGCTGTGACTCTCCACCGATCCAACAGCAAGAACTAATTCCAGACTGATTGTTAAAGAATATGATGCAGAGTGTGAATTCGCTGCTGTATACCTATTTAGAACAAGCTGGCTGCTCCAGCAATTGCCTGAAGCAACTTGGCTCATTTGGTGAAATAAGTTGTTAACAATGTTGTATTTTTTTTTCTTTTTCTTTAGTTTGACTTAATAGTTGCTGTTACTGTAGTGAAAGTGACATTTTGTCACAATAATTTTTTAAGGCTACTCTACCGTGAATTTGGTGACTAGTTACAGATTACGTAATGAGTATGAATGTTAACAGTAAAGGAAGATGATAGTCTGTTGGGTTTTTTTTTTTTGCTGTTTTTTTTTTTCTGGTGTTTGTGTGTGTGGGTGTGTTTCTAGTAACTATTCTTTACTTACCTTAAAAGCAATCATTATCATTATAGCATTATTATTTTTGCTTTCTAATGTCCATTCTGAAGTTTTTGCAAATATTAACAACTTACTGTTGTATTCACACCATTTTATAACTAAAATTAAAAATATAGCTTTTTGCAGGGGATTTCTTGTGTATTAATGTTAGTATATAAGTGAAGTCTCTCTGAGACAACCTAAACTGATGTTTACATACCCTCCTCATCTCTCTCTCCTAATGTCCTATCACTTTTTACTGTTTTTTTGTATCACAAAAACAGAACCAGATAGGGTTTCAAATCAGTTGTAGTCTCTTAACTTTCTCTTAACTAGATCTTTTACAACTGAGATCTTGGTGTCTTTTTTGCTTTGCCCATTGGAGATGCTATAATGATTAACATTACCTCCAGAAATCTACCCGACCACTCTCACCTGAAACAGGCCCACAGCAAAGTGCATTTGTCACAATCAGCTGAAGCTTCTACGCTGATCATGGACCACCACACTACACTACATCACCACACATACCCACATGGGCATTGCAGTGTTATATAGAACCATGTAAAAAAATGAGTTTGATCTGTTTTAAAATGACTACATTTTATACATCATTGTACCAGAAGCAATGCAATGCAGCAAAGCAACCTTGTGGATGTTTTTATGTTGCATATTAAATAAATTCAATCAATGTGTCAATGTGTATCTATGAGTTAAAATATATATTAAAAGATCTTGCTGATGCATTTAGGATAGCCTATGTTTCAACCCCTCCCCAGTTATGTGTGACCATTAAGTAAATTACATTGTTTGGAATCTCATAATTTTCAGGGAGTCCAAGAACCTACTTTATTATGCAATTAAAGTAAATCAAGCAGCAACAGTTTTAAAATAAACTCTTCTTCCAGCAATTGCATCTACTAAAATATAAAACATTTACGTGAAGGTACACATGGTGAATAACATGACTAAAGGATGCTGTGCCTTTATAGTGCTGTTTTGTGTCAAACCTGACCCTGAACATTCTTCAACAATCTTTTTCTCAGGCTTTTCGTATTGTATTATGCATGCGTTTTAAACATGCAAGGCTGTCTGCAATCCCTTTGATGTTCCTCTCTCTCTTTTTCTGTCTCCTGATGCAAGTTTACGTCTATCCTGTAGGTACAGATATAAAGCAAAACCACACTCAACTATGTAAATACACAACATCTCACTTTTTTGAACTGTTTTATTTTAAAATAACAATTTTGTTTAGAACAGCGATAAAGAATGATCAAGAAGTTAAATAAGAATCATATTATTTAGAAAAGAAAATCGTTTTAAAACACTGTCATTATAGCTGTTAACACTTATTTCTTCATCCAAAATACAGTTATGCTTGCTCCGCTCCTAAGATGCTCCCTGGATTAGCAAACCAGCATACTAAGCCAAAGGGAACACAGTACAGAACCCTCCCGATGGGTATACAAGTGCAGGCCCAATGCAAGACATTAGTACCATTTTATCTTTGAGCCATCCCAGCACTCTGCTACTAAGGTTAAGGCTGGGATGGTGGAGGTAAAGCTTTGCCAGCAGCTGCAGTAAAGAGTTGCAGCACTGGTGTAGCAGCTATCAGTGATTAAGGAGTCTATTTTTAAAAGGACCGCCTGGTTCTGAGAGTGGGCTATGATTGGTGTTTAACCGATAAAACCATGATCCAATCAGCAGCTGTCAACTGGTTACAGCCAGGGTGCATAGCTTTAGTGTCCTGCATTAACTAACATGATGCTTCATGTATTGTCACAGGTATTCTGCAGATTCTTTTTTTTCTGTTAACACCGGTCATTGTTTTTTTTAGATACACAATAATGACAACAATGTAGCTTACACATTTGTGGAATACAATATTAAGACAAAAGGAAGCTTCAATCAAGCAAAAAACAAAGTTGAGCTCTGAGTCGGTGAAAGTAGTGTTACATATTCTCTCAATTAAATTAGATAAAATAAAATTGTTAAATAAATCCATTTACAAGATATGTCTGATTGAGAGTAAAAGTTCTGAAAAAAAGCCGATGGGCGGCCCTCTGACCTTAGTTTTTATACCCAGTTTTTGTGCAATTGTGAGTGTGTGCATCAGCTGCTGTCATGTTGTTGGTGGCAGGCAGTGGGAGTGGGCTTCAAATTTAAAAATGCCCTCTGTCTCCTCTTCAATCCCCCCCCCTTTCCTGTCAAACACAAGAGTTTTCAAAACTATCAAGAAGAATACGAAGCTAAATATTTCTGACTTCTGTGTGGGAGGGAATAAATACATGGAAAAATTGCAAAGCGTGCCACAGGGTATGTTCTGTCACCCGTGGAGGAGTATGTGATGTTAAGCAAAATGCCTGAGGAAACTCAAAACACCAAACTCCAAACACAGAGGGTCCAGAGGACTTGAACACACATTTCACAGTTCACTAATGCTGATATAGTAAGAAGATTAACACTGTTTTTTTTTGTTATTTTTTTTTCCCGTAATACTTTTTAAAGGCATTTATGACTTCTCTCTGTCATGGCTTTTAATTAACTATAAAAGTAATTGATCAGATATTGATCATTTTTGTTTTGCAATACAGAGCAGGTAATGCTTTCCTATTGGTGTTTCATAATAGAGTGTATTCAAATGCAAATGCAAAAGGTGACTTTTTAATGTGGAGGCTTGTAAAAACATTATTTAAATGCAAACTCTTACTATTTTAAACTTAAATAAGAGCCTTTTCATTAAAAATAATGATGACAAGTAAAGATGTCAATAAATAAATCATGCATAGAGTCATGGACTACAATATGAAAGATACATTATACAATGACAAGGTGCTTTAATCCTTGGAGATCTTTCTGCAATAAAGCTCGGTGAGCTATTTTATACAGTTTACACGTTTCTGTTTCTGAATGGATTTTGTCCTCTATGTATGTTTTATTCTGTTTAGAAACACATTTGTTAAGGGAGAAAAAACATAAAAGCAGAGGAGTTAAAAGCATGCATGGCACATAGCTGCCAAAACCTTGACTAATGAAGCTTTAATCTGCACACTCCTCTACACAGAATTTACAGCATGGCCAGTTTCGCATCCTCTTAAACAGAAACTGAATAGAAATAGAAACATTTTGAGCTTGTTTTTAATAGTTTTTTAGTTATTTTGTTGTAGTTAGCTACTGCAAGTACGCATCTTATAGGTATATTTTGTTAAGGTACAGTTCTCAGATACCAAAGGACTGAAAAACGTGACTGTTGTGTGCTCAGAAATATCTCAAACTGCAATTAGCTGTTACTGGTTGTTATTATCACCTCAAGAGAATCCTATTCACAAATATGAATGTTTAAATTAACTGTTGAGATAACAACATAACAGTTTAATAGTTAATTATGTTATTAACATTAAAAAAAAAAACACTTGATCCATTTTTTCACCATAATGTCATCCTTTTTTTAAAGTAATCAAGTGTTCTGACAAGATTAGTTGAAGTGCCATCAAATTTATAATTTCAATCATACTCGAGTTGGAAAGTCTTTGCTGCCTATCCCATATTGTTGAAAGTAAGTCTGAAGAGGAAAAAACCATGAAGTGCTTCACTTAATCCATTAACTCCATTGTTGTAAAATGCATACAGCCTCATTCAATACATTAATTAAAGCAGCAGAAGGTCGTAAGAGTGCTGAACTAACATCACCCCTATTGACTGGGAGAGTTGGAAGGCTCAGCCTCTCTATAGGAGTTGAATAATGCTGCATTTCTTTACACCTAGCATCAGTTCACATCCTTTAAACAGTCCATCCCTCTTTCAAGTAACGAATGAACTGTAGTTTGAAATTTTGGAGTCATAATAAGGAAAATATGTCAATTTACTGTAAATTTTATTGTGATCACAGTTGTTTGTGCCTGTACCTGCACTATTGTCTTTGGTACCTCTGATGGTGCAAGAGTGACTGTGACATCTCTGCTGTGTGCAAGAGAGTCCTCAAGGCCAAGTGATGAAAGGTTGCTTAGAACATCAACCATGCTGTTTAGCAGACACACTAAAATAACCCCCCAGAGCTCCTTAATCATATGGCATATGCATTTTTTCAATCACTTTTGATAGTAATAAGCTGGAGAATATAAAGCCATAGCAAATAAACCTATTTCTATTACCATTCAAGAATTAATGGATATTCAGTAAGGGGGAAAAAAGATTTTCAATTTTGCCTTGTATAAAATCTAAATTTCAAAGACAAAATTAATATTATAACCAAGTTCCCATGAAATATGATGCAACTGAATGTCTTCTACTCTTTGATATCAAACGTGTTATTCTACACTGAATAGAAAATTATACCTTTTCTCTTGATTACAACTGGCTCTTATATTTACATTTTATGTCACAATTAATTGGTTAATATTTGTATTACCTTGCTGTTAAATTACTTTACAGTAAAACATAAATAGGACATCACATGGCTTACTGATTCAAACAACTTCAAAGCAAGACAACAGTCATATCTTCACGAGTGTGACTTTGAGGCTGTCATGTTTGTAAGGTTAAAATTTGTCCGACAAGCTTTCTCTCCATTGGTATTACCAAGCATAGGTTTTTCCTGCTGAGATAAAACTGCCTGGCCTCATGACTTGCACTTATTTTTCCCCCTCATCCTCTGATATCTGAAATAGATTAATGAGCAGATGAAACACTTTGTCATCTCATTCTGCCTGGCACCAGCCACATGGGTGCAGAACAGTAAGGCTGACATCAGGTGCTGCAATACTCACCCAAGTATATAGTGATGGCAGAGGCTCTGAGATTCCTAATGAAAAAAAAAAACACATTTTTTTTAAGGTAAGAAAACCGAGACAACTTGTTTGACTCACTGGTTTAACCTACAATTAAGCTTTTTCAAAAAACACTAGGGAAAACAAAACTATACAGCTTGGGGAAGCATGATGACAAGTTCTTTAACTTAGCAGGGAGGCAAAAGACTCACAAGAAAACAGGGCCAAACATTGCTGCAACAATCATAAACCAATCATAGACTGGGCTCTACACTGTCTGATGGAAACATTGCAAACACTATAAACAGTTCCCTTACTGCTAACAGTCAAGTTCCTAGGAGAGCAGCTCATGCTATAGACAAAGCTATCTTCCAAAGCTGGGTACACACTGCACTTTTTATTAATGTTTTACACTGTGTTCACACTGTGTTAACCCACTCTACACATTTTAATCTGCCCTTTTGCATGGCCAGAGCTGTGACACTCATGCTCACATGGCACAGATCAACTAATCGGCCATGACAACTGCTTATGCTTATGCTTAACATAAACATTAAGCCCCAAGCCTTTTTTAATTTTTTTTAGCAATGACCCTTCCAATAAAGTTTATTTTAACAGGACGTCCACATTCTCAATGTCGACAGAAAAAGAGAAAAGCAGTATTAGTTTGTGGTATTCTGCTATAACTGAAGCCACAGATGCCTGGAATTAGCTGACAGCGAGCTCAAACATACAGCAAAGTAAAGTTTTTTGTCACAGCAGTCTCAGTAAAGACAATTGTTTCAGCCTTTTTTTTTTCTAGCTTTAAAGAATTTTCTACATAAACACGGTGTACTGGTTCTTGAGCTTGTGTGTCTTCCATCTGTACTTTTATTATATTTTGCTTAGGTGACTAAATTTTTGCACTGTGGTTTCCCAAACTGTTAAGAAAAGATGTAATCTTATAGCACAAAGTGCATTGGGCAGGAGTGGAAGTTCATATTTAGAGGTATGATATTGTTGCATGCCCTCGTGCTCCTAGTATGGAAGTCTCCTTAAGTTTGCCTTAATTGTTTTTTGGGTTTTTTGGGGTTTTTTTTTTATTTGTACAGCTGTGTATTGTGTTGGTATCATCAGAGGGAGAGCAAAAGTTTTGCTTTGCACCCTAAACCTGTGGAGCCTGTTAAAAGGAAAAGCCTATAAAAAAAACAAAAAACAAAAACAACTTACATATTGCAACCATAGCTCTTTGACTGCAGGCAGAAGACTGATTCTTCAACCTTTGATTTGCCTTGTTACAGGACTTTGGTGTGTTAGGTTATAGCCTTTATTAAAGCTCACATTGGTAGGAGTTGATTGCTCTCTTCTGATCGGTTTAACTAATATGTATGAGGAAGGTTTTCCAGAACCAAGGATACAGTCTATTACCTTCATTAACACTTGTGTAAAAGAAACATTCACCACTGGTTATCGCTGAGTTAACACCTTTAATGGACTAATTTAGAAAAGAATTAATTTTTGTCATGAAAAAGAGAGCAGGGACACAAAGGAATGCATGTTGATGACAAGACCAGAGTAGATTTTCTTAGAAGAAATATCAGTCAAGAAGTGGTCACTGTCAAGTTTTAACTGCATTCAAAAAAGTGTAGAATTAGAGCGGGCAGTATCACTATCTTAGCTCACATAAACACCTATGGTTTGATTTTTTTCAAAAAAGGCCAAAGCTGGTAAATGATAGCATACATGTGTATTAAACTTTGGTAAGCCTCGGTCCATGCTGCTTTAAAACTAAACCACAAGGATTATAAAACATGTAAGTGATTATGGCAGAGGTGTGCACAGCATCATTCAGTCATAGTTAAATACATCTGTTCCAATTTATTTGAGCTAACAAAATAAATTTGCATTTTCTGTGAAAAAAAAACAAATTTTCTACGACCCCATTCCCCACAATCCCATTTTATTAAAGAGTAGATCTTTAAAATGGGATGATAGCAGCATCTTTATTGTCTTACCTTGAGACACACTAAATCTGTTTCTTCAATGCCAAACATAGTATGAGAGTAAACACATTTTGTCTTGACTTCCTTGGACTAGTTAAATACTGTTAAGGCTTAAGGTACAGATGGAAAATTCACTTTCCACATTGTGAAGGTTTACTTTAATCTGCACAGATAAGATATTTCATATACTTTCTGTTTCTTAAAATTGTACATAATTTGTGTTATTTGTCCCATCAACTGCATCCCAGCTCAGGCAAGGTCAACTCAGAATGAACGCATGTTTTTGGCTTTTAGCTACTTTAATTGTCAAACAAGCGCTTATATCCAGAATAACTCAGACCCTATTTGATATGTGAAATGCTTGTTGCTTTTATGTCTGCCATCTGTTCTAATTATGTGCTTTTCACTGAGTTTGCCAAGTCAAAGTCAATGGGTATAGAAGTCACCAAGAAGGCAGTAGAAATACATAAATATTGGTATTCATGCTTAATTTGTCGTATAATGTTCTGCAGCTGCTGACCTGCTTAGGCCATTAATTTTAATCTGGACCACAGTGGACAAGTACTGGCAATTCATCTGATGGCTCTGCACTGGCTCTGCATTTGTTGAATATAACAATATTATAATATGACTGAAATGACATTAAATTACTTTTTCATAATGCTCTCAGTTACTAAAGCGCAATAAGAAAATGTCATTAGTTTTGCTTGGCAATAACTTTAATCAGTAAAAGACCATTTCTCAGTATCCCTTGACAAACTATTTTTTTATGATTTAACAGCTGAAACAACCAGAAAACATGGAGTTAATGAGGTGTAATGGGGTAGGGGCAGAGTTCCTGGCCTGAATTTAACAAGAGATGAGCTATTACACAATATGCATCTCAGATAACTTGTCAATAAATACATTTAATTTTTGAGATATTGAATCTAAAGTGTTACTCCAAGAATATGCTAGTTTAGTCTAAAACTGTCTTCTAATACTGCTAAGACTGTATTATATTACCTGTAGAAACCTGTGGATACCATTGTACCTTATTTATAGTAATGAGAACAAATTACATCACCTCGTAGTTTTCCTGAAACTAGATGTCTTTCATGAAGAGCCCCTTGTTGTGTATAAAATCTTTAAGGGAAGATTAACTTCCTCTGTTTCTTCTTTGTTCATACCTTCCCATTTTTTTTCCCCCTGTGATCTTCTTTGAAGAGCAGGAGAACCATTTTTCATGGCATGAACAGACAAACATG
The DNA here is from genome assembly GCA_029814765.1 of Acanthurus leucopareius. Lineage (NCBI taxonomy): Eukaryota > Metazoa > Chordata > Actinopteri > Acanthuriformes > Acanthuridae > Acanthurus > Acanthurus leucopareius. The sequence continues at coordinate 9,579,499 of JAQMCX010000050.1, forward strand.
AGCAGTGGACCCGTGGGTGATGTTTGGGGAATGCAGCAGCAATATCCAGGCGGTCGAAATGTCAGCAACAGGCAGCAACACAATACTCCCACATATCGGCGCTGATCCCAGTGGGCAATGTAATAGGACTGCGACATTTAAAAAACAATGCCAGAGAATATCAAGCAACCAAGATGTACTGGTAAGATCTGACGTGTAATTGTGGTCACACTTGTTTCTTTGCCATGCAAAATGTTGCAATATGATGGCCCTTTAATTATTGCCCTTATGAGCAAGTTCTCAATCTAAAAAAGACACATTTCTGCCTGGTTTGTGTGTTTTCCATAGGGACTGGGAGTTTTTGTTCTCCTGTCTGCCTGTAATAAGGCACACAAAAGCGCCATCAAGAGTGAAGAATATTCATATGACAGTGATGAATGGCTTATTTAAAAGCATGAATAGCTCTTGACTCCACAGAATACTGGTGTGCCCATATAAGGGGCTTGATCATGTGGCATGTAATTGCTTTGGTGAGAGACAGACATAATTGCAGCTAATTTTTTTCAGAATATTGATGAAAACAAGTGTTTCCTAAACAGAGGGAGGAACACTGAAACAACTGTGATTGTGTCCTTGCAGTATGATTATGGCTGGTTGGATATGAACTATTTAGCCACCACGTGTGTTCGTGAGACAGATTTATACAGATGAGAATATGTATGTATGTAATATTGTTTGGAAAGGGGAAGCAAGAAAGTGGCCATACATGAATAGAACCTGGAGTCACCATTAGTGGCTTTGCTTTTCCTGCCAACGTTATTGATGGCAGACTGAATGTCTCCAAGGCTGTATGCTCTCATGTGCAACAGAATGAGAGACACAGCTTTGTCTGTGAGAAAATATTTCTGTCTTTATTAGTCAGCACAGCTAACCACAATAAAAGCCATTCTGTACGTAAATGTCATGCCGCAATGCCCCCCCTTGTCTTGATTGCTTCTACCTGCACTGTCCCCTGTTGTCCCCTTTGACAGAGGGGCTTGACAGATAGATCACAAAGATGCACAATCATTGCATGGTAGGGACTGGGATGGAGTGCACCCATTATTCTAAAGCAAAGCTGTCTGGCGGGGCAAGGCCTGCGCGCCACATGGTGCCGTGATAGATGGGGACCATTAATCAAGGCAGGACGGGGCCCTGAGATTGATGTGCAGAAATTCAAATGCTCAAGCAGCATTTGGAAGATTAAGGCTGTGTGGGCAAGGTTAGGAGGCTACCTTTCTGTTGTGGAGAAACAGGTTGGGTGATGGTGGAGCCACTGCCCAGCGGAGACAAGGAATGGGCCTACAGGGGATGCTCTGTCCTGTAACCGTGCTGCTTTCAATGCCCTTTCCCCATTAGGCTCTCCCATGTTTATGTTGAATCAGATGTCCTACATAAGTCATTGTCCTAGTGACTTTCTCTCTTTCTCTTAGGAGCAAATGGCGGTCATTTTGATGTCAAGCACCAAAATTAACACTAGGGAATACATTTTTTCCATAAATGCTTATTCATCAAGGGATGGGACCTGGACCTTTAATGTTGCTTTGTAAAGCAAAAAGCAAGTAGCTCAAGCTCTCAAAATGAACTAAAAAGTGGAACTAACATCTCAAATTAAAAGACAAATCTTTATTACCCTCATCCTGACTTTCGTTGAAGAGCAATTGGCGTCATTTTGATGTCAAGCACTGAAATGAACACAAGGGAATATTTTTTTCCCATAAATGCTACTCCACCAGTCTTCTCTACACATTGTACATTAAGCACAAATAATAACATAATATAAAATGTCTGTCATAGCAGAAAAAGGGGAGGTTCATGCAATGTCTAAAAACTGAACAAAATAAAGAAAGAGGCCAGTTTTAACCCAGTCCAGATAGCTATGCTGAACATTTGACTAATATACTGAGATCTTTATGATGCTTTGTAAATCAAACAACAAATAGCTCAAGCTTTCAGAATGCATCAAAAAGTGTAACTAACATCTCAAATTAATAGACAAATCATTATTACCCTCATTGTGCTAACCAGGGTTACAGTGTTTTCCTTGGAATGCTGGTTTGCTTACAAAGCACACTGTTCTAAATAGGCTACAAAAATGGATAATGACAGGAAACTTACTCGAAATAGTCATTTTGCACCCAGTTTTTTTAGGGCCATTTGTATTATGAAAGCAAACTACATTAGTGATAGTGACCTTATTTTGCAAGAACTAACACTTGCATTCACTTCTTTACTCAAACACAGACAGTAAGCAAAGAAGTTTCAAAAAAGCAACATAAATTTATTTTTAAAAAACTGTGTCAAAGCGCTTTGTGCTTAATAGAAAGTTTCTCTTCAAACTGAGTTTTCTGCTCATCTTCCATTAAAGTACAGCTAAATCAGATGCTTCTAAGCTCAGTCTCAATACTGCTGTGACTCCGATAAAGACACAGCACAGTTGAAAAGTTAGCTTGATTCACTATTAAACGCTGTGAATAAACTGGTTTGCTAAAGTTCCTTTTGTCCTCTGGAAGTTTCCTTTTCACCTCATGAGTTATCACAGCTGTCCTCTAATCCTGTAGTGACACGTATCACTTATCACTCAAGTATTTCTGGCAGTAATGTATTTTGCCATTGATTATTGTCAGATGATGTGAATAAGTCTTGTACATAACTGCAATAACTTAATGACATACATACAGGAACGGACACCCCAAAGGAAAAAAGCAAACAAACAAAATGAAAAGTAAAGCTGTTGTTATAATTATTAAGAAGGTCATGCAATGTTGAAAATCGATTGGCATAACAAAAGGGTAACTGAGCACAGAAGGGGTTGAAAAGAGTTAAATAAACTTAGATAATAAATGGTAGACAGGACATTGTCAAAATGTCAGGAGAACTGCACAAAGTTATTTGAACAAGTAATTGAGAACAGCTGATATCTTATTATTGTTTCACATCTATTTAAGAATCATTTGTCATTACTTTGAACTCATTAAGAAAGCAGTGATTTTTTTTCATCTTAAAATAATTTTGTAGGGAGTCAAGCAGGATATGAGGACAAAAATAAAGCAGCACATTTGCCATGAGAAACTTTGCAGACACCAGCATTTAAGGGTTGAATCTATTCAACAAAAAATAAAAATTTGATAGCAAATGGAGAGGGCAATTCATTCACCAAAGTGAACAGGATAAGTATTTGTTTGTTTGTTTTTGTTTATTTTTCTTGCCCTCTTTAAGGTAGATATAAGGCAATGTCACATGGTTGTCCCATCTATCCAATATTTTGATTTAAAGTGCAATATACTACCTGCCATAATGGTATGAAATTTATGGATATTCAAGTTCCAGGGAGGAGGGTTCTCAAGACTGTTGTTACCTCAGAGCCTTTAACCTAACGCCACAGGCAGGTCAACGTTTACTCTTGGCCAACCTTGTGGATCCTAAAGAGATACCTCAGAAGTAACAAAAGGATTTTAATGAATGCAAGCTTTGTGTAAGAACTTTATTCACTCAACCTCCTTGAAAAAAAATACGGTTTATTTTTTTCTTATCTCTCTCTCTCTTTCTCTCTCTGTATATATATTCCTTAAACAGTCATCTGAATAGACTTTATACTCTTGATATTGAAGGAATGGACTCTGCAGCTTCTAGTAAGGGGCCCTCAGATAAATGTAGCTGTTCTCTGGATGATGTGCCCTCCTGCCAGTTTTGATGCACCCTCTTGTTTACTTGTCCATGACTGAGATGGGTAGCAGTGTCCTTTGTTTTGATATAATCACTTTGGCATTAGATGGCATGTGTTAAAACTGCTATGCATACACTTGAATGCTCACATGATACTCATGTTCATGTTCATACTTAATGACTCAGAATATATGTGTCAAACTTAAAAATACATGAAGTTAAAGCTTCATCTCAGTGACAAAATGTTTTCTAAACATCATGCCTACTAAGCAAAGTTTTGTGCTTGAGTGTTCCACATTTTGGTGTGAGCAGACCAGATATCTTTTTGTGCTTTTCTTAAGGTACACCCTCCACAAGCTTCACCCTAAAAGGCACATATAACATTGTGCAATACTGAAAATTTAGAAGAGGTTTTTTTTGTGTTTGTGTTTGTGTTTGTGTTTGTGTCTTTTAATTTCAGTCTGCTGTGCTATTTTTAAGGCATTGCTATATAAGACCGAAGACACTGCTGCAGAATCATGTCCTTGTGATATGGCCATGTTTGTCAGAATCCATCTGTGGAGCTGTTTGAAAATCAATGTTTCTTTAATTACCGAGGAAAAAAGAATTTGGTACAAGAAACATTAAAGCCATGTGCAACAAGAATGAGATAGTGTAAAAAAAATAAGAAAAGGAAAAAGAAAAAAAAGAAAAAGAAAAAGAAAAAAAACAGTCTTCCTCAACTCTGTTCACCTACTATTTTCTGGAACATTAGATACAACCTTAAGTGTGATTCATGACTTAAAAGTTTCTGCATGACTATCGAGTTCAAACTATTAATTCAGTCCAATCAAGGTGCTATCATAGTGTGTGAAGCATAATAGAGGGAAAGTGTGAATGTAGTGGTTAAGTATCTGTGCTTTGAATCAATAAAACATAACACTGTTAAAAGGTCCTGCATGCCAAAGGATTTTATATTGTTACCTATAAAGTGCTTATGAGAGGGCAACATCTCTTAACATTTATAACAGTTCTATGTTGATCAATGTGACCTGCATTTGTCAAACATTATTGTATTCCCTAAGTGCCCCCCTCAGTGGTATTTAGAGTGCGACATCTCATTTTCTGTGCTTCTATCCAACATCAAGATTCATTCGACATATCAGCGGAGATGACTTCGACTGTGCTGTTGCCCTAATACTTTACTGTCAAATATGTTAGTAATACACAGAGTTCACACATGGACATTACAAATTGGACACTGAGTGTATAAAACTAATTGTTATTTAAAAATTACGTACAAATTGACAAATACACTGGCGATTGAAAAAAAAAGTATTCAGAGACTTGATGTTTTGGTTTTGTGTGCAGTATACAACAATGAGTTGCAAAAGTTTTTTTTTTTTTTTCTCATTTAGTAGTTACTTATAATAATGTTTAGTTTAAAAATAATGTATAGTAATACCACACTGCAGAAAAAAAAAAATTACAAGAAAACGTCCTGCATTCAAAATTTTATTTTAAAGTAGGATCATCTTCCAATTGGCATTTTATGCAATGGTATCACTGCAATCTCTGAGTGTAACACTGCTGCCTGAATACAAATCCCTTGTTTCTGTAACAGAGGATATGCACACTAACTACAAACGATATGAATCCTGGGTAACTGTGAGAGAAAATGTTTAACATTGATTATGTTCCATCTTGCACATTCACAAGTCAAGCATTTATAAAAGCAAAGTCACATGTGACCTTGGATTACCCTTGACTAGATGCATCTGCCTGTGTCTCCACCAGTCCCTTTCCTACAGAATCGTCTGACTACCAGAAGCAGTGTTAACACATCTGACAAAACAGTGAAGAATCTCTGGTACCTGTGCAGTGCTTCACTTCATAAGGTGAAGCAGAGGAACTCGGCTACCATACCTGATGTTAGGGGTGGCAATGTTCATGCTGTGGGACCTGGAAAATGTGTTTGGAGACCCATTAGGCTGCTGAATTTATGTCCTCTAAGGGTATCCTCTCTGGATTGTCCACAATGTGAGACCCTTGTCATTGAGTGGCACTTCACCTCAATGGAAGGGCACAGCAATTCTTAGTCAATGTTGGACATTCCATCAACAATCCAAGGGTAAAGGATGCTATTTTTGAAGACTGCAACCCTATAAGAGGTCACCTCACTCGATCATACCAGAGATTGCCATATGAACATGGTTGCATCCACAGCGGCCCTAAGGGTTAAAAAGGATAGGGGAAATCAGGGGGGCATAAAGAAAACCCTCTATTCACTTGTGAGTCAGACCATACTCACCCACAAGGGCTAGTACTTTTCCACCCAAGAGAACCAGAGGGGCAATAGGTAGACTTTCTGGAGGCAAAGAAATCCACCTCAGTCATCCCAAAGCGACCCAGAATGTTGCTTACCACATCTGAAAGAGGCTACCATTCCCCTGGTGGGTGCCTGTGAAGGGAAAGTAAGTCTGCCTCCGTTCCATAGAAACTCTCCATGCAAGCTTGAATGGCAGGGGTCCACCAACATCGGAAGACTCTAAGAAACCCACAGTCACTGAATAGGCCACCTCTGGTGGTCTATATGAGAGATGGTCAAGATGCTTTCTGACCTAATAAGTATATGTTGCATCTCAGGTATGGCAAGAGGTTTTGAAGAACTTGATGCACAACCCAAAGCTCTGGCATACTGACATGCTCACTGTACACTGAACAGCAGGCATCCATGGTGACTGTTTCTTTGTGAAATTGTGCAAAGGCCATGTGAATGACACCCAAGGCCGTTCTAGGCAATAGGCAAAGTGACACACTTTCGAGCAATGCCCTGCTATTTAGAAGAAGCAAACAAGGTGGGGAATGTCATCTATATGCTTGAGTGAGGGACTTGCTCTCTGTGTTCAGAGCCTCAGGTGGGACACACCAAGCTGATAGTCATCCATCGCTCCTCATAAGGCTGTCGATAAGCGTCAGTTACCCACATCCACCCGTGTGTTGTGCACTGTGTGTGATTGAACATGCTGAATCGGCATTGGCCATTGGCCGTTGAGACAAATGATCACTTTGATTGGCTGTTTGCCAGCAAATGAGTGCACAAGAAGAGAAATAAAAGTGACACAGGTAAACAAATGACTTAGTAGTGAAGTCTTTCTCCACAGTCTTTGGTTTCCCTTTGTTAAATGACAAACACAGACTACCACCACCTGATGATATGGAGAGGCAACGCAGTAGTTGGCCCATGTTCTCTTACGTTGGCTGATGTACGCCCTTAGAAAACAGCTTGTTAAACTTGGTTTCTTCATCTGCGGTGGGCTGGAGTCTACTGCAGGGAAAGCCAGCATCACCCATCGAATGCTTCAGCCCAGCTTCCCTCACTACTTTGTAAATAAAGTTGTAGTACATACACAGATCTTCTGAAAGGCTCTCTCCCAGACACTCATAGACAAGAAATGATCAGTAAAGGTTGTGGATATCTTGAGGTTCAACAAGGGGCCTTCCCTCCTTGCAGGATATATTACTGATTGGAATCTACCAGTGAAATCTACCACTATCACACTGGCAGATATAGAGGTGTCCACTAGTTTGAGGCAAATGACAAATACTAGCTCTCTGGAGGAGTAATAGCTTTTTGAAGCTTTTTGAGGGCAAGCAACTCCAACCAAAATGATCACGTAACTACAAGCACCAAGCTTAAGTGATTGAACATAATACTGCCCAAGCAGTCAACCTCTGCACATGAGAAGATGAGGAAAGAAAAGGGCTCAGGGTCGTAACTGGTCTTGGGGGGTCATCTGTGGTCACTTGATTTTTTTGATACAAATATTTGTCTTGTGCCTGCAGTAAAACAAATGCTTGTTTTGTCCCTGTGCAATGATGGCTATTTAACAATGATATAGACAAATCCTATAATTACAAGCTACTTTACAATGTAGTCAAACTTTGCCTTTTGTTTCCATTGTTTTGATTAAGAGAACTCCAACAACAGAAGTTACATATTGTCCATTTAAGTATAATTTTCACTTGTATGTGCTTTAACAAATATTTTCATCATATTTTAATGATACGAATTAACTTTAGAGAATACTAAAAATATAACCAACCACTATACCTTGAATGCTGTGGTATATAGGTACAAAATAATCGATATTCCTGACTGCAGTGTGCTATCAACCAGTTACTGTGAAACCAAAACATTTATTTGTTTTTTGAAACTAATTACTGTGTTTCAGTTGTTTTTCATTTTTATTTGGATTTTGTTTGTTTTATTTTTAAGATTTTAAATCAATCTACTGCCCTGTTGGTTACCATCCAGCATTAAAACCCTGACCCAACTTTATTTCATGAAGCTTTTCATGCTAATGTTTCTTTCACTTAAGTTATGTTATTATCAAATAATTATTGGCAAAAATTGCAGAATCTCTCTTGGTACATCATTTGATGGGAATATGCTCATGTCAGGCTTGTTTTAGTTAACAATGAATCAGTGCTGAAAGGTAATTTGAAAATTGTTTGACTCTTTAGTATAAATTCTGTAAATTCAAATGAGACATGTAGTGAAGCCCTGTTTAAGCACAGATTTGCTGATATTTCTTTGAGAAAAAAATTGGAACACCATGTAGCAGACATCACATGTTGAAAAAAAAGGGACACGCTGCAATTTTCAATGGTAATATCCATAATACCATTGAAAATATCTGCACCTCCAGAGCAAAAAGTATGAATGTTTTAAATATGCTTTAGGAGACTTTGGTTGTGATTCTCATCTGGGCATGGAGCAAAGGCAGGCAGTATTACAGTAGGGGAATAAAGAACAAGATAACTAGGAGAGACAGCTTGTGAATATGATTCAAACCAGACCAGGACCATATCCAAGCAGAAAGCAGTCATCTGGCTTTGGGAAAATGAAATACATCAGGAAAGCCCTGAAAAAAACAGCTTTATCATTTTTATATTGTTCCCATGACAAGAAAGACCTTCAGCAACTCTAAACCCATCCACAGAAGCATCATCCCTGCCTATCTTCCCCCCAGGGAAGACTTAAGCCATTAGAGGAGAGGGAGAGAGAGGGAAAGATACAGAAAGCTAGATAGAGGAAGAGGTTATGAAGTAAAAGCAGCCAGCACTTCTGATGAATATTTCCAAAGGGGAAAAGCAAGTAAAGGTACAAACATCTCATCTCTTGCAAAAAAAAAAAAAAGAAAAAACCTGAGGGGACGTGGAAAAGATTATGCTGTATTCACCACAATCTTTAATACATATAATATATTTTGTTTTTATGCATTATTTTGACAAATTATCTTCCCAAAGATGTTAAAGAAACAGGGGTGCTGTGTGTGGAAAGGCTCTTGGAATCCTTGAATATATATTTTATAGAATTTACCATGTAGTTAATTTTGTATTGTTCTAATATAGATTTGGCAATCTACTTTTTCATCTGATAACAATCTAGTAATTACCCAGCAATGTTGGATTAAATGATCACCAGCATGCTGGACATCTTTTAATGCATACTAATTGTTATTCTAGTGTCTTCACTGCCATGTCAAAAGAGTCAACCCTCTGTATTCACAGCCATCTATTCTGGCAAGCATTACCACAGAGTTGATAGTACTGAAACTGAATTATATACGTGTCAGTGGATAGCAAGACTTGCTCAAGATTTGCCACTCTTTTAAAATTTTCTGATATTATAAATTAAATATTGAGATTAGGGTGTATTTAGAAGATGGCTTTGTGATATGAGACACTTTATTCACCGATTAAATAATAAAACATGAAAAAGTATTGTAAGTAATCCTAACAGCACACCTTACTTGCTTTATACACATTTTTTACCCATGGGCATTTAAGAGTAACTAAATATATAATTCTAAGATGTTGCCTTATTTATTCTTTTGAAAATGTCTGACTTGGATCACATGCCTAAAAAGTCTACGTCAGACCAGGGCACACCATGAATAGATCCAATTATGAAAACAAGAAATCATTTCAGGGTGTTTTTAATGCTCAAAAAAAAGAAGTAAAACAAAATGTTGTTGAGTCAGCAGTTGAAATGAAATGCACCACAAAAAGTTCAGAACGACTGAGACTGGTGGCTGCACTGTTAAAACTTCCCTTGTAAAAAACAATAATCAACCGGTTGCTGGGTTTCCTTTTTTTTACTGTAAAATTAACATTATTTGACTGTTACTATAATTGACAGTTCCTTAATGATAATAAAATTAAAGTATGAACTGTAATTATTTTTCAAAAAAAAAAAAAAATGAGGGAAAAATCCAAAAATCCCAGCATAGGTGTCTTAAATTACCACTTTGGTGCCTCTCTTAGGGTTTTTTCCAACAAAGCACCTAAAAATTAATGTGTCTCTTCAGACCTTGTAAAAATCAATTCATATAGCACACTCAAATTAAAAACAAAGAACAGGAAGCAAATGTATAGATGTGCAATAATATGTCACTGAAAAGATGAGAAAAATGCAGCTTTTGTGAAAAGTATTTTACCTCTGGACGATTTATGTGCACACTGCTCTTCTTGGTACTGGAGATTTAGGGTGTAGAAAATGGAAAATAAGGCAGCAAGCCCTGTCAAGAAGGTCAGCTGGATCCCCTCACATATGATGAGGGCCTCAACGCTGTCCATCCAGTTTTCACCTGAAACTTAATAGAAGTTTCCCTGGTCGAATTTTTGTGTTGTTTTTTTTTAAGTATAGTATATATAGTATTTTTTTAGTATAGTATTTTATGTATAGTGCTAAGAAAAAAGTCTTTTATATTTATTATAAATGCACTATCATCTGTTTTTTTAAATAACACCTTCAATCAGTATTTCAGTTAATGCCTCACATTTTAACTTCCCCTAATTACAACACTAGCACATAAACTAGTTGCAAAGCCATTTTAAGTCTTAATTGCACAGAATATTACAATACAAATTTGTGCTTTGTGTTTAACTTGTGGGAGAAAGAAGAAGACTTGTAGTTTTTTAAAGCTCATCTAACCATGGAACAGTCAAAGGGCTCTAATTTCGTAGACCAGGCGCAGGCGAGGCGCACCTGCCCTGCGCCGCGCCTACGCCGTGCCAACGGGGTGT
>JAQMCX010000050.1:9600972-9638207 GCA_029814765.1 Acanthurus leucopareius
AATTATTTTTTAAAAAACATTATAATTTTTTTTTTAAAAAATTTTTTATTATTTTTTTCGCCCTGGGTTTTTTTTTTAATTATCACCCCTTTTTCTAAAAAAAAAAAAAAAAAAAAAAAAAAAGGAGGCAAACAGTCTACTGTAAATTACATTGCCTTAGACTACAATAGAATAGCACTGCAATGCTCATTATACACACTCTCTGTCCTCTGCATTGTTTTCAAAGATCACAGTTTTTGGATGTTTAAGTCAGCTTTTATAAGTAGTATCTAAAACTATTTGGCATAATAGTGAAAAACATAACCCGAGGAAATAAACCTAGACTTATATGCCATGACAGGAACAAAATCCAATGAATGAATGAATACAAATTATTCATTAAAAAACATTCAAATTAAAGACATTAACCTGCTTCAAGTTGCTTTTGCAAAAATTGACCTTTAATGTGAGGATAACTGCAGACTCTTATCATTGCCTACATGACATGAAGGAAAATATAACAATAAATGAAAAGACAAAACAAAGATCTACAAGTTTTTGAGGTGTTTATGTCAGGTAATTTAGGGCTTTTTTTAAATACAAATTTAAAAAATTTCTACAAACTTTAAAATAGGAAAATGGCTTACAGACATCTTACCTTTTCATGTCATAAAGCATTGCATTTAAATAGCAAATATTTTTGATCAAGTTTTGCTTAGTATAACTACACACTAAAATCAAATTGACACAATTAAGAGTTGGAGCAACATTCTATGAAACAACTTCAAGAAAATTAAAAAATTCTGACCTTCTACATTTAACTAAAAAATAAATAAATAAATAAATAAATAACAGAAATGGTTTGGTCCAAACATTTTGAAAAGAATATTTTAATTACAGAGTTTGGTTGCCCTACTTTGTCTGCAAAGTAGGACAGAGAATGCAGAAAGCATTCCAGGAGACGACTGGTAACCTCAAACATAAACTTATTTTTGGCTGTTTCTGCAGATCAAATTAATAGAATTTGCACAGGGAACGTCACCTTTCCAATTAGCATAATTTCAACCCTGTACCCTGTTCCATTCGTACATTCATTTGAAAATTCCAGAGCACCAAGGAATCTGTCTTTGATTATGCTTCTTGGTACATTTGTATCTCACATATGTATTGTTCACTACCATTACAAACTGCACGAGGAAGGCTTCAGATATTCCCACGCAATCCCCAGACACCCTCTGGGGCTCATGCAGCACCTGTCGCCAGGATGAAGCGTGTGCACGTTACTTTGATGGGGGAGATGTCAGCAGTGCGGTGTGGCTCTGCGTATAACCATTTAAAAGACGGCACTGCTTAGAGATCAGTCCAGATATTCTGCTGCTGTCTATTACATATGCACATAGTTTCTTGGCACCCCCTCAGCATGAGTAATAACATCTCCTTTGATTTACACTTGCTATCGTAAGCACACACATTAATGGATACATGCAGACTGCTCAGCCGTCATATTGTTTATGTATAGATACAATCCCAACTGCAACCAATCAAATGCACACAATGAAAATTCTGAGTTTTTGTGAGACAATCTCTTTTTTTCCTTGAGATGTGTTAATTATCTGTGTGAGTGTACACTTTTGTTAAAATATGAGAGTACCTCAATTTCACATCCTTCCCCCCACATTTATTAATAATTTAATATTAGCAATCAACAAAGAGGAACGATCTTTATTTACAGTTTCAGATCTGATTGTATTCTTTCATCAACAGTGGGGGATATCGTTACTAGAACAGATATAAATTTGTTAGAAAAATCATTTTCAACTTTATGCCATGTTGGATTCATGAGAGAGTATATAAAGAAATGTGATAAACTAGTTAACTAAACAAAACCACGCAACATTTGTAGTAAATAGAACAACTTTGTTAGTAGAACAAAACATTTCAACTTGTTGCCTCCATCATGGTCATGAAAACATTACAAACATTAAGAGGGGCAGGTATGAAGCACTGTATTTCTATACCTTTTTAAAAAAAAATTTCATGCTTCATACCTTCCTTATTTCAACATTACGTATGTATTTTGTCATGATCATGTTTTTTCTTAAAAATCACAAGCTGTAACAGGCTAACAGTAAAGTTGTTTTTGATGCTAATAGTGTTGCTAGAGTTTAGATTTCAGTTAGACTTTTTTCTCTTCTTCATGCAACTTGCAAGTAGGTAAAGTTGTGCCAGAAACTCCAACTTTCTAGGAAGATTCCCCTATCCCTGCTACAAAACAGTTCTTTTGTTGCTGCAGTCAAACAATATCTCAAGCTCAGAGAAGTTTGCTGAAGATTTATTCCAAGCAGATTGTGGCACATTTGTGAACAGCCTCTCAGAACCATTGACTCTGCTGTTTCACTTATCTTAATGCTGCTCCTGTCTATATTATTTACTCCTTTACTGGTTGTATTTTATGCTTTTTTCACCCTCTTTACATTGCATTTTGTTGTTATTTGTGCCTTTCTTTGATTGTAACTTGTGCAAATTACTCAACATTCAGTCACTAACATAATCAAAAGTAACACTTTTTCATCACTGTGTACAAAAATCAAGTGAACACAACAAAAAATACCATTTTCATTTTTACTTGGTTTTGCTTTAAGATAAAATTAACATAAATTTTACTCAATCACTTGGGAAACCCTGCAGGAAAAAGCAAGTTTCTTCACACAAACATTGAGTGACAACAGTGTCAGTCACACCAATGCACACTTCAGACCTATTCCACTTGATGCAGTGGGTCTGCAGTTGGTAAGGCGGCATGGGTTGGACCTTCTCAGCTCTGTGTGCTGATACATACTTGAAAAAACTATCAAGTGGCTTTTGATGGAAGCAGTGGTGGGAAGGCTGTATCCCCTGCTGCTTCTCCGAGTGGCCAAGGGAGCATAACAGTGAGTAAATGTTGTAGGTTGCGTCTTTCAGACTGCAGTTCAGTAAACACTTTTGGTTGAAAGCTTGAAAATGATCAAGCAATAAATCTCCCTGAGTTTATTGACTGTAACCATGGCCACTGACTTATAAATATTTAGCTGTTGATAAGAGTATTTTGCAGCAGGATTTCCAGCCTGAGGTCATTATAATTGGTGGCTTGTGGCACTGTAATTGCGCCTTACTATTCCTCTCTGATTTATCAGTGTGTAAAATACCTGGACCTCCTGCTTGCAAGCCACAATCCTCTCTGTGGGAGCTTGTGAGCAGTCAAAGAGGTCCAAACATTTGCACACACAAGTAGCCAGAAAAAAAGAAACAAACTGTAGTTATTTAAAAAGTTTGAATAGAGAAGTACATTGTTAATTTCTTGCTACAAACAAACAAGGAACCCTTTAGCCATCCTGCTATAAAGCTTTTCCAAACATGTAGTTAATTTTTTAAAATGGGTGCAGTAATGGTCAAAGTTTGTTTGGGTTTATCCACTAAAACTACTTGTTTAGTTTTGGAAAGAGACTGTTGGCTGTGAAGTGCAGTGTTGAATTTCGGTTTTTTAACAGGATTCATTCATGGGTTTACATTGGAGCTAGTTGAAAACTTGGTGCTATGATGCAGAATATGCTCTAGACTACTTGTGCATCTATATGACACACCAAAGGGTGTTACAAAGACTCAGTATGTGACAAACTGGGACTGAAACCAAGCTGTAGCTTCCTTAAATGAGCCAAAGGGTCCTCTGCTCAAAGTATTTTACCTGAAAGAATTCTAAGTTCTGTAAAGGTCTTTAAAACTTAAAATTAAAAATGCTGCAAATTCTTAACAGCAAGTAATATGATTTTTAAATGTTTAGTTTCAGTGTTGTTTATTTTACTCTTTGCATCAAATTCAAACATCATAGAATGTAGTTAAAGTATGCTATCTTGCTAGAGTACATGAGTAATTGTAGTTTGGATCTAGGTATTCTACCTGAAGACCCTATCATGAATGCTTAATTCTGCTGGTCAACAAGGGAAAATTTGCATCCACAAAAAATGTGCAGCACGAAACAGACCAGACCTCAAGGCTCCAGTCCATCCCCCCAATGCAGCTCTGCTCTGCCTCAGAGCTCCCCAACGGCAACATGTCGCTTCCTTTTAGATAAGGATTGAAGCAAAGGCACAGAAGGAGCGTGGCTATCGGTGTGCACTTTCAGTCTAGAGGTCAGAGGGAATTCAGGTTGTTATGAGTGGTCCTGGTCCAGGTCATAGAGGAATAGGAGTGCAGTGTAACTCACACTTTTCCACCAGGACCTCTACCTCGATCATGTAATGTTTCTCTGTCTGAAACACCTAACAGTAAAAAACAAGGACCACAAACAAAAAAAAAGGAAAAACCGGATTTGCTTTAGAGAGAGTGGAAAAAAGGGAATATTATTTTTTTTTTTAAGTTTCTTTTGGAGGAACATGCTGGACCCAGCAGATGTTTGCGAGATCATGAGATATAAGGAGCACTGGACATAAAATATCCTCCGAGTCTAAAGTAGAGGGAACATGAACATGAGCTACACATAAACACTGCATTAAGCAATTTTGGTAAACCTCAAAAAGAATGGATGGGCAGGAGCAGGAGGGGATTATGCTGAGGGACCAGTTTCATAAGTTTTAATGGACATAATAGTACTTTTCTCAAACAATACAAAAATAAAAAAATAAATAAAAAATTCCTCCGTTCATTTTATCCGACAATAATTTAAAGTTATCAGGAAAAACTGAGAAAACTGCCATCCTTAATCAGCACCCTTTCAAGTGTCTGGTGTGTGTGTCTTGCATAAAATATATAAGATGCTGAAGAAGTTCCTTTAATAAAACCCTAAAAGACTAGGGATCACATTGAATTTTCTAAATAGAATTATTGTTAACTTGACTTAACTTTAGCTTTGTGGCTGAAAATTATTTGTTTGTATTATGTCAAAGTGTAGAAAAAATTAAATTAAGAAATAAATAAAAGATTGACAACTGAGGCAATGGCAGATGAAAGAAAATTTGCCAAGTATAAAAAGCTGGTGGCATGTGATCAATTTTACCAACTAAATTTTACAGATAGGCATGAAGAACCAATTCCAGATGTAATGCAGCTGTGCACTACAAAAAAATATGTTTTGTTGCCCCTCCTTCCTAAAATAAAAACCTCTCTCCTGCATCTTTCTGCGCTCTGCCTGGAGATCTCCAGCTTTCTGCACCTTTTCTTAGCTGAAAAAGTATTATGATTGTTTTTTTTAACAGACAATCTCAATTATAATTCAAAGGAAAACTGTCCATAAAATCACTTCTATGACATTCATTGGAATGATTACCATTACCTGACAGTGACATGCTCTAGTGCCAACGTAGAATTCTGTATTTTTTCTGCCCTGATTTGAACTCTTCAAACTTCCTGCAGATCTCAGCAGAGAACCCATCACACTGATTGACAGCAAGGAAAACATATTGATGTTAACTACAAAGCAGATCAAAATAAAAAAGTCATAGTATTATGTTTCATGGTTAACTGAAAATATGTATATTAAGAAACCTAATATACTTAATAAAAATAAACTTTTTCAGCAAAGCAAACTCAAAACTAAAACCTCATGCTGATGCTAATATGACAATATCTCATGTAGCCTGCATATATTGAACTTGCATTTTGGATTTTTATCGAACTCTGCTTACTATGGGGTGTTCAAAGGCTGCTCCACAATACACAATAACTTCTCTACATCACACATGATGAGCAAGATAATCAGCAGACAACTTTTCTGATTTGAGATGATAAATCACATAATAATTTGATTTTTTCTACTTTATAGCTTAACACTAGAAGACATGTTGATGTAATTTTAACGCTAAAGTATAGTTTCCACAATAATTTGCACACGTGTAGAGTAAACCAAGTATAGTGGTTCTGATCCAACATGGTGATGATCAAAGCTGGAAACAGACATAAACAATGCTACTGACAAAAAACTGATTTTGACTTAAGAAAGTAAACGTTTTGACTCAGAGAATATTGGCAATTTTACTTTTACAGGAAAAAATCAAGAGTGATAGATAATTAGTCATGAACTAGCTCAACTGTAGGTTCACATTTCTCAAAATGTGGTGTATTTTCTTCCTGCTAATTTAATGCTTATCTAATAATATGACTGTCTATACAATAGAAGACAGGGTTCAGGTGGGATGTAACAAATCTATCTTACATTCAAGAGAATAAGAGAACACTTTCTATATTTTTATACTTTTAGATAATGACAAGGCAGAGACTGAAAGAGATGAGCCTGCCAATATTTGAAAAAAAAAAAAAAAACTGATGAGGTCATGAAGAAGGGCAAGTCAGCAGATACTGCAAATCACTGCAGAGACTGAGAGACCAGGGGCCAAAGGAAGTGAGAGTAAATCCTGCCTTCTGTAGTCTCTGGGCCTGCCAAGCCTGCACTCCAGGGTCACGAGCATTCATTTGTCCCCATTGTGACACTGATTAAGAGTCTATACTTTATGCACAATAAGAAAATGCACACAAACAGACACATACACTGACCTTTTTTGTGAGACCTATGTTTTCTTTGCAGACACATTAATGTGTTGAGTGAGTATACACACTAATACTGAAGTTTTTTCCAGTAAACAAAAAACCCATACAATTGTGTATACGCACACACATACACACACACACACACACACACACACACACAGACAGGCAGACAAACAGAGTTATGGTCAGTCATACATTGAGATACACCATTTCGGATTGTTTTTCAATTAACTGAACCTCATCTTAAAGCGTATCCAACATAAGGGCCTCTGTCTTTGCTTATTTTGTCTAATTGTTGTTAAAAGTGTATCCTGGAAGTATGGTGTAACATAGTAACACTGTGTATTCAACATTAGCTCACAAGGTCTGTAATATTGTTGAATAGGTTGGAAATGAAGCCATTTGTAGCTTTCAAAGGTTTTAAGTGCTCTTTTGCCAGTTGAAAAAAAAAATACATAACCAGAACCTGTAATTGATAGCAAGCAGGTGTAATATGCTGTTTTTAGTTTCTGATCATATTGACATGTAAAAGCAGTTACTCTCATATCCAGTTTTCTATGGTTGAATATGTTTGTGTGTGTGTGTGTGCGTGTGTGTATGAGTGTGTGTTTGTGCTTAGGTTTGACTGTGCAAAGCAAGCATTTGAGGGCATTATAGCTTAGCGTGCCTTTAACGTTTCTAAGAATTGACTCCCTCCCAATGGCTTGCAAGGGAATTCTTGACAGCGGTAACCCATAGCTCTTACTAAATATTACATAGCAAAACTATTCATTGGCAGTTCACACTTTTGTATCCAGCACTGATGATAAATATTCCAATTCAGGTAGAAATGTATGACTTGCAAATAAGCAATTGTATTGCATCATCATTTTTTTTCCCCAAAAAATTTTGATTGTAGTCATCAATAAATAAAGTCCTTAAAAATTAAATGAATAACATCAGGGAGCAACCACAGAGCAGATACAGGGACCTATGTGTCAAGAGGACATTTTTTTTTTCAACTGAAAACATGGCATCTGGGGTACGCATGAAAAACATACAGGATGTAGAGCTGCAGTAATACACTAGTAGAACAGAGGGCAAAATTTCCTGGAGATCCTTTCAGCTCAGAAAAAAGCACCAAATCTGAGAATCATCCAAGGAAATTCTGGTTAGAAAACTAACTCCTCATTTATGCCATTTTAGCCTTTACAAAGAAAAATGCAGCCTTCAAATTACTGCAGATGTATTTTCTTGCAAATTAAAAAGAGACAAAGTAGCAAGTTGTAAAAGTATGATTTAGCTAGAAACTGCAAAGTTTGTTCTATGGACGCATAAACTCAACTAAATTGCACTTAATGCATTTTCAGGTTTTCAGGTTTAGGTTGCATCACTGAAGAGAGATAGCATACATTTCACACAGTAGAATAGTTTTTTTGAGATCTTCTTTCTATGAACTATTGTATTTCTTACTCTCTCCACCGCATGCACACAACAGTTTTTAACATCTTAATACTGACTGTTGCTTCCTCTTTCTGGACTGTCAGCTTGGTTCTTACACAATCACACTAATGGAGACTGACACAGGTGTTATGTATCAGCAGTCTAAAAAGAGCTCTCTGCTCACTGCTTGTGATCGCCAAAGCATGTTTCATCAGTGGCTCCTCTCTTTTGTCCCTTTCTGTATCCCTGACAGTATGTGAAACCTTCTGCGATAACCACTCAATCATAATTGTAAGGAGGTATTATCTCTGCACCCAAACTGTTATGAAACTATTTACACTGCACACCAATTTTTTTAGAGTGTTTTTTTTTTCAAAAACACTCTTAAACTGTTTGAATGATTTATTATTCCTAATTGGAGCTTTTTTATGTTGGTTACTTTTTTAGAGTCAACTTTACATCTCATACCTTCCACTCAGTTTTTTGCTCAAAACTGCATGGACTCAGAACTACATTTTCAGAGTGCCAGCCTATTCTCTGCATAAATCAAGGCAGCTACAGCTTCGATGGTGACCTTAAACCTTAATTGTGCTAGGTTACATAAATTATTATTAAGAATACCCAAAATGCACCAGGTTGTTTTATTCCTACCCACAGGATCAATGCATATTCAGAGGGTTTAATACCTTGTGGGATGTTTTGTTTTTATGTTTAAAAAATTGGAAATCATTCAAGATTTTAATTAAAAAACTGATCTTTAATTACAGGTATCAAAGGAAACTGCAAAGTGAGCCTGCTTCCAAATGTTTCCACAACCAAACAATTTTTTAATGTTTTTTTTTTTTTTTTTTAAGGGGGAAATGTTTGCTCAAATACCAAAAGTAATATTACCGTGTTTATAATTTTTGGTGTTTCAGCATTTCAATTCCTGTCATTTTACAGACTTGTCCAATGGCTGGAAATAAAGTGACTCATCACCATACTCAACTACCATAAGTCAAGCTTTGAAGGTATTTCTACTAATCAATCTATGAGCACGTCCCTCATAGATCAAGTTGTATTTTCAAGAATGTCAATCTTATGTATGTGCACCTACACTGAACCTCAGGAGATTCACTAGATGCAGATTATACCCAATAACTCAGCGAGGCAGCACAGCAGTGAGAGCCGTGCAACACAGTGACTTTCATTTGCATCGACATATGACTGTGGCTTTGTTTGCTCGCTCTGCTCTGTGACTTGCGATAAGCACACATAGCTAAAAACAGCCAGATTAGATGTGCTTCTCCTTCACGAGGCTTCTCACCTGTTTCTGTGTTTTGCTTGTTTGTGCATGTTTTCTTTTTTTTTTCCTGGGAAATATTGTAAAACAAAGAACAGAAGGCAGAACAGATCCATTCTCTGTTTGAAATATTTCATAAACCACATAGAGCTTATAGCACAAAGTGTGATATCATTTGTCCTTGAGAGGCACAGCATCATATATCTTGTATTTTATATGACTTTCGTAAGCTTTAGTCACTTTTGTGAAAACAAGAAATAAAAACCTACAAGATGGGATTTTTCACCCCTGATCGTGAGTGTCATTGGCAAGAATTATGACTGTAAGATAACACCCCATGATTTTCTCCGTCCTCTGTTGAGAGAGCCTTGCAACTGTGATATGGACAATTAAGGGAATATTTAGTATCAGTAAAAAATAACTGCCTGGATTGATTCTGGGTCAACACAAAGGTTTTAGGTTTTTTTTTAGCTACCCATGTTGGCAGTCTTCCAGTATGCAAAAACTTTTTTTAAAACACACACACACAGAAAAACAGCAGATGAAAACAAAAACAACACAGGGCTCAGTAAACCCAAGGGAATAAAATAAAGTTAAAAAAATAGAAATTTGTTGGGATGATAAATCCCAGGAACATATTAAATATTCATAAAGACTTTCCAATAAAAAAAAAAAAGTTATAAGAGGTTATTTAAAGGATGCTAATAATTTAGCCTGTCTAATCTCAATAGGCAGAGTGTTTCACACTCTGGAAGCTTTAACAGCAAAGACCCTGTCACCTCTGGCCACATGTTGGAATCCCACAACAACCAGCAAATGGATCAAAGGAAAAAAAAAAACAGCATAAATGGAGTCAGTACTGATGGTAGAGCTGGGAACAAACAACAGGCTTAAACAGTCAAATTTCACAGTATTATTCAAGTCTCAGATGCGCTGAGCATATTAACTAATCCTTTTTATATATCGGCATTCATTCTCACAATACAGAGCAAAAACTAAATAATAGAAGTTCAGATAAACCCAACAGAGAATTTTCAACTGTAAGGTCAATATGAATGTATTTTAGTAGCCCTTTATGAGTCATAACCTTTCGCATAGTGGTAAAAAAAATATGCTGCACTATAGATTAGTCATACTATATGTACAATTGAATAAGGAGTTCAATTAAAACACTGCTTGTTTGGTGATGATCACAAAGATCAAACACTTCAAACTTAAAACAAAGTTTGCAATATGAATTCATAAAGGAAAAAGGTGAAAAACACAATAAACTTATTCTATTTTAATGAGTTTTTAAGGTTAATGTAATGCAATGTAAGGTCCATGTACTCTATTTCCCTCATGAGGCATTGGGGATGTTTACCCTAAGTTTTATTTCAAAATGACAAAATCAACATTATTTTATGATGCACAGGTGTTGTGCAGCATTAGAAAGATTTAGCACCGAAGATTAATGCGTCAGGCAATTGATGACAATCTTTTCTCACCATAAACAACTTGCTGCCACAGTGAAATAAATCTTTACTTTGAGATAATTAAAGTTTTAAGGGAAATTTGTAACAGTATGTGGGGACTCTGGGTAAGTTGTTGTTGAGCTTAATTTTGTCACATTAAGGAATACTCAGGTGCTTTGTGTCAGTGCTGTTGTTTTATTGCCTCATATTTGCAAACAAAAAAAACGAAGACTAAACCAGATGTTCTGCTTCAGGTTGTCTGAGCTTCTCGAATAATTAACTTTGAGTATCCTTGTGCACAACCTTTTATTATGAAAATATTTATAACATAGACCAATTTGCTTCTTACAGGTTGTGTTATAAAAACGGATTTTAGTTGAAAGAGGTATAAGAGGTTTTAGTAGTTTGAAATTTATTATCATCTAAAGTTCAAATTCCAGAAATCCCTTTGATTAGTTTGTTTCAAACATTCCTGCTCCTATCAGTATTTTCATTCTCTTCATTACTACTCTGCCTTCAACAGATCTGTTTTAGCTTAACATCCTTATTCTAAGAGCAAGAAAGATGTGACAGTTAGAATATTTGCATTTATAAAACCCAGTTATTAATCCATATCCTTCCTTGCATTTGTCTTGAAGTCAGTTACCTCATTTTCTATTCATCTGCCAGCTGTTTGCATTATTCTCACTAGTGTCACCAGCACTTTTCTCTACCTTTTTTTTTAAATCTTGTCAGTCCTTTTTTAGTAATCTTTCCTTTCAGGTCATATTCTCAAAGAAAGAAGAAAGCAACTGTATTAAACCTCTTCTTCACTTTGTCTCAGTTTTGGTCAGACAGTCAAAGATGCTGGCAGTTAAGCAGCAGTGCTTTAATTGGGCACTTCGTTGTGCAACTAACAACGCTACAGGGGACTCAGTAAATGAAAGCTGAGGAGGTATTAGGGTTCAGGCAGTACAGTGTGTTTTTATGTAGCTCCTCTTAGTAGTTTTCTCCAAATCTGCTTAGTGCTGCTGTGTACATAAATGTGATTCAATAATCTTTGGAAAACAAAGTGAATGGATGTACAGACCACTATATATTTTCACATAATTAAAATGAAAGTGTGTGTTAATATGATGTAATTAACATCTCTTGTCATAAAGAGCATGGTAAATAAGAAAAAAAAGAGAGAAAACACCAGAATACATAATTTCTGTTCAAATATGGGAAGTAATCCTTGAGATTGCAACCTGTTAGTAATTTTCCGCACTTAGTTGTTTCTTCAGGGTCACATTTGGGGGTGTAGTCAATCCTAACATGCTCAGCTGAGTTAAAGGAATATAAGCACACCTGGGTCCTAATCTTTCACAAGGTTCATATGTGGACAAATGTATTCACACTCACACACTCGGGCATATTTACTCCAAAGCCTATCAGCAATTTACTTGACATACAAGTCTTTGGACTGTTGGAGGAAACCTTACACAATAACATTATAAACCATTAGAGATAGTCTTGAGCTGCCACGCTTTAATGGTAGAAAGAGGAAATAATAATAAGTTACAATAAAGGGTACTCTCCTCCACATGTCAGCACTAATATCAAAGCAATCTGGAGCTCATCATGACCGGACATCTTGCATTTACTACAGAAGCGCCATCAACGACCGATAACGGCTATTCATCCGGAATATCTCAGAACTCATTTGAACACTGACAGTGTGTACGAGATTACATTCTCTTACAATACACCCTTTTCATCTCAACCCACTGATGGGGAAAATAACATTTTGTCAACACAAATAAACAAATTCTGTATTTCTATACAGTTTACCATGTGTGTGAGTGTATTTATATGTCTTCCATCACTTAACATATACAAATAACCTGTATAATTCAATGCAAACTGCTCAAAAGGCCATTGAAATTACAGAGCAATTTATGACTCAGGGTAATAAAGAAAAAAAAATATCTGATCATATTCAGCAAAGATAACCACTACATGCTTGAAGATACTGGCAATCTGTGCATTTCTCAGAACACTATGCACTCTTTCTCACCTAAAGAAAATGCAGTGAATAATAAATCTACCCAGTTATGCCCAAAAAGAAACAAATGACAATGTATTGCTTCAGTGTGGTGTGTTGGCCAATTTAAATACAGGCAAGTGTCTCCACTTACGCTGGATAGCTCTTAGCTGTGTGGCTGTAGATGAAGTCAATGGGCAGTTGACCTTTTTTTTGGCAGGTTCTCTCAGGGGGACAGATACTGACAAACCAAGCCTGTCTGTTTAAAAATGTCAGAAACTTTAGCAAAATAAAAACTTTTCTTTGTTTATGTGCTATTGAAGCTTTGATTTATTCAAGATGAAGTAAAGTCTCTATTTTTTTTAAATCAAAAATACAAAATCTAAAAGGATATATGTTTATCTTATATGCTGTGCTTGGTCAGAGGAATTTTAAATAAGTTAGAGGTTCAGAAAATGTGTAAGATGTCAGAAAGGATATCTGTGAGGGATCCAGAATCAAAAAATATTGACAGCAAGAGCTTTACAAACATTCAACCATGATAACCTGAAGAAAAATAAAGGTATCAGTTCAAACAACCTTACCCTTCATGCATTGCAGACCATTTTCACATGATCCTTAGAGGACTCAGGCTGAAAACAAGATGAGACAAAACAAAATCGAGGCATCTTAGTGACAGTTAGACTTTTTAGACCCTTGGTGCACTCTGTATTAAAACACAAGGTCAAGAATATCATCCCACAATATCCTTTTGTGTTTTCTGAAAGCATAAATTCGATCAACTCTTTTATAAAATATTTGAGGTCAGTGGATCGTCCCGTTACTTTCACCGGTTTTGTAGACATGACTACATGATGAACCTGCTATATCGGGGCAAAAAACACTGACACTTTACGGAAGTTTTTCAAAAAAATGAATTTTAGACAGACTGGTCAGCGAGTAATTTCTCCACATGATTGAGTTTCACCAAAATCAGTAAGAGCTGTCAGTTTGTGAGACAGAGTATCGTAATATGTTACACATAGTTTAAGTGCTAACCAAAGTTACAGTGCTGTGACTGACAGTCGGGGCAGAGTGCAAGAGGGGTTGTCTGACTGAGTGACTGACTGTTTTCCATCAGTGATGTTTGAGGGTCAAACAAGTCAGAACTGATGGACAGTGTTAATCTGATGTCAAACTTTAAGTCTAAAGATTTTTACCATACTATTGTCCCCCTTTTTTTTGACTAATTGCATTCCACAACATGCAAATTAGAAAAGGAAAAGACAGAGTAATCTCATGTGTGTATAGCTTAATGTGTACATGCATGAAAACAATTGTATCACTCTTTTTTGTCCTATTGCATACTTTTTACTGTATAAAGGACTACAAACTTCCATTTCTTTGAGCAATCAAAGCACAAGTATGAACAAAATTACATTGCACAATGTAATTCTTATGTGTCGGATAACTTACTTACAGTTTCTTTACAATACAGCTTCATTTACTTCACTGTAATGCCTGTGTCAATAATTGTTACTTCATCTAAAAAAAAACTATTTTTGTTCATTTTGATACTTTTGAGTATTACTAACTTCTTTAAATGGTTCTGAACATTAAAAATGTGTTTCATATCAAGGGATGAAGCATTCTAAAGATGTCCGAGATGTAAAAAAAGAGTTTCACTACGTGTGAATTTTACTGAATATTAAATTTAATGACTCAAAGATTCCCAAATCATACAATAAATTTTAATATACAAGGTCACATACTGTACTGACATCTGAATTTTACTTCTAAAAGGCAGCAAAAGTTGAGTTGTATGGTAATACACACCATAAAACCCCTCTGTTTGCAGGAGATAACATATACAGTGTGCCAAGTAGTTTGCCTTATTGGCAAATCAGCTGTATTATCAGGATTTGAAGCAAAATTATCATTCATGCCATTTATTGATACAGACAAAAGTGGCACATGGTTCATTTATGAAAATTATGAAAAACTGGTAAGGCTCATTTCCAATTTGTTATGAGAAAATAATATCACACTACCTCCACCTTTTCTATTTAGACAAACTGGTCATTATTCAACAATTGCAGAGGCAGCCTGTCAGATGTGGGCATATGGTTACTTCACACATTCAAAGAAGTAACCAATGCAGCTGTTATTCTGATAAAAAAGAGAAGTAAAACATTCAAATGTACACTAACTTAGATATTGACAGCTATTTTTGAAAAGCAGCTAGATATGGTGTCAAAGTGAAAGGTAAATGTAATCATTCTAATGCCCCATTTTGTGAGTTTGCGAGTCCTCCCCATCCTCCTGTTATCCAAAGACATATATGCCATAACTATGAAATAAGTATAAAAGTGTTTGTTTGTCAATGTGACAGCCCTGCAACAGACTGTTTTTGCCTTTAATTCTTGGATTACTACCAGTCCTTCCACTGGACCTTATTAGGAATAAATGCAGTTAAAAGTGGTTATTAATTAATTAATTAATTAATAATGGATGGATGGATGGACAGATGGATGTGTCTAGGTATTATGTCCTGCGCTATGTTCGAGTGTTGACAAATCAATGACTTTCAGCTTTTAATTACTTTTAAGTCTATAAACAAATCCCTTATAGATGATTGTAGCTACAGAATATTGACATTTGCCTGCTTGACCTAATTGATCACAGGGTTACAAAAAATTGCAAAAGCTCCAATAAGCCATCATAAAACACAGCTTTCAATTGAAATATGCGACCTCTTAGCTTGATGAATGACTTCATTATGATTTGAGGCTTTTGGTGATGACAGTGCCGATTACACTCCTCTGTCCTGTACATTACCACTCTATCTTTTCTTTTAATTTAAGTAAGTGATTTTTCCTCCAATTTTTATTTCAGGGGAGAACATTTGTACAGGAATGTTTTTTTTTTGGGTTTTTTTTGTTTTTTTTCAACGTAAGTGTGATGAATGTCACTTGCATTCTGTTGCTTGTTGTGTTTATTTGTTGCTTTGGTTATGATTTAGTAGCTACAACACATATTATGCCATTTAGATATAACTAGATTAAATATCTCCTGAGGTTTATTCAAGTGTCTCAAGAAAACACATTCTCCTTCATGTTTTCTGTTAGTTCTGTAATGTAGTAAGTCAATTAATTATGAATTTGTGTGAGCCCACAGCTTGGGGTAGCTTGTTTTGTCCATTAAACCTGCTACAGTATCTCCTCAACCTAGAGATTGTTGCACTTGAACCTGACACAGGTGCTCAGAGGTGACTTTGACAGAGATATCTCAGAGGTTGGGAGGAATTGAGGCTGCAGAGAATGAGATGCCAGTTGCAGATTTACACGCCTCCGCTGGCTCACTGCACATCATTAAAGCCAGAGGCCGCTTGCAGTGGCTTCATCTCTGTCCCAGCCCACACAGGCTACATCGGGCCCCACACGCTGATTTATCTCAGCTGTCTTTCTGAACGGCTTTTCCCGCCAAGAGAGAGATGGGGGCTGACGAGATTTACGCATGTATATGAGATGAGATTCATTTTGGGAAGAGCACATGTGCTCTTCTCTGACAGAAAAGAACCTTTTTTCTCTCATTCTCTTCACCACTATGTCCCCCACCATAAACATCAGCACCATTCCCAGAGTGAGAATTAGTGATGAATTTTCATGTGCACAATGCCTCTAAAAATACCTCAGTTACACCAGCATGAACTCCCTCTGTTCCTTATTTTCCCATGATTGCTCTGCTTATTCGTAGTCTAACATAAAATGTCACGTTGTGATCATTTCTGTCCTTTTTCCAGCATTCTAGCACTGCAACTTGCTAATGCGTTGGCATGCTACTTTCATGTTTAAAAGCAAATGTGATGGCAAATGAACTACAAGCAAAGGTTATACCATATCTCTGGTTCCAGCTTAGTCGTCAAAAAAAACATTTAGCATTGTATTTAAGAATTGTACATTTTATAAGAAATATATCAGCATCTCAACAATTAACATCAAAGTGCTGCAGTGATGCAAACAATAGCCATTTTTATCATCAGAAGTCAGGACTTGATGGTGATGGCCCATGACCACATCGAGGTCAAGTTTCAATTCAGCAGTTTCAGTGACCTTCGGGGATTTTTTAATTTGTTGGTGGCGACAACACCCCATATTTTAATCCAATACATGATCATTTCCTAACTAAATAGTCTTTGTGCCCTTACCTAATCAGACCTTAACCACAGTAATGCAAATCTTAAATCCGTATGTTGTTTGCTAAAACACACACTGTCAACATTAATCTGGTGATTGGTTTTCTAGTTTATGAGCATAAAAGAAGCCCTTACACAGACTTTACAGGTTTGACCTTTATTCTGAAAAGCACCACATTGAGATTTTTATTTACTCTCTGGGCTTGTGATGTGATCTTCCATCTTATCTGTGGTACCTGCTATTTATAACCATCAGGACCCAGGTCAGCCCTCGCTCGTTGAGAAGAGAAGAGCTAAGAACCGGTGGGACCTTCTGGTCCAGACAGGCAAACATGAATTGGCCAACTGAGCAGACATTGTGGTAATGGAGAAGAAATGGAAAACAGAGATGATTGAAATGTTAGTCTCATGTGACAGCAAGACCAACAAGAGGAGATATGAGATTTTAGAGAAATATCAGGATCAAGGGTGGACACACTGCACAAGTGCTGCCGGTGGTGATAGGAACCTTATCACAATATAAAAGTGCCTTTCCTTTACACACCCTGTTCACCATAAAAGTAAAGAGTCAAGAGTCAAACGTTGAAGTTTTACTTTTTTTCTCTTTTCTTTTCAGTTTCAGTGCAGATAAAGTCTAAAATGTTTTCTTGCTGCTAATCTTAAGGCTCAAGGTAAGGGACAATAGTCTTTTGTAATAGGAAACATACATCTAGATACACCTGGTTGAAATTGTGGTTTTCATAAAAATCGGTTGCTGACACCTCAAGGCTTTCATCCCACTATTAATCACCATCCTACCATGATGACAGCCTTCATGAGTTGTTAGATTTTATTTGAACATTTATTCTTGATACTATAATTTCTTTTAAAATTTAGGCCAAAACTTTTGTCTGATGTTTTTTCTTCAATACAAATACACAGCTTTCTGTTCAAACTAACTTGTGGGATAACCTTATTAAGCAAGTAAGTAATGTCAAAGAAAAGAAATTTAGCAAAATTACCAAGTGGATTACTTGCATACAAATTATTTCCCAGCAAAGCAAGAGGACCTAATTTCAAAATGAGCATCAAGGTTGTTCATTTTCAAGAGACACTGCTTAAACTTTGAATGCCCTGCAGCACTGTGAGGCATTTTCAGGTGTCGTAGCCCTATTAAGTAGGTGATTGTGCTCTTCTATACCTGAGGGCCAACGAGCCTAATAATGTGTGGTTTAAAAGGAAAGGTTCATGAGAAAGTTTTCATTTTAAAAAATTTGCTCACACAGTAAATCACTTTGCAAATTAATTACTTTTCACTCAGTTCATGCCTCATTTAGTCAAGGTGAGACAAGTTGCAGATATATAGGTCTGTCTTTAATGACACACAACTCTATCTTTCTTATATGAAATTACTAAGCCTCCTCTTGTTATCATCTACTGAATTAGTAATAACTTTCTAAAACGTGGCTTAGATTGAAATTCTTTAAATCTCACCCATTTAGAAGAAGTAGTGTTTTAAAAGAAAAATGTAGTGTGAGTATATTTTTAAATTCTAATTTCTGGTGTAAATCTCACAAGATGACTATTAAAAGCAGGACTCCATCACAGAACTAATATGAACAACTGATCCATTCATTTGTTTCACATGGACTTGAATACATTTTTAAAAAGCTCTCTAAAAAACCTCACAGCGGTTTCAGTTAATTAAAAATTCTGCTGCCATACTAACATAAAATGTTCACAGTCACATGGCATGTACAGGTGCCTGCAACTTAAATCATTATGGTTTTTACTGTTTTATGACATGACAAGTAAAGGATTGGCTGTTAGAGTGAGGCTTGCAGTTGTGGTTACGGTTATAGGGTCTCATTGGAATGACAAACACTGCTGTAAAGAGTTAGCCAGAAGGAAATTTTCCATTTGTAATTAATGAACTGGTGTACGAGAAAATCCTTAAAACTGAATATATGAGAAAGAATGCAAAGTTATGCAACAATTTATAGCACAAAGAACAATAATTAAACGGAAAGAGACAAGTGATGTATATAAATGATCATTCAGAGACCAATACAATGCATTGTAAGATAAAACTGCATTAAAAACATGCAGCACAGAGGATCATGGGTATGTCACAAAACAAGAAATGAACAGAATAATTGTTATATTAATAGAAATGTGAAGTAATTAAGACAACATTGTGTGGCATTTTACTGAAACAGACAAAGTAAAAGGACAAATACACAGACACAAAGTATAAAATAAGTGTAAGACAATAAAAGCAAAGACACAGTAAAATACATTCATGTTTTACCTAAAGACAGAATGTGAGTCAAATCAGCGTCATCTTTTGTTATGTAAACAAATTTGTGTGTATGTGTGTGTACTGACTCGTGTAGGTGGGTGGAATGACAGTTGGTTTGTGTGTGTAGTTACAATGCTATTTTGCTGCACTTTAGAAAATCATTGTACAGTTTAATACAATTAACTTACACTCTAGTTGCTTCATTTTAAGAGCATGAGAACTTTCAAATTCAACTTGTGTATAATTTCTAAATACTCAGCGCTATAATGCAAGTAAACCATTTTTTTCAGTTGTTTCTGCTAAATTTTCTGCAATCGAGCTTCATATCATTCATTTACTTTTAGTCATGCCAAATAATTCATCCTCTAATTAGACTAATTGTTCCTCAGTAATTACTGTTACTGTAATTCAACTCATTGTGCTCATTTAGTGTCTGGGATGAAACGACAGTAAAATGAAGAGCCAGGTAGCAGGCAGAGGCCAGCTGGCACAGCTCGCTGGCTCTTATGAAAGACAGTCAAATGAGTCAAACACAAGCACTAATACTTCCAACCTTTTCCTAACCTGATAATGAATGGGACTTTTTTTATGTAAGATATTTCCTTCAGATGAAGAAAGGGGAAGTGTTTTATAGAATCTTACTTACCAAAAACCTCACGGCATGAGCTCTGCCTAGTTTCATTCTCCATTTGTCAAACTCATTTGAAGTCTGTTCTATTGTGCTGCAGGGTTCTAGATTTTTAGCCACACACTGTTGTCAGTATTAGTTTGTCTTGTTATATTTCCCTGTGAAATATTACAGATATTGCTTTGGCTACTAAATGTACCAAAATATATTTTTTTAATTAGTCCTTCATATTATTGTATTATTTCTGATCAACATGCTGCTATATTTTCATTTTTTACTCAGCACTATTCCAATCAGAAGATACTTACAGATAGATATAGTGTTATATTGTTGTAGTTAACAATGAACTATACTATATAAGGATTAATGGATTATATTGATTTACAAATATTTATAAATTAATCCTTAAATAAAAATGAATTCATATCAAATCTGAATGTATGGTATCTGATAAACTAGAATTTCTTATTATATAGTCCTAAGTTCAAAGTTATTTAGGTAGTACTTGCTACGCACTAGTACATGTTGGAGGTGTGACTTGAAGGATGGCAGCTCATTCAAAAAGTTAATATGGCTGATAGAAGTTAACACTTTTGAATATCTGCAAAACTAATTACTTTCCTGTCAGCCTCAGCTGTCTTTTTTTCTTCTTGCTATGTGCTTATGTTGGCATGCTTACATGCTACATTTTAAGAGGTAATATATTAAACACTGCCTTGTAACATCAGCAATGGTTTCATGTTGTGTATGCTAACATTCTGACAATATCATTTAGCTCAGACTGTCAATGTGACTAATTCCTAGTCTTGTAACATAAGATCTGTATGAGATCCAGACTACTGGCTCACAGCGACAGCTCAATTTGTTCTGCTTTAATTTTATGTGAGAGGTCTTACACATAGCCTTTAATTGTATAAATGGACTTAAATATACCCAGTCAATATCAAAAGCTAACGATCTTACTGTTTTTAGTTACATATTGGGGTAAAAAACAGGTCTCATGAGAAAATTCACTTTGCAGTGTGCCAGCTTACCATTTGTCTCTGTCTTTGGAAAAGCTAAGTCAAATAATTAGATTAAAATTTGACTAACTGTGAATTATGATTAATTTACATGCTGGTATGTACAGAGTTTCATCAAGTATATCAAATTATGATAACCAGGTTGTCAGCTGTTACACCTTACAGATGCTGACTTCCTTTCCTGAACGGCTGTGAATGTTTTAATGAATTAATCACCACAGACCTGGACATTTCTTATCTGATGCATTTTTCTGCTAGGCTAATCACAATACAACAGTTTCAAGATTAATTACCTTCAGAGCCTCGATGTAGCTGACAAATGACTTCTTTTCCTTACTGCTGGTGACATTCTGTATTCATGGTTGGATAATGCTACTCTCGGGGAAGTGTCCCATGCACTCTCTTCTCGCTACTGTGCCACTTTTTCTCATCCCTCAATTTCGCTTTATCAACTCAAAGTACAAATTGGAGCTTAGTGGCTTTATGGTAAATTGAAATTCATTGAAGCATTTACATGACATTTAGCAATGGTTGCATAAAGGAGGAATAATAAAATGTGTCAAACTGAACGGATCCGCTCTTTGCCTTGTGCTATCTCATCATTACGCCTACACAGGCACAAGCAAGAACAACATTTCTACATATATGTGTTTTCTTGTGTGTCTGTGTGTCTTTGCCTGTGTGAATACAGTATGTGTGGGTGGAGATGTGCTCAGAAAAATACTACTGTGACAGTGATGCACTGCATGCACATACATGATGATGTTAATGCAGGCATAGTTGACATTTGAAAAAGTTCAAGTTACTCTATCTACCCTTGCACATAACTGGTCTCTCCATGATAACCATCAGTGCGGACTCTGGTTCATTTGTATTCTATGGTGCCCGTAAAGACTAGACAGCCTTAATAATGATAGCAGATTGGCAACTGGAGCTGGTAATCGAGTGCAAAAAAAATCCATAGGTTGGTCTCAAAGGCCTGGGATGTCGATAGTCTCCACTGCACGTCTTTAAACATCCTTATTACTGCCAATTTCCAGCCAAACAAGAAGCAAAACTATCACTGCCTTGATGGCATCCAATCATAATGTGGCCACAGTATGTCTGACGTCCATAAGATTTCAATTGTGATAAACTAATTTGGCTGTGCAGAGCTTTTGTTGTGTTGTGACATGTCATTTATTTAAATGAGGTAGACAGAGATGTCTGATTATGAATCAATCCTCCATGTAAAAGCTTTTCTCCAGTCAGTATGCTGAGATGTAGAGCTCATCTAGTCACACAAGGAATGTCTCTTGCTAACTCAAATCCAAATGTAATTAGTGTATAGCCTGCAGCTGTGCATAACTCATCCCCTCCAATGTGGAAAGATTAGAAAAAATATATACCTCATTTACATTTCTATGTTATGATTCGTGTATCAAATGTTGTCATTTTATTCTGAAATTACATGTAACCCTCTTTGTTCCTCTCTTGTTTTCAGCTTACCTTTTATTCATATAACAAATTAATTGTAGCACCACATCAATAGATTACCTATCTCGTTGATCTTGGCAATTATAATGCAACTTTTTGGTATTAGTGTAGTTATATTGGTCAATTATAGCAACATGAGTCTTTTTCTCCTGTTTTTGTAGGTCCTTGAGGTGGAAGGATCAGACTGAAATTGATTTGGACTATCAGTGAAAACCACATCATCTGAAGATTTAAAGAGTAAGTTGATCCATCCCAAATTTGTTATTGCTCCCACAGGCATAAGTCTTTTTCTGTTCTATTAAGTGCAGTCAGAGAAAGGTAATGAAGTGATGACTTTCTTCAAAGAGAGGGGATGTTAAAAAGAAACAGAGAATCAATGATATACACAACTTTGCTTTAAGTTTCCCAAGGAAAACTTAAGCAAACTGCCACAGTACTAAAAGACAATTAAAAGGGATTCCTTTTTGTATTGCAAACATCGTACAGTTTTTTGCTGCTGACACTTGCTTTGATGTTATATTTTAGCAAATGCTTACAAGTATATATGCCTGAAACACTACCCATCCTCTTCTGATTTATATTCTTTTTGCCATAATTGTTACCGTCCCCTAACAAACCGACCTATTACCTACATAGACAACACTTTTTTCTTTTCCCACCCTGTTACCAAATGCCTCTTTAGTTTGCTGTGTGTATGCACTTAGAAAACTACCAAAAGCATGCGTGGATGTATTTTGTGCTATTTTGACTGATTTATGTTCTTAAATGATGAATATTCAAAGGGAAGAAGAACTGTTGATTTAATTAATCATGCCAGATACAGCTCGTAATCTCTTCCTGCTGTTGCTTTTCTGTTGTTTGCCTATAAAATCACCAAAGTTAGCTCAATCTTTCTATGTGCACTGTATTTTTTTCTATCCTAGGTACTGTGTGCAGCAAGTTTTACGCCAATGAGTGCATTCTGTACTTAGAGGTTAAATGAAGCCTAGTAAGCTTATGGAAGCATTGCACGTGTTACTTTTTCCACCAGTTCAATAGACATCTACAGCATGGATTAACAGTTATTTTGTATTCATGTGAGTAATTTCACCTCCCCTTCTAATGGCCTTTAGAGAATACAGAGAATTGAGTATTTGCACTTCATGAACTGTGAATTTCTCTGTTGTGGTAGTTAACCTTAAGCATGACAGATCACAGTGACAGTTTGTACAATTCAGACAAGTATACTCACATACACACCACCTCATTTAGAGACACGAGGAGATGCATGAGACATACAAAAAAAAAAAGAAAGGACAAAAGGACATCGAAAAACTCAGATAAACTGAAAGTAATTTTCACAAAGTGTTTGCAAAGCCTCTCATAGTCCTTTGTGCTACAATTTACGGAAAATTACTACGCATCAATATGAGAAAAAAAGACATGGAGAGGATTTGGAAGGGCAGGTGAAAAACAGAGAGATTGAGCCTTATATTTCAGTGAAGCAATCCAAAGCCGGTATAAAGGGCTCTCCAAGCAGCATGCCTGCAGAGCAAGCAGGTGTTTGTGCTCTTATCAGGCTGGAGTCATGCCATATCAACCACAGCCTTTGAAATATGAGATAACATTGCATGATAGAGAACATTTGAAGTTGAAATAGACTGATAGATGCACACTGAGTGAAGCAAAGGAAGAGCCTTCAGATTTGCATGTCACATCATAGAGATTAGGTTTAAGGCCTTTAACCACCTGTGACAATTCTGTGCTGAAGACGCTGAGGATTGTTATCTCTGGAAGCGGATGCTGCAAGTAGATTGCTTTATAAATTATTTGGATTGGTATGCTTCAATTATACATTGCAGTATGTCTGCTTGACACGTCTCCAGTTGAGTGTCAGTTGTAGATTTTCCTGTTTGCTGTATTGTATAGTTGTGACAGTTAAAGCTGTGCATAACTAGTAGACAAGTAGACATAATTTTATATATGAATGATTCGAGCTCTAGTTCTTGTTATAAAGGTTTAATGTTGCACTTTGTTTTCCTGTGTTTTAATCTTTTTTTAATCTCGAAAAAGAATCAAATTTGCTAAACTATAAAACACAGCTTGGTTTTACTCTGACTTACAGACATTGTTATAGAAATATACATTTCCTTTGAAAACAGCCTTTAGTTTAGTCTCACTCTATTTATGCATAATGTGTCCAGTTGCTGGTTGGATAAATCTACAACACAAACTGTAAACTATTGTTTCATTTCAAATGCACATTTGAAGCATCTAACAAAACAGGAAGTCAAAGAACAGGCTGCTTATTCAAACTGAAGAGGGTCCTCTCACTCTGTTTAGCTCAGTTCTACAACTGTCATTCCACATCTGTCAAAACTCTTATTTTGTGCCTCCTCCACTCTTCCTTTGTCTCTCTGACTGTTTGCACACTATGTGAGTGTGCACTGAGTACACTGAGCACTCAAAAGCCTTGATTCGACACAAGGTGGGAAAAAAAGTGATTCTATGAAATACAAAAAAATGATATATAAACTGCAGTTTTTTGCTGCAAACCTTTAATTTGTGGACTCAACTTCTTTTTAGTTTTTATTTACAAAGAATAGATTTTTGAAAAATGATGTTAGTTTGCCTACCCATCCGCATATGTATCAAAACACAAAACTTTTCCATAAAAAAGTCTCTTTGTGTGCAGCATATGCATACATGAGATGATCCAGGTGTTGTGTGTGCTGATGTGTGTGCATGTGTGTGTGGACGTAAGCTCTGCTTGCTGTTGTTGGCTTACTGCTGTATGCCCCTTTACACTGAGGCACTCGGACAGACCCCTTCAGCCTGAATTACCGTAGCCATTAATCAGACCAGCACAGATATCTGTGTAATTCCTCCACAATGCAGTTTTCTGGAGGGGGAACAAGTGTTAATTGGATTTGATTGGATACTGGTATGATGCTGCTAGCAGAACACCTTAAAGTAATAATTAGAAGATATATCAATCGATCTTTTGTGGCACTGAGTGTTTCCTACACTATACAGCTTATAGCACAAGGTGTAATCCAGTTCTAAGGGCTGTTTATATGAGGTGCTTAGTTTTACTCTTAAACAGGGTAATAGCAAAAATGCTACCATCATTACACTAAAATGTGATACACTGATGTTCAGTGATTTTGATATCATCTTGTACAAATAAACTCAGCAGTGTCCAGAAGCTTTCAGGGGTCCAAGAAGGATTCAGTTATTATAGTCACATAGACCTTGTTGCCCATAACCTTCTAAACAATTCAATTACACTTATGATAACAACCTTAACATATATGTAATAGCAACATACACTAATTTGACCTTACTATTTTCATTTATGGTTTTGTTTGTTTTCTGTCTGTGTGTATGTGTGCATGAGTATGTGTTTGTATTTGGGGTGAGAGTAGGGGCCAAGAAAAATGTTTATATCGAGCAAATCACAGTGATGTTATGCTGCTGCTTCCAGTTGTCCAGCTAGTCAGTTCCTGACTTTTTGGACTGAAATTACCACAACATGCTGCTTGCTCAATGCTGCCACTCTTGTTTGGGAGCTGGAATAATGCACCTCTGTTGTAATGAACAGTATGACAACACAAAACAATCAAAGAAACAAACAAACGTACTGTAAATAGCAAAAGTCAGTGGGGAAAAAAATACTAACTTTTGTTGATGGCATTTTTTTTATCTTAATTTTAATTGCATATTTTACATTTTATCCACTAATTATATAATATTGACTTTGTTAATTCAAAAAATTCAGTAATTTTTAAAGCAATGTTTAGTTAAATTCATTAAAGGTTTAAATGATTCCCTTTTTTAATGTGGGGACTGGTGGGGGAGCCCTTTAGTGCCCCTTTGGCCAGCTTCCACTGCATTGGAGCTCTATGATTCAGCTTGATGAGAGGGTTATCCATGGAAGGTTATCCAGATATATAAAAACAAATCTCCAACATTTTTTTTTGCATTCATAATAGCAGAATTGTTAGTGGGTATACATTTTTTTTTTCTGTTGTTCCTCAGTGTCCTATCCTATCCTTTCTACAGACCTGAATTTAGGGCAGACGTGAGTAGCATTCCACACACAGATAGTATGTACCAGTGTGTTATTTGAGTTCAACCAACCCAAAATATTCAGCTTCCTGCACCAGTGTTGTTCTCTGCATAATATACAGTACATGCACATGATTCGGGGTTTCTACATTGTGCCTGCAAGAATACAAATAGGCAAAACTGATCTCATTGAATATTTAATTGGTATATTTAATCTTTATATTTATAAGGCCATAATTAATTATTTAGTGTACTGATTAGATTGCCTTTGTTTTGGGTTTTTTTTTCCGTATTTTTCTGTGTATCTCCCAAAAAAGTGATAAGAAATTTACTTTGTAAAATCATTTTCAAAAAAGGTTATCCAGGTTGAATGAAACAGGTTATGTGGTTAATACTACCAACCTCAGAAGTTCAGTATACACTGATTTTTCAATATTTTCAGAATAATTCTGGATTCTTATGAGCAGGTATTAACATATGCTGCCCATCATTTCAAAGAAGAAACCCTTCACAAAATGTCTTCTCTATATGTTCATAATTAAATTTATTTTTATTATACATATAACCCCCCCCCCCCCATGAGTCACTCTTTGGGCCACATTTCTGTATGATGGGTTTGGCAACTCTTGGGACAATCTCAGTTGAGTTTGGTTGCTTCACTGGTTCTCTTGGCTGTCAAGT
Source organism: Acanthurus leucopareius (assembly GCA_029814765.1). NCBI lineage: Eukaryota > Metazoa > Chordata > Actinopteri > Acanthuriformes > Acanthuridae > Acanthurus > Acanthurus leucopareius. The sequence continues at coordinate 9,627,943 of JAQMCX010000050.1, forward strand.
CAAAGCTTATATTCCTCCTGCACATCTCTCTCTGGCCCCCGGCAGGAGGAACAAACCAAGTAAATGGTTGTGCTCTCTTTCAGGGAACTGTTTAAACACAGTCTTTTTTTATCTTGTGTTAACGTCCTTTCAGTCAGTTGCACTTAGCAGCTGAGGCAATGTGGGTAGATTGGCTAATTGTTGCTTCAACTCTACCAGAGTCACTGCAGGTTTCCTGCAGGGAAACAAAGCCAAGAGACCAGAGGAGGCCAGGAAAAGTGCTGGCCATCTGGAGTAGGATTTATAGGGATGCCCATGTCGTGTTGTTCTGTTGCAGACCGGCTCCATAGAAAATTTGTGTGCAGGGTCATAAGTTCATCATGTCTCATGGGGAAAATAACTTTTTTATGACTTAAATATGGGCTGACAAGAATAAACTAATGTCTGAAACTGATGACTGTGGAGATTTTGACGTCCTGGAGCCCAGTGGAGCTGCTTGTTTATGTGTTGGTCCTTGCTCTGTTTATCTCATGTGCACAAATGCATTATTTCACTGATCCACAGGTGGTTGTCACAAGATATGCTGTAATTTACCAGTAAAGGCATTGAAGAAGCAGATTGCAAGCTTGTGCAAATGGATGTAAAAAATGCTGAATTTATAATATAAAAAAACAGGGGAAGGAAGGAGGGAAATATTTTCAACACATTTGTCAGATTTCCAAGTTTCACATTACAATGCATAATGCTGACAATATACTTAACTTCTGTTTGTTTACAAGAAAACTCCACATGACATCTTTTATGTAATTTATATAATTTTGCCCTCAAGATGATATTGAAAATATCAAAATTGTGATATACACAAGAAAAAGTGTTTGATTGGAACAACATAAACCAAACTGCAGATGCCTTTACGTGAATTTCATGTTCCTTCTTGGCTACACATCATGTCCAATAATACAAGGATAATTGTGTCACTTTTTATGCTCTGGGAGGGCCTCTGACCAAGGTAAAATTGTACAACAATTCAAGTTAAATGCCAGTCAATTTTACACTCATTTAGTATATTATTTTAGCTTATTGGTTTAAATTTCACACCAAGAAACACATCTTGCTATTTTTTATAAGGATGACTTACACAAACACTCCAAATTAATTATCACTAGACAGAATCCAAGGGACTCTGGTAGTCACCTTCACCAGAGAACTGAGAGCTAAACATTTTGTTTTGTATTGTTTTCAAGACACAGCAGCTGTTCTACAGAGCTTCTTCACAGTTTGATGGGACAAATGCCACATTTCTTCTCACTAAACTGTTCCAAATAATGAACAGGTTTAAATTTCAATGCTCTGCTCTCTAGCAACAAAATAAACAGCTGATCTTAATTCTGATGTTTACAGATACTGTTCAGATGATTTTTTTAAGGGGAGGACAGTGATGCATTCTTATGGGCAGTGGTTTTGAAATATGTTTGATTCATCCAGCATATCTGTCCTGCTAGAATGACAAAATTTGTAACTCCAAAAACAGATGTTTAAATAATTCACTGAGAATCCACATGCATGTGTTCCACTAATTCTATCCAGCCATCTCCATCTGATTTTTCTGATGCATAAATGGGATCAATAATGGCAGGGTGTACTTTTCTCATGTGGAATGCTTTCCTCAAATAACAGCAAAAAACTTACACAGTTATTAATGTGCACAGTATAGAGTTAGGACACAGTGCACTGAAACAGCACGAGACACAGAGAACATTAACCTGCTATTTGTCTCAACCTTCCTGTGTATCGATTCATTTTTAGCATTCTTCAGAGTTATTTAGTACTGTCTGAAATACACAAAAAAGGGGACCATACTCTCACACATTTGCTACAGAGGATATTCTTCAGAAGGTTGGATGAGGTTGGATCTCCTGGGTTGTTTTTATTTTCCTTCTATTATTAAATTAATTAAAATCTAAAATCTCTTATTGGAGCCACCTGACCTTATTGATTGTTCTTAGAGTCAAAACAAAATAAAGTGAAGCCTCATTTCGCTTATATATCATTCAAAGATGAAGTAAAATGCCAGAAGAGCTGAGACTTGAGAAGATACTAACCACTGTCAAAATTTAGACCTACCTTTATAATATTGCTTTTAATTAATGAGATTTGATTGCTAACTTTTATATTTGTTTCATTTTTCCAATCTCTTTTCATTTTTGACTGTTTGTTTTTGTTGTCTTTATTTTTTGCATGTTTTTGATCATCCTGTCTCTTCTATGTTCATAAAGCACATTTAGTTGCCTGTTGGTATGAACTGTGCTATTGGAATAAATTTGCCTTGCCCTTTTTTAAAAAATCTTTTTTACAAAAGCTCAATCACAAATAATATTTGTGCCGTTGGTGAGATTAATTTGCTGTGTATTTGTTTTATTTAGAGTAAATGCAAAGTAGAATTTCTAAAAAAGTGCTGCATAAATACTGAAAATTGGGTTCCAATGGCCTTTTAATGAAAGCATTTTTGTCACTAACAGAGCAGCAGATGAAAATAAATAAGCTGAAATATTAGAGTCCAGTTGATGTGAGAAGAGGTTTGGTAATTATGAAGAAAAATGAAAACACAGCAGACAATTTATAATTAAGCCAAAAAATGTGTTTATTAACTGACCTACAAAGAACTTTTTTGACTTTCTGTTTTTGGAGTCAACATGCAATTTTTTGCTCTTAAAATACACGAAGCTGAATATTTTCTGCTCTGCATATAATTTTCTGAAATGTAGGTATCAGTGCAGCTGTTATGTCTAAATGAGAACATACCATATGGTACACCATACGTATGCCAAGTCATATGCAGAACATGTAATCATGTGTAAAGATATCATCCTTGAAGAGAGAGAGAAGTTAAAGTCTGGAGCGCTCAGTGATTCTGAAACTAAAGGTTCTTTAGTCTCACATCAGTCTCGCTGAGCTTGAAATGTGTCCACTCTTCATCTCCTCCATGCTCCTTCCTCAGTCTACTGCTACAAGAGACTGATGGTAAAAGGAAAGCCTATTGTATATGCTAAAGAACACGGACCCCCAACCCTACTGCACCATGTCCCTGTTCTCTCTGTCAAGGTGATAGATGTCATCCACCACTCATTTCCCTCAGTGACACTGAGACAGAGACTTGTCTGAGAACTTCTAAAATTGGAAGTAACAAGAGTTATATCTCAACAAACAGCAATAGTGACATGAACATTACCAGGGCTGTACCGGTCCTAGTCTGCAGCATGTCTGATTGAGTGCTGTGCAGGTCAGGAAGGGGCAATACCTTGTATGGCTGGCAGTACATTGGATGCCCTAAAATGAGATATTTTGGAGACTTTGATCATTAAAAAAGGAATGTTGTGTTCCCTAACAAATTATGTGGAATTATGATATTTATTTTTTTTAAAAAGTTCATGCAAAGTTCCTTTTTTTGCTCTCACAAGTTCACTGTGTCCCCGTTTCCAATAATTAGAGTTTACTGGATAATTATTAAATATTGTGACTTGAAAAAGAGAGAAATAAACAAGAGTGAGGTGGGAGGATTACATTTTTTACATTTATATATATATGCATATATGTGTATGTATGTACATATATACATATATATGTATATATGATGAACTTTCTGAACTGCTTTGAGATTCTCCTGTATGTTAAAATCACTTGGCTCACTGACATATATGCAAAATGAAAATGCAAAACAAATCGAAGTTCCATCTGAAGGGTTAAAAAAAGGTTCTGTAAATAGGATGTTAATTGAACGCCTTCTGCATGGTTTGATTGAAGGTAATAAAAAGCATTTAGAGGGATATAAGTGGCACAAAAATGAAAGTTAGATCTTCTTTTATTATGAAAAGTTTTGATACTTTTATACCACAAGCAGTGGTGAACATCTGCCTGTATGCAAGAATGTAAAGGGGTTTGCATATATACTTCTTAAGAGAAAACTGTCCATAGGCCCTTAATTAATTTAAGGATCTTTGATTGTAAAACATAAACAGCAGTATTTTCAATAACTTATTGAGTCCTATTGTTTTTCAAAGACACTCAAAATGTTCCTAAAGTATTTTGTTTCAATGATTTTACTTTATGTTGGAAATAAACAACTCTTTAGTACAGCATGACTCAAGTGTTTTGGGTAAAGTATATCCTTCTGTATTACCACTCTTGCATGTAACTCCAACTGTCATCCAACTGTCCTCAGAATATTGTCAGCGAATATAATCAAAAGTGTCCCACAGAGAGAAAAGTAAGACCTATAAATGAATTGGGACAGTTTATTGAAAGGAAATGTGGCATTTTTCCCAGCTAACACAGGAGAGAAGCTCTGATAAACAGCTGTTCAGTCATCAAAACAATACAGAACAATACATGTAGTTTTCTGTTGTCTGGTGGAGCTGACTGCAGGCCCCACGGGTGGTGTCTGTTGATTAAAAACCTGAGTTATCTTGTGGCCTCTGAAGAGTTGCTAATATTCATAACTCCTTGTTTTTTTTTTAAATTTCCATGTTAGGTTATGCAAAGTGCAAACAGTGCAGAGAAGAATGTCCTTGCTTTAAGCAACATTATATTAGAAATGTGAAGATGAAATTTAAAAACAAAACAAAATATGTTGAGATTTAATTAACATTTTGCTTTCAAGTGATTTTCTTTATTTTTCATTTACCTTTTTTTACCTTTTGTCAGTTCAAGAGTGCCTGGTTCAGTCTGCGTTTTTGAATTACGTACTGCAATAGACAGAGAGCTTAAGTAGCAGAGTTTTGCACAATTTAGAATTTCACAAGAAATTCCATACACATAAGATAGAAATATAGTAAAAACACTGACATTGTGAAAGTCTGGTGTTTATCCCATTTGTCTATAATGCTGTTTGTCACATTGTCTAAACACCAGATATAGTGTGCATCTTGATGCTGCTGCCTCTATCTGAGACGTGATTTACCTTCTTGTGTCAACATTACATCATCCGGGCCCTGAGTGAATCTGATTAAGGTCTTATTGGTTCTCATTTGAGAACCAATCTTCTTTTTATGTACATGCTATTACACAATAAAAAGAGTATTAGTGTTAGATATGATCTTACATAATTTCCTGGAAATATACATTTTTTCCTTCAAGTGTTTTATTTCATTTATCATATCGTGTTATCATTCTGCCAACATGCTAACAAACAAATTGATGGGAACAGGATGATATTTGTTTGTCTCAACAGTTTGTCCTCACACGTGGTGCCATTTATTATACTTTAGGGACCAGAGTACACTGTGCATATGAGAGCAGTGTGCACACAGTGTAAGTGATGTTGGTGATGTCAAGGGAGAAATTGGTTTTCTGGGACCCCTGCTGCACTTCAAGGGTCTTGCTTAGGGCTTATGCGATGTCTGTTTTGAGAGGATTGCTTCCTGTTTCCCTGGAATTCAGGGAATGGGGTTCTGCAAGAGAATTTTACTTCATGTAGTTTATTTACCAAAAAAAAAGAAAGAAAAAAAAACAGAAATAGAAATAGAAAAAAATAGTCATGAGGGGCTTTACTGTTGCTGAGTGTAGGTGATAAACATGGTGATGTTTTCAGGTGTCTGTAATTACACTTGATTTTTTAGAAGTTAACATATTTTTTCAAGTAAACAGGTAAGGATAAGAATCTAATTTGTCCTTCTGGACCAGCTTGAACTTTGTGTAAGGGAAACATTTGTGTGGATGCATATGTGAGTCATTGATTTTAAATAGGAAAGGCTCTGCTTCCTACATCCACCTCTTGAAAATCAATTACATGTTTCCTTCAAGGTGTCACCTGTTTTTACAAAATCAAACATTTGCTTCAAGACCATCAAAGCTTGTTAGTCTATTCCTCAGCCTCTACATTTATAACATACTTGGCCATCCATCTAGTTCCTGTTCATTTTGATGCTAATCCATAATTCTGCAATGGAAGAAAGCCTCTCTGGAGACTGGATCAAAGACTCAGTTGTTCTCAGCAGGACCCAAGTGTTTAGGCTCTGCAAATGCAGGTAGAACACCCAATTTTTTTTTTCATTTTTTATACGAAACCTCCTTCCTTACTTACTGTAGGATGAAATGATGATTCTTGTTGTGGTCAAACTAAAGACAACTGAGAGCACATGTTGGACAAAAAGACAAATTGACATAATGTAAGACTGTGAGCCTTGTTTTGTCACCAAGGCTTGTAGCCTAGCTTTCAATTAGCTTCCCTATTGAGAAATGTTCTCATTTCAAAGAGCTATTTATGAGATGTACTCATCATTCAGGTAATGCACTTTAATCCGCTTTACCTATAATAATACATGCAGGAGCAGACTGCTTCATGATGTGTTCTCCATGTACACCTATTTCCATTGCATGTCCGTGACCAGGTTTTAATAATACAGGGACCATTCTGTTGTGTGAAGAGGCGAATAAAAACATGCAAGAAAAATACTTTCTCCCCATTCACATTCCTGTAATAGAATTCAAGGTTTATTGGGTCAACATTATCCCTAACCCCACCTTCTTAAGCAAACTCTGAAACTACTATGAGTATGAGCTGTAAATCCTAGACAAGATTTGGTATTATAACGCTACAGATCTGCAGTTCTGGGTTGGGCTGGATTTGTGCCAGGGACATTTAAGCCGTATTTAAGTTTCTTGTTACTGAGATTAATTATGTTTCTAAATCAGTAGAGGAGGTATTGTTCTGATATTAGATTTACTGAATGGAATATCCTTGGTATAACTGATCCTTAGTATAACTGATTAGAAGAAGAATCTCAGCAACACCACAGCAGACACCTCAGTGTGTGAAATGTGCTAATCTCTAATGTCATCAGACACCGTCTGAAATATTCTCTTCTCAGAGGATGTGGATTAAAATTCACACATTGGTTATCCAGCTTAATTTCCTCTGTAGTACCAGCAGGGTTGAAATTGTTTTAAATCCACCTAATATGTGTATGATCCAAGCTCTTCTTTCCTTTGACTAATATCTAAAAATTAATTCAAAGTAAGAGAACATCCCTTCAAATAATGCATGTCATGAAGGATTGGTACTTACATATTGTTTTATGCAGTGATAAAATGACAGAAAAAGAGCTGCAGGGATTTTTTATCCACAGTCTAAGCAGTTTTACAGTATTAAGTTCCCAGCATCTTTCCTCAAATTGCTTGTTTGCTCAAATTACTATGGTGGCAGTTGTCTCAAAGGGCTACTTATCTTTTCTGGAACTGCATATCTGCACATGATTACAGGTTTTAACCACAGTTCACTGATTCGCTACAAAACATAAAAAAGAAGGAAGACACAAGCAAGCAAAACAGTTAGAACTTCATATAATATTTTGTGTTTGATGTTGCTCCTTCACTTATACTGTTTTATTACTGATTATATCAAATTCTTGATAAAAAAAAAATCCTTGCACAGAAACACTGATTGTGCTTATGTTAGCATGATTTTGCTAAATGCACCACCCTTTGCACACATAAGTGTGAGAAATGTAATGTTGGTGAAGGGAGATGCTATAAGCAGAGGTTTAATTAAGTTGTTCTCATTATATCTAATGAGGGTTGAATTGATAGGAGCAAAAAAATGAAATTAATCATGATCAGATAAATACATTAATAAATAAAAAAGGTAGGTTTACATACTGAATTTTATTGAACACATCACGTCAAATTCATGCCGCTTCATTTCCTTTTTTACATCAAACTAATACACTCTTTTTTTTTTTATAGCTGTCTGTCTAGAAATTAGGACAAACTCATTTGTTAAAAGCAATGTGCAGTGTCTGCACATCCTCTTTCTGTGTGATTGACTCTTCCTCCTGGTACAAATCAACAGCGGTTTAATAACAAGCATATAATAAAAAATAACAAGTCCACCAAATATTATAATAATTATTATTATTTTCTGATTTGCAATAGTGTTTTTTTCTTCCAATAACACATGCTGCTTTTTTAAGTACCATATTAATTACTTTCCAGAAGGCATAGATTTCTTTATCTTCTTACATTTTACTTGTTTCTATCATCTCTCATGTCTGCCCATATACCATTGACATTCAATTTGTTGTGTGTCTTGTAGGTGGAGATCTTCAAGCAAAATAGCTTAGTTAATTGTGTCATTTGAACTCTTGCATAAGCTGTGACTGTCAGTGACATGACGTGTGTGTGTGTGTGTGTGTCTTCGTTCATTAATATTAAATGTTAATTATTCTAATGAAACCCTGAGAGTCTGTTGCAATCAAATGTAACAACTAAATATACATCTTACCTTTTGAAGCCTTTTGAAAATGATCACCATGTGCTTAAGGTAAATATGTGGTTATTTTGGAGACAGTGTACAAAGTGTGTGGTACTGTGGGTTGTGATACAGTATGGTACTAAATGTTAATGTTATTGTGTCCACCTACTCTGAATGATAATTTACACAACAAGCATAAAAAGACAATGATATTTTTTGTACAGGCTAGAAAAGTGAAGTGACTGGGTCTTCTTTATAAAATAAAAAAGAGCTTTGAGTATTGTTTAAAGTGTTTTTTTTTAATTACCAACTACTTGAAAAGGTATGTATCAAAATAATAGTTACATGGTAAAATAAACTGAAAAATGGCCTATTCATATTTTTGCAAATATACTGTGCTTTAATTTTCAAATGAAATATCACCTAATGTGTAAGAAACTAAAATGTTACACTGTTATGTAGCTGCTAATAAAGAACAGATGGAAGTTTACTCAAAGGTTCAAAGTGAAACCTACTGTCAGCTAACATATTCATAGTCACTGGTACACATGAAAGCTGCACACAGAAGTCATAGAGTATCACTTTGTGTAAAATTAAAGCCGTCTGTGGCTCGTCTCTAAGGTGTCCACTTCATTTAACAGTTTTAGGGGACATAAAATCTGTCTACAGCATTGCAGCCATCAGTATTCAGTCTAATTTAATTTAGCCAAATCTCCATCATCTTTCCAAAATTATCCCTTACCTAACTTGAGCTCATTGCATTATTGGATCTGAGCATAGCCTATTCAGAGGCTGAAATGACTTTTGGTGTCTCTGAGAAGAAGTGATGAAATGTAACAGCATTCACTTTACTTTCCCCTTCTCATCCCAGTCTCTTGTGCCCTCATCCTTGAAGTTATTATCAATCATTCTCCACTCCGGTGACTCAGAGAACTTGAATGCAGATGATCACAGTGTGCAGAACAGGCCCTCACTTTGCCACTTATCATGAGCATTTGTTGTAATGACAATTCATAATGAACGACAAAAAGGAATTGTTTCCTTTGCAGCAGCTCAAGTTAGCCTTGGTAGGCTGTCATTGAGTCTCATTTTGGGGCTTTAAGAAAATTCCCTTTGAAACAAAACTTTTAAGTTTTGCAAAAGGGGATGAAGGTTAAACATTGTACACATTGTATGCTGAGATAAATTACATCTCAGGAGAGCTAGAGTTTATTAGTTTTATCAAATAATTCAACAATGATAAAAGTTAATCTTTTATAGTGCAATTTTAAACTTAATATTTTTTGGGAGTTAGAATAAATTACTCAGATAAAGACATCTTTATGAGTTTGTATGCCACTTTAATCTACAATGGCACAGTAAGAAATCAGAGGAATTACACAAAGATTAATTCTATTGCCATCAGTGCAAACTTAAAATCAAACATAATACTGTTTATAATGAATACATCAAGTTCTGACTTCAAGCAGATAGCACCCCCTATTTGTTACATGTCCTCTTTTAAAATATGTATAACTGTTTACATTTAAATTGTTGATTTGCCAACTTGTTTGACTCTCTGTACTGTAACAGTTAATAGTGTTTTAACGCTCAGCACATAATTTTCTTAAATTCAAAGTCAACTCATTTTTGGATCAGTTCTGGCCAGCATTATTAAGGGCATTCACCCTTTGTGCGTGTTGGGCTGTACAAAGGTACTTTGTATGGGCTCCTGCTCTCTGTAGCCAAAATCATGACAGACAGAGAAAAGGGAGTCAACACTCAGTCTGCCAATCAAACACAATTAAACCAGAATGCTTCCTGTTACCTGGGGGATTCTCTCACATCTGATGCTGAAAGATCGATAAGGCAAAGAGATTTAAAAAAAAGAGGAAAAAAAAACAGAATGATGAAGTGTTTGGAGTTCACATGAAGGCCTTGGTTGGTTGGTGCTAGATAACAAGCTGGCTGATATATATATATATATATATATATATATATATATGTGTGTGTGTATTTAATTCTGCAGCACTAGCTATTTAACAATGAATATTATAAT
>JAQMCX010000050.1:9642829-9664560 GCA_029814765.1 Acanthurus leucopareius
ATATATATATATATATATATATATATATATATACACACACACACACACACACACACACACACACACACACACACACATATATATATATTTTTTTTTTTCCTGATGTTATTGATATCCAACCTATTTTAATGAACTAAGGCTTGCTGCATATTTAAACATAATCTTGCAGAGTTGGGGAAAGCTCTTCATACTGATGTGTTGATTGAAAATTCTAAATTGCTTTTGGTTGTGAAGGTTGTTTTAAGGTGTCTTAAAACAAAAAGGCCATTAGAAAAGCTTATCATATGATGCGAAGAGGAAATCAGGAATAGGCTCAACGGAGCAGACAGGCATCCATTTGGAAATGATGCTATTTGTGTGCTCAGATTTTGAGCGTTCATGTGTCACTAATTCTAACTTGAGCCCACATTTAAGATTTTTAAGGTTGCCGTTAACAGATGATGATGTTCCATGATGTGATAAATAATATACTGATCATGATCACAGACTGATTCATCCTTCAGTGAGTGTGGGCCTTCTCATCTCTTGATAATGCTTTGAGCTGTAGCCGATATCCAATAACTAAGCCAGTCATGCAGTCTCCCTCACCATTATATTGTGCAGTTGAAGCGGCTTAGAGAGTATTATTAGGGTGAAGCATGCTTTGAATTATTTTAATTTATCCCAGATACATTGGTGAATCGAGAACCCGAGCCAAAAGTGGCCTAGAATGGAAACTGAGAATTCATTCTTCATTCACGAGCCCTATAGGCCAAAGGAAGCCTTGGATAAGAAGTACAGTTAGAGATTAGTGTGGATCAAAGTGGAGATTAGAGAGGATGGCAAACACATTGATGCACCTAATTATCAAGTCTGTGAAATTTGATGAATCACTTTGAATCTCACAGACGTCGTGACTGAAGTGTTGGTATGTGTAGACTTTCTCTCATTGACTCTACATGCTAAACTAATTCTGCAGTGGAAATATGCGATGGCAGCGAGTACAGTTGAAACAGGGAAAGGCAAAGAGGGATATCAAACATGAGACAGAGAGAGAAAGACAAGCTTGCTATGCCAGACAACCTGAGGTGACACTAAGACTGATAGAGCAGAATGAAAACGAGCGACGTGTGACACATTTGCAGGCCCACAGACTTTGCTTTCTTCGTATGACCCCTCACAACACACCTGACTACATTATTTCATTGCCTCTGAGCCTTGCAGGATATCAGTAGTGATGTCTCATACCCTCCAAAACAACATCATGAATAATGAATGCCAGATCTCAAAATAAAAACCTCACATTATTAATGTTCTCAGAGCATCCTTTAAAAGGGGCAGCTGCACTGTGGGTGCCACAGCAGAGCCCAACCCCCCCCCAACTCTGTCTCTGAGTAGGTAGATAGATAGTATTTTGTTAAAACATCAGATGGAAGGTATTATAATGTGTTTTATCAAAATAATCCTAAAAAAAAAATTCAGAGAATAACAAATGCCAGTTGTTTTGATATGAATTTTAAAGTGTGAAAGTAATTTCTAGCAGTTGCAGATGAGAGCAAGTGGCTCAGGTTTTGTATTTTATGTATATCCCTCAAAATATAGCATCACTTTCACAAGAAAATTAGCATTATTGCGCTCTGGGCCTATGTGCTTTTAACTCCTTATATGTAGATAAACCTATGCTATGTGTATGTTAATTCCTTTTGACAACTGGATTAGATGCACATGGCATACCCAACATGACTATTTCATTATCTAATTGCATCCCAACACATGTATTATTCAGACCATGACAACATAATATATAAGGGAAAGGGAGAAATCTGTCTGTCTCATCTTGTCACTGACTGGCCTTCACTGTTTTTTCCTCTCTTGGTGTCAAATCACCAGCTTTTTGTGGGCTGGCCTAATAGAGAGATGTTAAAGAGCATAGCATGGTGAAATAATTAATAAATGTTTTTAAAGGCGACATCACTACTGCGTCTATAATTCACATTGTTAATGTTGAGCAATCTTCATTTTATGAGGAAACTAAAAGCATAACCAATAATCTATACTGGAACATTCCTTTTAAGTACTTTTTTTTGCTCGGCCTGGCCACTTCAGCAATAACTGGCCTCCTGAGTCTTGTATGTGTCTTGCCCTTTCAGAGAACAAGGTCACATTGTTTACAATGGCAGCACTGCGTCTCTTTACTGTCCTCCAAGGACAGAGTGATCTTTACCATGATGTTTCTATAGTGTTCAAGGGGGCTTGAGCTCGCATGAGTAAAAATACATAAAATTCATGTGTTGTGTTAGCTAGAAAGACGTGGAGAAATGCATTTTTATTGAACAAATGAATAGAAATAAAGGTGACTTTTTCTCTCAACAATATCTTAGTCTTTCGAAAGCTTCACTCTGAGGATGCAGGTGTATCCACCTGCAAAGAGTGTCTGGTCCCAGAAGCTCCACAGATCAGGATAAAGGGCATGGCCTCCAGTGATGGTTTCCACACAGCAAATAAGACCTAAAATAGTACAGGCTGGTCACCAGAGATCCACAGACTCCCAGTTGGACAAAGTAAAAGCTTTAAATCAGAACCATTAGGCAAGGCTGTCATACAGCAACATGACACAAATTATGGAAGAGAGCACTCAGAAATGACCTCAGCCGTCACATGTGAATGAAATGAAAATGCTGTAGACTCAAAAGAGTATTAAACAAAAACCCTGCACTGCTATCTTGAAGAACAAAGTGGGCATGTTAATGGTTTTCATTCACATCTCTGGCCAGAGTCAAGGAAAAATGTGAGGCAATGAAGAAAGGAGTGGAAAAAAATGGAGTTATTTTATGAAGGCTCCTTCGATTGGAAAGCAAGAGGGTGGTGCTCTTTACCACAATATGCCAGACACACAGACAGACAGGTCGACAGTTATGAAGACAAATGAATGATGCAACGCCTTTAGTGCTGAGGGAAAACGAGATCAGATGTTGACAGCCAAATGGGCAGATCCCTGGTCTGGCATTCAAATATTTTCTCACGTCTGCTATCATGTGGTCTGTATATACACACTCCTCTCCCCCACTATGTGTGTTGTGCAATATGACTGAGTTTAGTATAATATGTGCTGTACAGCAGGTTGCCTGAGATAAGCGTTTCACAAGCAATAATCTCTCTGAAGTCCTGAAGTCTCCTGTGTCAGCCTCCATGCTAAAAATCTGCAACGTGTATTTCATAATTCATAATTCATAACACAGAGCCAGCATTTATAAATGGGGTTTATAAAAGTGCTGAAGCCTGAGAGAGATTATGACTGTTGTGTTAAACTGTTTTCTCAACTGTCAAACTTATCACATGTGCTTTACATTCATCCCATTCTGTGACTGTGTGGTTAGTCTTTTCCTCACAGTGATGTCTCATATTCTCTCATATTTGAGCCTACATTGTTTGAGAAATACAAATAGATATGAGACATACATCCCTATATAAACACAGGTTGTCGTGGGAGAGCAATCCTGTGTGACAATCAGCCTGGGGCCACAGTCACACTGTCATCCAGCAAACAGACAAGGGCAGTCGGTAGGTGGCAGTCGTGTCCCATTTGCCAGAGACACATGGGAGGAGTTGTTCTCCCCCTCTCGCTCTCTCTCTCTCTCTCTTTCTGTCTCCTCTGTCTTTCTAAAGCTCTCTCTCTCTCACTGTGTTTATGTGAGTGTGTTTTTCCTCTTTTAAGCATGCATTGCGCGCTCAAACAATAATTCGCATTTGGTTTGCCTCTATTAAAACTGACCAATGAATGAGAAGGACAAAGGTCAAGAATCAGTTAATTAATGACAATCCTCCGGGTGTGATTCGGCGCATGGGCTCCCCGCAGTAGAGAATTTCTTAGGAGCCTTAAGTTCCCCCAGAGAAAGACTGACAGAGAGGAAAAAACAATTTCCCTGCCCTCCCTGCCACAGTCCTGCGGCTGCCGAACCACCAGCAATGACTGGCGGAAGTCACACTTGGAGAGAACAGCTTGTCAGTGGGAGGTAACCTACATGATGCCCCCCACCCCTCCCTCCCTCTCGTGCACTTATCAATTCAGTGTCCGTCCGTGCTGCGCCGTGCGTTATATTTGGGTAAGTAAAGCCGAGCGCACTGAAGCACTGAAAAAGCGCACCGATGGATGCTGCCTGGGTGCGCGTATTGGAACGCGGTAATCTGTGATCATATCTGAAGCAGCTTTAAACACAAAGCAGCCGACAGGAGAGAGGAAAACAGGACTTGGACCATCAGCACTCTGTGGATAAATAACCCTTACAACAATTTCTTACCCCGTGTGTGTCATATCAATGGATAGGCGAGGCTTGAATAGGCATACACAGATGCAACGAGGGCGCAGAAGTGATGACTACCTTTGGTGAACTATAGCTCCCATCCAGACGGGGAAATCAAGGCTCGACGCGGTAATCATGTAAAAAAAAGCCGCTTTTGGTTGTAAAAGTCCTTACACTTGAAGCGGGTGCATGCATGCTGATGGGGTTTTAAAGGCTTCTTGAGGATACCTGCTATTTTTTTCCCTTTCGATGTTGCATCTTAGTTTAACGCATTTTTACTCTCGGAAATGGAGAACGGAGCATCCTGAAGAGAAGAGAGAGCTACTGTTTAATCTCGGCAACTTTATCATCTCTTTCATGTAAAGGATACCTATTGAGTCACTGAACTGCGGGACTTCTTTCATCGATATAAGCAGCAGGGGGCAAAAAAGAAATAAGCATCTTTGAATCCGCACTGGGCTGTGAGATGAAATCTAATCAGATTCAGCAGGGTGAATGATGACTGAGAAGTAAAGGGGACTTGAAGAAAAGTTGCATTTGAAAACGATAGAGAGCAGGACGTTAAAAGAACCCCACCTCTGCCCCCCTCAAGGTATGGATGATGAGCTGTCGTACAGTCTAATGACGGGCTTTCCAGGATGTATCTACTTGGAAACTGACCACACGAGGTTCCCTGTTCTCTGCGTGCTGTGGAGAGCTTACTTTTTCAACGTTTTAATTTAGATCTCAAAAATAGAAAGAGAAAAAAAAAACAGTTCTAAAATTGCATTCGCATAACTCATCCTTTGGAGAAAATCTGGGACCACACTGGGTAGAGCTTTGCATCGGGAGAGTAGTTCAGCCATGGCACTTGTGGGTGCCTCCGTGCTATGTGCGTCCTGAAAAAAAAGAGGAAATATCGGGTGCATTAGGCTATCATCACTGTGAGAGATGTCATCCTGACTGATGTGTGGATTACATGCCACGTCGTTCTAAGTGTGGGAGCGCAATGTGTCTGACAAGAAAATATCACCACGGATTCTGCAAAATCGCCTGAGAATTGCGGATGTTTTTTCGATGCAGTTTTTTGGGGAGGGAGCGGAAGAGGGACCGTTCTCCGTCCAAAGCAGCGATCCTGCAGACCCGAGCATCTTTGTAAACAAGTAAGTTATTGTTTGTTGTGTTAAAAGAAAAAAAAAAGGACGTCGGTTTGTACCAACAACTATTTCACCCAGGCTGGTCTGCCCGTTGTTGTGTCTACATGTGGTAGTTTTTCTTCTTCCTTTGATGGCTGTGATGATGGGAACTAAATCAGGGCACAGCATCCCCACAGGCTTTCCCCTGACTGATACTGCGGCCTCTAACTAAAAGATCTCTAATCACGCACTGATTTGGAAGATAAGGAAAAGATGCGCGCGCTCGTGTTGGGTCTGCTTGCGTTTCACAGCGCGCCCTTGAGTTAAGTGCGCGAGCATTCACCTCAGATGTCATGATCAGTAAAATATAAAGAGTGAGAGTTTGGCTTTCTGCAAGGCAGATAAAGAGAATTAGGCTAAATTTGCGAAAAAGAGACGCAATTTATGTGCTTTTCACATAATAACATGTTGAATGCGGACAAGGCAACTGCAATCCATCCATTTTACACATGCATACATCACATCTATCTTCTTCTCCTTCTTCTGTCCTCTTCGCGTGGTTGACACAGAAGGCGCCTCTGTGGTTGCCTACGAGGGAGCTGTCCTTCTTACCGTGGTGCTGAAATTAAAATCTGCCGTTTCTCTCTCTGCCTCTGCTCAGCTGGAGAAGGGATGAATGTTGTAGTTCATGGCTCGAAAATGTGAGCTACTAGTCTGCAGCATTAATCCTTCCCCAGTATGCAACAAAGCAACAGATGACACATTTGAGGGTTTATGTCTGAGATACATAAGTAGTTAAAAAGGGAGTTATAGTTGAACCAAGTTACATTGTTATCACTATTTAACAAGTTAAATAGCTGTATAGAGGAACTAAAAGCAAAAAAATGGAGACAGCTTATGTGGCTGTATTATATATTGTCATGCACCAGGAGTCTATCTGTCCATATGTCCCCATCTGAATCCCTGAATTAAGAATTAAGACTATTTTAAGCTGAGCATCTCCTTGGACAAAGGTTAGTAGAAACACTGTTAATTTTTCATGTGGGTACTTTTGTGGGCTTAAAAAATAGATGTCTGTCATGTTGGAGAAAAACAAGTGTTGGTGGTAAAAGCATAAATAGAGATTGCTGTCACTCCTCAGACAAATAATGAATTGCATCTCTTACCTGTGAAAGTGAGAAGCATGGTGGACATTATTCACTCACTGCGAAAAAAAAAGCCCTCCATATGATGGAGTGACATTGCCTTGGGGAGACAAATTAGACGGCTGATTTTATGTTTTTGCCCTGTCAGAGGCTTTAGTGTGATAAATCCCCCCTACATATTCCCAAGATTGCAGTTGTTTGTTGGCAACTGGTGCAGAGTGATTCATAGTAATAAGTAGAGAGACTATTCCTCCTCCCCATTTAACACTTCTCAAACCTTTTCATCCCTCTGGAGATTTTTGTGGAGATGGATGTGGATCAGTGTTTGTTTATTTCACTCTGCTAGGGTGACAACAGCTGTATCCCCTGTGTGTCCCTATTAGTCCTACTAAGCAGTGGGAAACAGCGTCAGAGCAGGTGCAGCAGAGGGACCAAGAGGGACTTCCTGCTGCTCACACAAAGCCAGTCTTCAGCTGATAATGTTGCTACCGTAGACATCTATTTTATTTCCAATTTCTCCAGCCATTGTTGTCTGACTTATCTATTGAAAATCATTTCAAGCAGCCGTGTCAGAAAATTAATGAACTTGTCAGCAAGAAAAGGGCACTACTGCAATGAGGTGCCAGGGTCTTGCAAAGCGACGGACTGTATACCCATGTTCCCTTCCCACACTCCCTTTGTCATTTTTTTTCTCCCCTCCTCAGACTGTGACTAAGTTCAGATCAGGGCCAGCACTTTGTGCCATATAATAAAATGTTCATTTCTCAAATCGGATTAATCTCTGTAAAGCCCAGCTTAAGACACCATTAGCATTCATTTCTTTCACTGTTGGGGACTCGTATCAATAATGGAACCACCCCTACTTTTTTCATCTTCTCTGGGTATAAAACCTCACAGGGGGTTTCAGTCAATGAGAAGGGGAAAAGTTGCAGGGATCCGTTATCTGCTCCCTTGCCTATTGTATTGGAGACCAGCAGTGCAATGCAGGAGGTCTGAAGTAGTGGGCAAGATATGAGCTGGGAGCCCTCATGTTGGAGGTGAAAACAGCCATAAAGATAAACAAACAACATAAAGATGAGCCTGACAGCACCCATTTAATGGATTAGCTGATACTCAAGTCTGAGCACAAAAGGACATAATTTTTCATTAATTTTGATGGTTTCATTTTGTCCTTGATTCCACATTACACATGTTCAAATATTTAGTGTGCTGCATTTATACTCCTACAATAGCCTGCAGCACACATTCCCACTGGAAAAAGCAACAGTTAATATACACATAACTGTGCCTTTTTTTGTTGTTGTTAATATCTATATTGTGCTCAGTTTATGACAATCCACATAATTATACCCAGTTAGTCCTTGTCAGTTTTCAGCGGAGAAAATATGAATGTGTAACGATTTTGAGGTCAAGTCAGAGGCAGAAGTGCTGCAAGTTGAAGCTTTGCAAAGTGTATTGTGGCTGTTAATGTTAATTTAATACAAAGAGACATCTTTGTGCTAATTAATCAAGTAGAATTTTAGAAATATGCTAGATAATCATCTTAAATTGAATTGATGGGTTGAAGATGCTTCAGTAAGCTGATAATGAGTAAGCTCTAACATGACGGTCACTGACAGGATGTTGCAAGTCTTCTGCCGAGGCAGCTATTGTGAAGGTGATAGAAACCCACCTGAATTCTTGTAAACTGTGCTGCTGGTGATGACACATACACTACTTGAGAGAGAGTGGTGTGGTCAGATTGATTGGTTGTAAAAATGTAGCAATTTGTCACAGTTTTGTCACTGCACATTCACTGTCACAATAGTCTTTACTGAGTCCCTGTTCAGTTTTACTGTTGTGGATGATCATCTGAAACCTGAGACTGTACGTTGATCATGCTTTTATGATATAATCAAGTCTTTCAACCAGACACTGTCAAGCTTCTCAGTCGCAGCACACACACACACACACACACACACACACACACACACACACACACACAGACCTGAACGGTGTCTGCTGGAGCTCCACTCATTAGTCATCCTCTCTGGAATGTCTGGCTGAATGTTCTGTCCAGGTAAAGAACAGCTGAGCAGGAGGAAGGCCGCAGCACATTCCGTCAGTCGATGGATTAATCAATTGGTGTTCCAACTCAGCCCATCCATCTCTGGGAATAATCTGGGAGACATCATAAAAGTGCCATTCTGTCATTTTAGAGGCCAGGGAGCAGTGCTGCTTTTTATTTATTTTTTTACTGACTCTCTCCACTGCCACTCTTATCATGGGAACAGAAGTGGATTAAATGGAATGTAGATGAGGGTTTTTCAGCATGGCAACATTGCGAGGTGTTTGCTTGTGTTTTTTCGCTATTTTGAAACAACAACAGCTTAAAATATTTTCGCTGCTGTGACTCAGGGCTAAACCGGAATTCTTCCAACTCACTCTCTATCTCACTGTTTCCTCACTTCCTTCGTCAAATTCAGCTAAGAGCACTGACCTGAATTCATGGCGCATCATTACTCACCACTTGCCTTACATCACCCACCTTGCCAGTTGTGTTGATCGTGTCTTTTTGACTTAGTAATCTTCACCTCCCTCTCCGCTGCCACTCTGTCTTTTCTTGACCTCACTGTAATGTCACGTGGTGCTAAAATGAGAGTGACAGCACCCGAGGTAGGGCTGATGTGACTCTCTCTGTCTCACACACACGCATGCATGCACAAACACACACATTAATAGAAATATACACATATGCACCACTGTCATTCTCTCTGCCTTCAGGGCATCAAGGCAGCGTCTGTTTAAAGTGATACTGACCCAGGCCACCACATTAATTCCTGCTGCTAAATTAAAAGGTTAAATGGGCTGGGAAAGGGTGGCAGACTGTCTCTTACTGCCTCCTTTTTATTTTTACTGATTGTGCCCTATGGAGGTAAGATATTTAAGTCCTCCTTTGGGGAAAAAAAGCAAAGGACAATAAAAAAGAGAACTGAAGGCAGGCTAGGTAAGGAGACCTTCCTCTCAAGTGCTATCTCCCCAATCTTTTGCTGTTGACAGTGGAATTTCGAGTGAGCTGAGCGTGCTCTCCATAACTCAAAGTTAAAAACATTTGAACTGGAGCGATGCCCTTCAAACAGGTTTTTAGTGGTCGCATAGCAACAGAACCATGACTAGCACATCCCCAGGCAGCTTATGAGCTGCTAGCTAAAATAGAGGTTGTCAATGGACACCAGACATCAGTGACAAAACCAGTGAGAATCTGAATTTATTAATGTTGGCGAACCTTTAGTCTGCTACAAATGAGGTTTATTTTTGAGGTCTACTGTATGAATGCTTTTCCTTTATGTGGCCTGTATACTGTCAACCAAACTAGTCGCTATCTCAATCTTAGAGGGGAAAAAAAGCACTTTTTTACAGTAGAAACAACCATGTGTGTGTGTGCGCGCAGAGGGATGTACTGGTTACCTTTTTACCTGTAGTGTTGCTTTTGAGATGAAAAGAAAAATGCCCTGTAGCTGTAATGGATACTTGACCTGTGAGAGCGGATGGGCTTCTCCCAGTGGAGAAGAAACATTTTTTTCATACAATGTTTTGTCCATAACAAATTGCAAGCTCTATCTGCAGGGGTAGTTGCAAGAGATTCAGTATCCTGCTCTCCAAGGAAGCCAAAATTACATTTCATATTCCAGTGAAGGATTCACAGAGAGAAATTATCAAAATAAAGAAAAAGTGGAAGTAGGTTGTACTGAAGGACAAAAAAAAACAAAACTGTCTCAACCCTGCATCTGTTGCAATGTGTATGAATCAAATTGTGCAAAAAAATTAAATGAAAACCTCAGCTGCTCTTTGAAAAATACCTCACAAAGCTGTTATCTACGAGAAAAAAAAATTAAAACGCATTTCAGTAACCCTCATAAGGGTTTGATCCTTGTGCATTCAAACAAGTTAGTGCAAACTATCCTTAACGTGCCTTGACTACTGGACAAGCAGCTGTTCATTTATTGGTTAACAGAAAAATAAATAAATAAAAGCATTACTTCCTCATGGGTGCATATTGTTTTGAAATGAAAGCTAATAAGTTCTGCTTTGAGGAAAAAGACAGCAATAATGAGAAATCTTCATGCACACCTGCACAATTTAATTGAATCACTTTACATCAAACTTTAAATGGAAGGTTTGACCTTTATGATTGTGAATCTCTCTTTGCTTTTAATTATCACATTATGCACATTGCAGTAATGTGCTCTTAAGACCCAAGTATACAGTATGTTAGGTGTCTCATAATCAAAAGCCATCCAGTGTCATGCCACAGCAGTGTGTGTGTGTGAGCAAAAGCGCATGTGCGTGCCCTCTTAAACCAATGCCTTCTGGAGACCCAGGGGTGCAGAATGAGTGTCTGAGATCTGGACATCTGGGCCAAGCTTTGCCGTCTGTCTCCCTGATCTGCTTTTTAACTCATAAACCCAATCAGGCTGGCAATCAGATGGTAGCTCAGCTCAACTACGTGGCAGGAGTCTGGTCATCAGTCAGAGCCCCACAATACAACACAGCGTGATCACACCCCAGCTAGCAGTCACACATTCTCAGGCTGTTGAGTTGTACATTACACCTTTGATCATTCCGAGGGAAAAAAAAAAAAGCTTGAAATTTTTCAACCTACAATAACACTCCAGTACGCTAAATCACAAGGAAACACTGGTAAATATTTGGCTCATCCAAAAACCTTACAGAAACATGTCAGAATGCACTCAGTTTGTGGCAGACTTCATACTCTGTTCTGTGCTCACAATTATTTATGTTTTTACTCACAAGTGCATGTGCATGCATGTGAACCTGATGTGTGCATTTATCTGAGTGCATACCCGCATGTCTTTGTGTGTGGGTTTTTTTTCACTATCCACTCAACCTGTTAGTCTCTGACCTTAATGTGTCACTCATCCTGGCACCTGCATGTAGGCAAGGCTGCCCTACTATGATAGTTTTGATCTGACAAGGATAGACTTACACTTGATTTAATCCAAGTTGTCTCTATGGAGTCTGTTGAGGTACCAGTCTGTTTCACTGCTCAGGTCAAGGCCTTGTGACAGGGGCTGTCAGTCTGCTCCTCTGCTGCATGTGTGCGAGAGGAAAGAAAATGGTTTGAGCTTCAAAACAAAGCTACAGAGAGGCCTGAATGAATAGAGAGAGCATGCATGCCTGGTTAATGAGCAAACTCCCTTATAGATGACACAAATGAATCCTGAGCAGATGCTGCCTCATGTAATAAAACAATGCATTTGTTTCCAATCAAGAAGCTTTATTTTTCTGTTTCATTGTAAAGTTTAAATGCCATGCCTTTGTGCTCTTTAGAATATATTCAGATAATAATAAGACTGCAATGAAAGATATTATGAACAGAAAAACAAATGGATATAAATAAGTATGATTAACACATCTTTGCACAACAACAACTACTAAAAGTTCTTAATCGCTGACAAATATTACTCTCTCAGCAGCTGTGTGTATAAGAAATGAAAAACATATCTGACGAATATAAGAATTAGTTGAGAGGCAGTAGAGATGTAGCCAATCATGCTTGATGAGAAGAGCATAACATGTGTGTGTGTGTGTGTGTGTGTGTGCGTTTGTGCGCGCGCGGGTGCATGTGTGTGTGTATGAGTCTGTGTATGTCTGTGCCTGCAGCCCAATGGCTAGCCTCCTGCAGCCCGTGCCAGACTCCTCAGCATTTGGCTGCATCCCGTCTGTCACTAAGGAGAGAAAATAGTCACACAACATTCAAGGCCTTGTCATATTTCATTTTCTTTTAGAGAATAAATTAACATAATTTAACCATTGGAAGATATGTCTGAGTGGAAATGTAAGCTTATTGTTTCAAATGTATGTACTACAAAAATGATCTAAGTAAGCAAAAAAAATCAGAGTATATTAAAATGGAATATCTAGATGTTACGTGTAAATGATATTCTAGTGCTGATTATGAAATATTATCAGATCAAACATCCAACCCAAAGAAATATTATAATTAAGATGAGAAAATGAATTCACTCTGTTTGTTGAAAAATATCTACAAAGCTATCACTTAAAAAAATGTGTTCTTAAGAAGTTATTTAGTCTTTTATTACATTTCAAAAGCTTTTTACCTCCAAGAACCTGCCAGTGGGGTAAGATCAGGTCAAACAGTTCTAATCTGAAATTAGGGTTTTTCAAGAATTTTTTGGATGCGGTAGGTTGCTACATTAACATCAAACTTAATTCAAGTATAGATTTGTACCTACTTCTCAAAGAAAGTGGTTTGTATGTTAAGGACATTTTTAATGAATCATGTTAGACACACTGGTGTAACAGGCGTGAAACACTGTTCATATGACAGAGACCAGGGTTTAATTCTCGGCAGTGAAACCAGCAGATTGGTTGTGAATTTGTTTTGCCAATGTTTGTTGTTGGGATGCCAGTAAAAGATCATGTTGTTGCTGCATTAGTGACTTTTTGATTAAGTTGATTGCACAGAGGGAGGTTGGATCTGATGGGGGGGTCTCTTTAAATGTTTTTAGGTTCTTCTTCTTCTGATTCTTGGTGGCTAAGATTCAGCTGTGCAATGATTCTTCACATAGCGTGTTTAGCCATTTTGGCACACTCTCCTGGATAGTTTTTTGCTCAATGGCTTGATTCTGGCTGTGAGTACGTTTTTGGATAAAGCAGCATTACATTTTTATTTTCTTTGTATATTAAAGTTCTGTATTTATTGCAGTGAAGTCAGTCAATCAGGTGTTCTATTTCAAAGTGGTGTTGAGTGAATATCCTCTAGCAGCTATGACCTCTCCGGCTAGTCAAGCCATCTGTAGAGTCCTTGATATTTCTTGTATGTGAGTGTGTGGTTTGATCCGTCCCCGCTCTGGAGTCTGTCACAGTGATATAGTGATTATGTTTAGTAACAGCGGAACATTCCGGGCTCTATGTTGACTGCTAATTGGGCTCCAGCGTAACGACTGTGTCATATAAATGACCCAGATCCAGCTCATTGTAATATTCATGAGCTGCGAGGATTGCCTTTTTTCTCTCTGAGCCTGCATAGTGCAAGGGTTTATGAGTTCATGTGTGTTTGTGTGTAAGAATGCGTGGGTGTGGAGGAACAAAGGTTGATCACTGTGTACAGCTCCCCTTTAATTTATCCTTTTGTGTTCCTGAAAAGCATTTGCAGGGCTTGCAACCTTGTTTCTATGATGTGGGTCCCCCCCTCCTTTTCTGAGCGCCATTGATATGAAAAGGTGTGTGTTGATTCTGCATCTGATCTGCAGACAAGTGTTGCAGGGTAATCGGCTCTCTTTGTGTCACATTACGTTGGAAAAGAGACGGGGTAAGACAGATTAGAAACCAGGTGGTGTATGTTAAATCATCCGTTTCAAAAGCAAATTGAGAGCGAGCTGTTTTTGCTGAGGATGACAAAGCTCTTTGGGAGATGTGTGTTTCTTCTGGGGGCAGTGTGGACAGGTTAAAAGGGTCTTCTGTGCCTGATGAAACAGGTGGGACCCCTACAGTCACTGGCATGCGATCCTTCCTCTTCCTCCCCCCAACCGGTGTGCTCTGCATTTGCATAACACTAATCGGAGCATAGAAGAGTGTCTGATTCTTTCTGTATTCATTAGCTTAATCTCTAGGTGTCTCTTTATACTATAAAGGCTCTATCATGTCCTGGCCATCATATTGCATTTTCGCTGCTCTAAGGCACAATTCTGCTGTGCTATTTCTTTTTGCGATGCTTGAATTGGAATGTGGAGTTTTGTAGTTAAAAGAGGTCATATGAATGTGAGGTGTCCCTTACGGCTAAAGAGGGCTAAAGCACTTCAATACGGAAGCAGAACAGAAACAAGTTCTTCCCATTGTTGTCTGAACAAAATCACAATGGACAAGACCGATCGACTGATAAGACAGAACAAGGTCCTTTGAAGGACAAATGAGTGTAACATCCTGATGGTGGAGTGTATTAGTTAGGAAATGCAGCTTCACCATTTCCTTATTACATTCTGTATTAAGAACAAACAACAACAAACTTCTCTGAGCTCTGGACTTATTATGTGACTCTTACCTAATTGGAATTCTTCCTTTTGTTTCATTTCAGTGCTCAGTTTTGTAAGATGAACCTTAATGGCAAATTGTGTTTCCTTGTACAGAGTAAAATGATGCATAAAAAAACACTGGCTTCTGTCTTCCAAAGACAAATTAGATTTTAATGAAGAATGAAAGTGGCTCCGCAGAGTCTCTGATATAACGTCAGATCCAGAGCAGTAACTTTTGTGCAGTGATGAGGCATTCATTACAGCCAGTTAAGAATGGCAGCTATCAATCTGGAAATGAGCTGTGTAAGTCATATAAATTATACTGCAAGTGTAGGAAGTACACCCATAAATGTCAAAAATGCAAATAGACCTCAATGGATGGCTGGGCAAACAGGGGAAGTGTAGAGGAGGGTTTTTTTTTTCTATTCCCAAAAGCAAGGATCCTCCATCCTCTCGTTTAATGCGACAGTGGAAGATTTCATCATTGTGAGGGGAAAGAAATTTACTGACTGAGAGGAGATCTAGTGTTCTCTCTGGTGAAATAGAATAAACATTCTTTAAAAGAATTTTCTGTCACTGTTTATAGACTTTTGTTTCAACATGAGAGGATCAGCGACATTGAGGTTACAGCCTCTGTAAGTGGACACTGATCCAAATGTATTGATGGTGCCATGCTGAAACATGCTAACCAGACATGATTTTATTACTTGATACAAAAGTAAAGCATGACTTTGCCAAGTGGAATGATTTTTTTAAAACTTTTTGTTGACTTTTCATATATTTATATATCACGAGTTTCAACATGAGTTTAAGTCATCATATTACATTAGTGACTGTTAACCTGCAAATGAACCAATTACCTAATTAATAAAAGAGAGTTGTGGTAAAAGAGAGTGCATGAAATAAGAGTGTGTTTGACGCTTTTTAAAATCAAATTTTAATTGAATTTAAAAAAGGATTAATTTGTTATTTCATCTATCACAGTGACATAGTTTAACTTTGAAAGATGGCATAAAGACACACAGCAGTACTGGTGTGTTCACTGGTTCCAGGCTGAATAACAAGCCATTTCACAGCCAGTTGTTGGGCATAACCTGAATTTTGGAGCAAAATAAAATAGTGTGATGTAAAACTTGTTTCAGGGTAAATACCATTTACAGCACCATGAAATTAATCAAAGAGAACTAAATCAAAGAACTTGGACTGTGCTCAGACAATAATAAGCAAAGACAGGGAAAAGCAGCTTTAAGAATGAAGATGCATTAATTATATCTGAGGGGGCAGCGCACCTCCATTCACCTCTGTAGAAACGGGTCGGCATACTGTATTTTGGCACTGAATGCATGAATAGAACTTGCTGCAGGGATGCCATTATCTGTTTTATCATATTGTGAAATGTGTCATACATTTAGTGAAATACCTCACTCACCTTGAAAATGGGTAACAGGCCAAGAAGACTGCTGCGCGTGTTCCAGCCGTCCTGTGTGATGATTGTGGTTTCTGTGGCTTTTGATGTGTTGGACCTGCTCGTGAACTCAGACAGCAAGTTAATGTTCACTTTTTAGATGCCTACTAACCTGCTGCCGCCTGTGACATTGCAGTCCCACTTTCTCTAACTGTGTCTTTGGCTGTCATTCAGCCAGCGGGATTGGGAAGCATTCTCTCTTTCACTCTGCCTTATCAAGGAAGTGTCTGGCATAATAATGTCCCTGCTTCTGGACCTTGCAGTAAACTAGTATTTTGAATGACAGATGCGGTCTCTGTAGAATTTTTAGATGAAATTTTCAGAAGCCATCACATCTCAGATGTAGGCCACAGTTTATGTCTCTGATTAACCTCGAGGTGCAAGAAGAGAAAGATACATACAGACAAATAAAGAAAGCTTGAGGGAACGTGTTAAAATGGAGGATTACACTTTGACATACCGTGGGGAGAGTCCTCCCTTTTTTCCGTGCAGCTGAGGTCCAATGTAATTTGCCTTTTTTAAAACTCAATGCCCAGGGGCTGTTATAGGATTTAAAGACCTTATGAAATGTGCCAGACCACATATGCTAGTAAATTTAAAAGTAAACACAGGGTGCAAGAATGTTGGAGTGAGAAATAGAGAAGTCATATCCTGGCTATTATTCACACACAACATACAGCAGAGAACATTAATACATGAGCTTTCATTACTGTAATTAGAAGAATGTAAATGAGGTTGTATATTGGAAATGCATTAAACTGCTGAGAGACAAGTGGGAAACAAATCAGCTCTACAATCAATATCAGTCAAAGCATTCGTTTTTATTTATTTCAATACTTTTATAATAAGTAAAAAGTGCAAATGATTTGTCTGTCTATTACTAATTAATAGAGAGTCCACTGTGTACAAGAATTCAGGAAAATTCACTGTGTTCCATAAAACTGCACTGAGCCCAATAATACCTATCCCTCAGTATCTATTGTCAGCAAATTTTACCTTCAGGAAGACAGTATTCCCCTAATGGTGAATGGAATAAACTCAAAATACAAAGCAGATCATCAATGGACCAAGCTCAATACTCAGCCATCTTTTCTGTAAAAATCAATATTTTATAAGAGTCAGATTCCACATGCATTACTGTCATAATTTATTTTAAAGAGTGTTAATATGATTTTCTCTCTCTCTCTTTCTCTTTCTCTCTAAAACTCTTGTCCTATCAACTCTGCTCAACACAAAGTACTGTCTTATTCTCCCATCTCCGATATCCTGCTCCACATTTTTCTCTTTCACTAATCTCAATATGCTTTGTGCAGAGTAATTGGTTTAGAGAACTGTTTATCCACAACCTGCACATTTCTCAGCTCATGCAATGCTGAATCCAGTAACCTGTGTGCCTTCAATCATTCAGCCATTCCAGGGGAGTGACAATACCCTGTCTGATTTCAGCTCCACTGTTCCCTCAGTAATGGGAAAGCTAAAGACGGCTGGCTGCTAGGGCATCGCACAAACAAGGCAGGCTCGGGGGGGAGCAAAGCTCCTCCAGAAAGCAAGCACATCAGCGCTATTGTTAGCACATAGCGGGAGATTAGCGCTGATGGCTGTATGTGAGCTAGCAGGCTTGGCTGGTGTTCTGTGTCGGATGCTAACCGAGCCCACCCCTGCTGCCACTGCCACCATGTCACAATTAGCCAGAATAGCTGCAGACATGATTGCTCGCCCTGGTGGCAATGCACTCAATCCATCTCCAAACACTGGGATATCACCACTCTGGAGGTCATTATCAGCATCATGAATACTGCACCCGTTTAGATTGTACACCTTGCCAGATTTAGAAGATACGCCATTCATTGTTCAGTGCACTGATTTCTGAGGCTAATACTCTCACACGAGACACTCCAGGTGTGAATCATCCCCACCAGTTACTTGAATTAAAAACATAAGGTGAAAAAAAGCATAAAAAGTGAACTGCATTGTATTTTCTGGAGCATTCAGTAATATCAAAGTTAAACAAAGGTTCATACTCTAAATGTCAAAGCCAGATTGCAAGAACATTGTAACAACATACAGAGAGATTACAAAGCAACAGAACTTGCAGTCTGTCTCTTTCATTCTTGTTTCCGATACACGTGATGTACACACAGACGCACAACCATGCAGAGTATCTCAGTGCCTGCCTCTGACTGATTACAGTGCATGATTAATTAGTAGACAGATTGCTAAACGGTGGTGAACATGGTTTGATGTGCAGAGGTAAAGAGTAGACTCTCCATGGAATACAGCAATGTCCTCTATGTCCTCCTCTATCTCTCTCCCTTTCTCTCTCTTTCTCTCCCTCTCTCTCTCTGTCTTTCCCTCTCATCTTTCTCTACTATCTATTTCTTCCTCTCTTTCTATATTAAGCTCTTCTGGGTTAATCATTCCTAGAGGACGACAGCACTACAGTGTCGCAAAAAGTGACACACAGCTGTGTGCAGTGAGGGTTCTTGTGCACCCTCTTACAATGATTACAGACCCTTTAAAGGATAACCACGGATCTTACAGCCACTGTCATCAGAACTATACTCTTCAAAAGAGGTGGAAAGTTTTAACGTTCTGTTCTGGCCTCCTCTCGTCTTCACAGAACTGATTCACTTGACCTTATTCCTCATTTATCCTTATATTTGCCTGTCCTTTCATTCTGGAGCCACAAGAGGGTTTTCTAATCTTCATCTTATTATATGGCATTCCTTCACCTATCCGTACAGCCCCGCACCCAATTTTGTTCTGATGCGGTGCGAGCCCGGTGGGAGGCAAGAACGCTAATTTATTTGTTTGCATATGGGGAATATGTCCAGCTCTGATGGATGACTTGGGCTCCGGCAGTCTCTCAGTAGCTCTGGGTTTACAATAGAATTTGCTCTGAGTCTCTCAGAGGACAGCGTCCTCAAATAGAGAGAGGGATAAATGAAACACCCCACACATACAGTACGCACAACATACTGACATTCTCCTTTAGTAAAACCACACAGAAATACGCACACTCAAGAAAACACACACGCGACCTGATTACATATGTCTGCATACATAAAATCACACATGTGCACATAGAAGGCATGCCTCACCAGTGCTTACATATGCATAAATATAATAATAAAAAAATGAAAACAAAAATAATTGGGAGTATGATGATGTAAAACTGCAAAGAAAATATATGTCTTCAGATGTTCTCATATGAAATCAGTGAGTGCTAGTAATCACTTAGTCCGCTCCATGTCCAGATTAGTCTGCATGGTGACTTTCTTAATCATTGTGGTTGCAAACTGTGATGTGATGTGACTGCTAAAATGAAATCTCTCTCTCTGTCGCTCTCTCACTCACTCACTCACACACACATACACACTCACTCCTGGGGTCTCCAGCTAAAGTTAAATGTCTGCCAGCTGAGCGTGTCCCTCAGTTAGGCTTTTGTTTGTCTCCAGCTGAAGCTCTGTAATTTGTCTGCCAGTAATTTGTCAGCAATGAAGGTTTAGGGGTACCAAATTTGTCAGAGGTCCTATTTAAAAACACAAGCTTTGAATTTTCAATAAGCTTAAATTTTACAGCACTTATATTTTTGAAAGAAAAAATGTAAATAATTTGTGTATTTTAGCATTAAGTGTGAGCCTGTGTAGAAATCTAAAAGTACACTGATTTCTATAATGCTTTTCTTTTTATTTTGAAACCAGTCACACAGCTATAGTGTGTGTACGTGTTTGATTGTGTCTTGTTGGGTCTCTTCACACTAAGAATTCATTACTGGCTGAAGTCACACTCCCTGACGCTGCTTTGTTGTAGATGCATTTTGAGTGCTGTGCAAAGCTTGTAGCACTAAGTGCTTCAGCACAATCTGTAATTGGATATGTGTTCAAGTTCAAACTGAAGCAGCACCCTGTCTCATGAGCAGATCTGAAACAAAGCTGTTTACACTGCTGTTTTGATCCATGCTTTTTTGATGCCAAATTAAATGCCCTCGAGACATTTCTGCATTTCTGTAAAACCACAGAGGCCAAGACGCCTGTGACTCGGCAGGATGAACAGCAGGCATGTGGCAGGGGAAATGTACTTCTTCGGTTCATTTCGTCTCTTCACCCACCCTCTCTTTCTCTCTCTCTCTCTTTCTCTCTCTGTGGCTCTCTGCCTGACTCATTCTCGGAATGGGGCTACAAACCATTTCTTGGTCAGGGAGCACCAGTAGTATTGTGGGAGAGCATTTGCACACTTGTTCTATTTTAAAATCCTGGTTATGTAAACCACCAGGAGACAACACCAACGAATAATGATTCACTATAATTCAATTGTGTAACAGGCCTATTTTGACAAGGAAATCTGAGGTGGTGCACGTATGAGATCATTTACAAGGAGGGCTACACTGGTTGATTCATTTTCTGCTCATGGAAATAATGTCATTGTTGACTGAGAGTCAGTGTTGACTTGGGGTAACTTTGGTGTAGTCTAAGTTCCTTTAACTGGTTGCATCTACACGATTTGGGTTCAAAACTGAGTCATTTAGACTTTTTTATGTAGGCTGTTGGTCAAGTGTAGTCACTGCTGGAAAGCCGTCACATCAACCTGTCTGAACTACAGGCAGTTGTTGGATTCCTCCTTGATGTCTCTGATACAGTGCTGGTGAGGACTTAGAACCAAACCAGGGTGTCCTTTGGTAGTATGAAGTAAAATATTCCTCTTTGCTTAAGTTGGTGAAAAAACCTGTGGTTGTCGGTCTGAGTCCACCTGCTGTCTCTGAGAGCCCTCCACCAGCCAGGTCTGGAGAACATGGGTGTTGATCTCATGTCAAGAGGACTGCACCCTGATGTGGGGCAGGGCTGGTGTGGGAGAGTGGGGGCAGACCAATTTGCCAACCAGAGTAACACCCTCTATCTGCAATAGTTTTCTCTGATGCTGAAAGAAACCCACTCTTGGGGGTTGACCCATTTGCACATGTGCCATGGCCAGAAAGGCTGCTTTAAAATTTCTTCTTGGTATTCAAGGCTCAGGGGAAGAATTCCTATTAGCCTCTGGAGCACACCCCTCTCGAGGCTTTGTTATTTAAGACAACTTTGCTGCTTGCTCTAAGTTCAGCTAAGAGAGTTGAATGCAGCTTTTTAGGACTGCGGTTCTTTCTGGTTGAGAGTGATGCATTTAGAGGCATGTTTTCCTCCTCTCTAGGCTAAAGACAGAATGGTATAATTGCATTAGCTATGTCCAGTATGTAAGTTGGCATGTTTCCAAAAGATAACGATACTTAGTGTATTTTTGTGATGGTGTGGCTGGTTAGCCCCTGACTAAGAAACACTTGTAGCTTTATGTCTAGATTAATTATGTATTACTGTATTGTAGTACCTCCAAAACCAAGAGAAAAGTGCAGAGAGAAACTTCTCAATGTGGTCCAGGCACAAACTATGCATAGCTTTGCAGTGGCAATGCCCCTGTGCACTGGGATCAGTGTCCATGACATATGTAATGTGTTCTTTAACATTTCTTTATAATGGCTGTGATGTTCTCTGTTTGTTCTAAAGTATGAAGCTGCATTTTGTGTATGAAAAGTGCTACATGACTTATTATTATTATTATTATTATTATTATTATTATTATTATTATTATTATTATTATTATTATTATGGCAGTGTGATGGACTACTCTCTGTCTGTTCCCCAGGTTCTATCTCTTGGACA
>JAQMCX010000050.1:9664660-9675789 GCA_029814765.1 Acanthurus leucopareius
TTTGTTCTAAAGTATGAAGCTGCATTTTGTGTATGAAAAGTGCTACATGACTTATTATTATTATTATTATCATTATTATTATTATTATTATTATTATTATTATTATTATTATATGTATTGTCTGTTCCTCAGGTTCTATCTCTTGGACATGTCAGCCTCCTTTTCAGGGTTTGTGCTTTCTGGGTTAACAACGTGCTGGTGAAAAGGATGGTGAGGTGTGTGTTGGGTTACAACTGCAGTCCTATGTGCAATGTAAACAGGTTCCTTCCTGTGCACTGTGATGACCTGAGGTTTTCAGGGTGTTTGTTTTTTGACCCCTGCAAGGTTAGTCCACAACTTTAACCACCTCTTTGGGATTTGGCCCACTGCTTCCTCACTTGCTGCAGCCCCAGCTATCAAAATTTGGTGGTTAATAAGATTGGTTGGCTATAGTTTGATGTTATGGCGGGACAAACATTTAATTGGGCTCCATGAGATTACAACAAAGGTTAAGATACTGTAATCCTTGTTCCATAAACACAAGCAAAGCTCTCCACTACAGACCCTGCTGATGTAACATTGAAAGGGGCTACCAGTCTGCAAGTAACCTCACCCTTTTATAGGAAGCAAGATGCATTTGGCCAAATCCTGATTAGCCATCTCCAAATTTTTCTAATTTTCAAATGTCATGAAACCAACATTAAACTGCAGAAAAAAAAACACTAAACACAGTCCAACCCAAACCTCTGTAATAACACAAAACAAAATGTTCTTGTTGCGACCTGTTCAATCAACATTGTTTTCCTGGCTTTAGTGGTGTTATAATTAAACTGCATATTATTACCAGGTAGTGCTGTCCCCCCCATTAGCAGCCTACCTGAGTAAAACAAAACAATTTTTTTTGGTTAGATCTTCATTTAATGTAAAACTCTTCAATATCCGCAACGGCAACAGCATGCAAACAAGGCTATTTTAGCCAGCTTATCTGCTGACCTGTAACACGAGACAAATGACCTACTTTATCCTCTCATCTCACCCCCTCTTTAATTTTTCCTCTGTTTTTTTTTTTATATCTGATGTCCTTGATACGTTCAAGGACTCCATATCGATGAGGCCAAATAACTCTGATCATTGAGTATCTCGTTCAATTCTAGCATCTCACACATTATTGCACACATCTTGATAATCTGTGAACAATCTTGTGATACCAGACACAAATGAAAAAGTGAGGCTAAAATAAATGTAGATTTATGATAATCCATGAAGGCCTGTTGTTTGGTGCAACTGTGCAAAAACAATAAGCTTTGTGAAAGCATACAAATCTAATAACCTTAGTTTTTTTTTTTGACTTGAAAGGTAACACAGAGCCTTTTTCACTCATGAGATGCCTTGAGTCATTTTATTTTTTGCAGGCTTTCAACCCTTTTTTATTGACATTTTACTGTAGCAAGAAAGATGAGTGTGTTTAAATGAAACGCCGTTGTTAGCATTCCATCCAGACCTGCTCATATTTTTTTCTCCGTACAAGTCAGAATTTATCCTGCACATTGAAAATAGAAAGATAAAACACTGGCAAATGGCAGTAACATTTTACATAGGTCATGTCGTGCCATGCCTTCTGACCTGGCAGTCCTCCCAGAAAAGAAATAGAGGGGAATCACAGCTGCCGTCTAACGCTTTTTCTCCCCTCTCTCCGTCTCTCTTGCTCTCAGCCATGCGTTACCCCATCCATCCGATCCACATGGGGGGAAGCACAGTCTTAGTTATCATGTTTAATTCGTTTCCCACTGTGTCTCTAGTGTTCTCTGCAAAATTATCAAAGCAGTTTGATCTCTTCTGTTACATACAGTGTGTATGCTAACCAAGTGAGAAAAAGAACATAAGAAGAGAATAAGGGGAGCAACAATACACAGTCTTTAAACAAGTGTGACTAGCTTTTATCTCATTCATTGTTGAATAATTGCTCAATTTCCTATGCACATGTCAGAATATCACTTTAATAAGTAGGTATGAATTTTTTTCCATGCATGTTACGAATAATTAGAGGCTGATGACGACAAAGTGGACAAATATAGACTGTTCATTTGGATAAAAGTGTTATAATTTGTTGGCCCATGAAAAAGAAGAGGTTTGATCATTAAAATGGAGACTGACTTTGTGAAATTTACGTATCTGAGCAGATGAAAACAGTGGCCCCGAGCCAGCACATGTGCACCGTAAGAGCACACGGTAAACTGGAGTATAGTGAGTAATGACCCATGCTGAGATTCTGCTTCAATAATTAAAGTTCATTGCTTTTCCATTGCGCTTTTTTTAAATTTATAGAGTAATTTAATTTGGCATGAGGGGACAAAAAAATAAAGTGCACTTTAGAGTCTAATTGATGCTGGTCTCTTCTTGGTACTGCATCCTCAGCATTCTTCCTCTCCGACCAATGAAGTTAACTAAGTGGGGGATGGAGTGCGGAGAAAAATAGAGGAGGAGAGGGAGGAAGGCGAAGACAGGAACAAGCAAAGGGAAGAGAAAGAAAAGAGGGGAGGTTATCGTGTTTGGGGTTACAAATTTGATTTCTCCTACATCCATTGTTAGCTCATGGCTTTGAGAGGCTGTGAAAGTGGAGTCCATTTTCGTGTTACTGTTGTGAGGGAGATTAGCAGAGGCTGGGCTTGTTTCTATTTGAGGAATAATGAAGAGTGTGTCCCCGTATAAACACTACTCTACTTTTGCAGGCTGTTCTCTATTAGTCCCCTCTCCTCGCAAACCCTTTTCTCTTTCCCTCCATCCAGTGTAAAATCATGTGATGGTGCATCATCCCTCATCCTGTTTTTATTCAGCTTTTTTTAAAAAAGAAAAAAAAAAACAGCAGAGGGGTTTTTGTTGTAGCATAGTAGCCAGGATGTGGAAGAAAGTCATGTGAAAATGGCAAACTACTGGGGTACCATGTTCTCACCAGGTGAGAAATCTTACAGACGAGCTTTGCTGCCATGAAGCATTTTCTTTTTCTGTACTATAGCAACAAAGTCATCTTAATTATGTGCTTGCTGAAAACCTGCAGTGACACGAGGCCTGGATCCCTCCCTAGATGCTAGAGAAGAGAAGGGATTGCCTCACATCAGTCTGAAAGTATGAGCTCCCCTGCATACTTTCTGCAGCACTCTTATTTTTAGTATCTTGACTTTTTGCTGGTATGGGAACCTCCCAAATGGCCTGAATGTAAGGATGCATTTGACACCTTTGTTCATTAAGAGAAATAGGGAGCAGAAAGGCGCTCTTTCATAGGCTCCCATGACAAAACAAGAATGCCTGGAACAGGCCATGGAGAGGCAGCATTACAAAGCTTATGTAGCCTCACTTCTCTGCCTCCCAATAATTCACTCTGGTCCTGGTGGAGTAAAGGTGTCAGCCAAGACATTCACACCGCCAGTTCATCCGAACAGAGAAATGGAATGATGAAAGGAAAAAAACACCAGGGGGGATGGGGGAGGAAGACTGGCTTTTTTAATGACTCTGGAGTGTAATGGGAATGCTGTTAATGAGGAGGGCTGGGATAAGAAGCTATGCTTCCCACGTAGAGACAGACAAGCCTGGGAGGAGCCTGAAGAACAACTTCAGCTTTGCTCCATGCAGTTACAGCTGAGCAAAGCCAAGCAGAGCTCTGCAGACCACAGGAGTGTGGGATGAATAGAGTTTGACTGTGAGGCAGGCAAAGATGGCACCGAGAATGAGCAGCTCCTCTTTTCCTTCTCCTCTTCCTCCTCCTCCCTGAGAGACAGTGGCAGCTTTCTGGTGAAGATCAGAAAGCTGGGAGATGGAAAGTGAGCGGGAGTGGGAGAAAGAGGGAGAAGAAGAGAGACAGTAGCCCCGGGAGCCCCATCTCCAGTCAGTAATTCCACTGGGGCTCTCCCCACCGCTCCTCAGTTTCCATCTCCAGATGAAAAATAAATAACCTCTTCAGACGACCTCCCTCTCCTCTGAGAGCGAAAGAAAGCTTTCCCAAGAGCAGTGTTCACTTTCCACGTAGTTATCTTTCTGTCTCTCCTCTTTAACTTAATCTTTTTTCACACACTGTCACATGTAAACTCTATTCTTATGCACTACAGATGTAGATGGCCATAGAATGTTCATGTTGCATAAGGAAGCCTTTTATTTCTTTATTCTTAAATTAATAGAACAGAACAAAATGGTATCTAATTTTTTATAGATTCTCACATGTAAGTCTGTGCATCCTCTCAAAAGTAACTTTTGATTTTTACCAGCAACCTAAGTTGCTAAAATTCAGACTTAACACCTACCCTGCATCTCCTTCTCTGTCTTTGTTCTTCCCTCTCCTCAGTACATTGAGCTTTACGATAAGTCACACACTGAAGCATAAGATGCATCATTCTGACTCTCCCCTCTGAGAGCTGTGTCCTTAAAACCTGTTATCAGCCTGTGTCAAGGTACAGAGTACAATACTGCTTCTGTACAAGGCATGAGTAACATTTACTTATCTCCTCTGCAATGGAGCATTTGCTTTCTGTGCAAGCACGACTGGCAGAGCGTAGCAGCTGGTGCTGCCAGGCACTGAAGCTAAAGGCTGGTCTGCGCACAGGATTGTTCTGGAAAGCGCTGTAAGGCTGATGGCCTCGTCAAGAGACAGACTCATGTCCGATTGTGCTTGACGAGTGCACCCTGCTATCTGATGCTTCTCCTGGGGCTTTCATGCAAAAAGCTGAGTAGAGGAAAGGATGTCCGCCATGTGTATGTCTGGTTTTGTGCTTGTCAACACAAATACTTCATTTTATAGTACATTTGGCATTATTATGCTTAATCAGAATTTTATTTTGGTTGCAGGCATAAAAAAGCCAGATTTTTGCTCATGTAATTCACATGGTAACATAAGGATCTGTGTTAAACTTTACAAACACACTCCTCTGTTAAGCAGTACATGTTTCATCATGGGAGTTTTATAACTTATCTCCAGGAGGACACTTATCTTTCACCACCTCTGTTTAGCTTGATAATGTTAAGCAATATAATCTGGCCGTCTTTATTACATTCTTTCTTTAGCAGTATGTCAGCAGTTCCTTTTTTCACTCTTCAACCTGAACTTCTGATACCTGTAATGAACGCTCTGCTTAGTGCTGATATCGTACTGTAAATCCGATTAGGATCCCCAGCGTTGAGCCCAACAGGGAATGTGGTAGCTTGACTCCTGCATGCTCGCTCTCTTGCATGCTGCAAAGCTGCATCCTGATGACCGTCTTTTGTGTGGTTTTGCATATCACATTGAAATGAGTCCGCGTGGATTTTCAGAAAGCTATACAAAGAATAGCCTCACTGTGTGGAAACACCCATGCATGCACAAATAGGTTGGTATTCTGGCATGTGCACTGGGACATGCTTATCCAGGCTGAGAAAAAGTAAAATATTGTAATTGTGGCGAAAAAACATGGCATCATGCATATAAACTGCAGACAGTGGTGTACAGACAAATGAACACACCCATGCACACATTAATAGGAACACTCTCAAGCCCCCACAGATATCTCTTAAGTATGCAAAGCTTATTACACAATACTATTATAAAGTCTGGAGTATTTGATTATTTAATAAAGAAATGAAAACAGTCATCATATACGAAGTTTGTCCTTTGGTGCACAATGAAAGGTCATGAAGTCATTATAATAAGACTAGCTTATTTATCGGTGGTGTTGGAAAAAGCACAGTGAATCTATACTCAAGTAAAAATGAGTATCTAGTCTCTCAATAACTTAAAATACAAGTTACTTATTATTTTAACGATAAGTAATTAATTATCATTACTTTATAATTTTCAATGTAAAAGCCTGACAGACAAC
Source organism: Acanthurus leucopareius (assembly GCA_029814765.1). Taxonomy (NCBI): domain Eukaryota; kingdom Metazoa; phylum Chordata; class Actinopteri; order Acanthuriformes; family Acanthuridae; genus Acanthurus; species Acanthurus leucopareius. The sequence goes on from JAQMCX010000050.1 coordinate 9,670,480, forward strand.
TGTAGCTACAAGATAAGTAAATATTATTAGCATAACATCAAAGATTAACATTTTAAATGAAAAATTAATACAGTTAAGGTTGCTTGGTGACTAAATATTCACTGACAGTATGTTCATTTTACTTATATGGACTGGTGAAGGATAGAAAAGAACTCTATAAAAGCAGGATCTCAGTGTTTCTCAGGGGACACCGTAAGCACTCCATCATGTTAATTTTAATATTTTTTTATTTGTTGGTATAAAAAGTATGACCAGATGTGGCCAGCGATTGTCGCTGGAAGCTGCTTCTTGCTCTGGGTTTGGCTCCTTCATTATCACGTGGTAAAAAGTGAGATAGTGATGGTTTTTTGTCAAGCAGCTGGCAACTTGTCTTCTCTTGTGGATGTGTGCCTCACATGCTCAACCCCCCACAGTCAATCCCAGCATTTTGCTCAGACCAGATGTAACAAAAGTGTCAAGCAAAATTCACTGCATGAGGAACCACATATATTGAAAGTAGATTAAATCAGAATAAGGTTATATATTTAAATATTTTTTATTTGAAGTTGAAAACAGTGGATTGTGACATCACATGAAACTCAAGAAAGATCTAAAATTGAACTGTTTATCCTGTGCACCATGAGTATCCAAAGCTAAGTTTGATCTTACGTTAGCGCTGTACACAAACCACGAGGAGAGGTCACAATATCAACTTAATGTCATAAAAATCCAACAAGTGGTTTTCAAGATGGTTCAGGTAAGCTGACCAACACAACCACATGCAACCAAAGCAAATAAATAAAACTGAAATAACAATGTTTTTACTGACACAACATAGTATAAATATTTAATGCAGTTTAGTCTGGTGTGTCAGAGACCTGCAGTTACAAGCCAAAAAAAAGAAAGAAAAAAACAACAACAAAGAGAAAAGGTGTTGGCTGTTTTGATGCACACTGCTCTTTCACTGCAGCGGCAGTAGGCGGAGCATGAAGCCTGTGATTGATTGGTTTAGAAGTTCTCCATGAAGGGGAGAGAGCAGATGTCCTTCCAGCCCCTTTTGGGAGCTTTTTCTTTTAATGTAGGTAAACCATGTTACACAAAATTTAAACCGTAGCAGGGAATTTTTACATTTTGATAAAACATATCTGGATTTGAACTAATGATCCAGTGCAGAGTTGGTTTTATAGCGTAGGGCAGTTTGATACAGGCATTTTATCATAAAAAGCTTATTACTATTCCAAGAAGTCGGTTACTGCATCAGATGGGACAGAAATTTAAGTCTGATATATAATTCCTGGAGGATAATCTAAATGAGTAAAATCTGAAGAATGAACAGAAGGGGAAAATTAGAGAATATCTCACCACTTTGTCAGTCTGCCGTGTTCTTTTCGATAGCACCCATGCCAAGCACTTTAGCTACTGCTCTCATCTCGTCCAGGCGACAGACACACCCAGTGACTCACCATGATGTCCATCACCCCAAGAAGTTAATGATAATCAAATAATTTATTCCTCCACACCCCCACTCCCACCCACTTGCTTTCATTTTCCCATATGTCTTTATCCTTCTTTGCCCACATATCACACACATTCTCTAAAAGATTTCTTTTATCACTTTGCCTTTTTCTTAATTTGTATTGCAGTTCTCTTTCACGTTAAAGGTTTCATTTTTCAGTCATGCTATACTATGTCACTCATTTTCTTTTGCTCTCTTTTTTTTATTATTTGTTATTTTTTTTTATAAGAGTGATCAGGTCTCCCTTTTCCCTTATTTTCACAACAGAGTCAATTTTAGTCTTAAAACAAATGCAATGTTAGCTCTTTTTTGCATTAACTGAGGTTGATTTTCACTGACTTGTTTTATGCTCACTGACTTGTTTGTTATGTCTACATGGGTCTTTTTAATTTCAAAAGGATTAAGCTCGATAATGAACTGCACATTTTGGGAAAGTAATTTTTTTAGATCTGCAGCACATTAGCAAGTTGACAGCAACGCAATAAACTTCATTTGTCTCTCAGAAACTCCAGAAAGTACGGAGGAGAATAAAGTAGTGTGACCTTGCTAGCAAACACAGTGGAGGTGCTAAGCTGCTACGCAACAAGTCCATTAGGTAAATAACATAAAGTGAGTATATACTTAGAGTACCTTCTTTCAGAGGGGGGTTTATGGTTACATAGTTCGATGGTGTGGATAGTATAAACAGTGTTTATTAAAGTCAATGTAAGTGGATGCTGTTATAAGTGAGAGATTCTCAAATGTTCAGAGATTTTCAGAGGCCGTCGTCTGTAAGCTCTCTGCTCCAGTCTGTTTGCATTGCACACATACCAGCTAACTTGTTAACTCATGCACTTTATTATTTCAGTTGAAGTACTCACCTTAACTCACTCTTAAAATGGAATATTATCTATATGGAATATATTTGAATATGAATATTTATAATTTATTTATAATTAAATATGTTATTTATAACTATTTAGTAGCACAATTTGTAAATATATCTTGCATGCATACATAACGACATACTTTTGACATTTATACTGGGCCCTAACAAAAATGTACTGAAACTACTGTAAGACTAAAACTAAATATAGAAATAACTTAATAAAACCTTTCCTAAAAACTTAAATAAAATAAAAACTAGCAAACACACTCAGAATAAATAAACTAAACTTCAGTGTAATCTAAAAATTAAAACTAAACTAAAATAAAAACTAATTGAAAATTAGGCCTTTGTCAACCTTTCACATAAGAGTCAGGTAATTCTAAAGGAGCAATCTCCCTTTCATGGTTTACTAATCCCTCTCTTTCTTTCTCTTACTCTCTCTGGGGCTAACTGTGCAGTCTGTGTCTTTTATCTTCCTGCCTCTCCTCAAACTACCTTTCACCCGACTTTTCCCTCTGCCTCTTCAGTGTTGGTTTTGTGTCCCTGTTTGCTTCCTTCAATATTTCCCTTTGTCTCATCCTTAATGTCTTCTTTTCATGTAAGAATACCTGTATTGCTCTCACATCCTTAATGACAGGGTCTTCATGAAAACAGATCACAGTGTCTTGGTGGATTGTAATATTTTTGATAGAGCCAAACCAATTACCTCTCCCATCTCGAACAGCTGACAGCTGGGGTGTATATTGGTGAAAACCTGAGACAGGAGGGTGACTAGGAATCCATTTCACAGACATATGAGAAGAAGGAACATTTTCTTGTCAAAATAAAAGAGACAAGACTGTCCTGAGCAACACCAGGAGCCAAAGGAATGAAAAACTTCTCATATCACAGTCATCTCATTTTTTTCCTCCTCCTCTTATCATTGTTACCTTCCTCTCCCCTACAGCCCAACGTGTCACTCTTCCTTCCTCTCTGCAGAACATATTTCACCCCTCCTGCTGGAAATCTCTAGACTCCAACTGCTAATTCAGTCAGGCACTTAATCGGACATATTAATTCCACATCTCTCCTAATTGCACTGATTCCTTTTTGGGGAAAAAAAACAACAAAAAAACTGTGCAAACCTCTGGTACAGCAGAATTGTAAAATGTGTTTTTAACCATGATCTGTAAAGATTTCATGTAAAATGAACATCATCACACGATGACAACTCATGAATGGAAAGGATAAGTTGTAATATATTGTAATATACAGTGACAGTCACTGTTGTATTGTGTATTTCTGTGATCCCTCAGTCCCTCCAGCCATTTCAATTCATCTGGACATGGAGATAGCCATGTTTTGTGTCAGGCTGACAAGCAGTACATGAAGCCATCTTATGAAAATAAATAGACCTCATCTTGCCCCAGTTTGCAGATTACAAATAAGAAAATCTGGCGACAATGTCCACTGCCTCTGAATCGCGGAGGCTAAACAGAGCAGTATTGGAACATGGGCTGCATGTCTGCATTTCAAGAAAGTCTGGTTGTTGTGGCGGTAATTACTGACCGTAAATTCATTATACAGTGCAGACACAAGCATTCCTGTACAAACACAAACACAAGCACACGCAATCACACATACAAGCACACAGAGATAAACAGAATATGTCTGAAAAGCCTGTAAGCTCTCATATTGTCCTCAGACAAATGGTGTACATAGCTAAGACGTGTATTAATTAAAATCATATTAAAGTACTGATTTAACCACATTCTAATTTAATTAAGTCACAGATCATGGAACTAAGAGAATTACAAAATTGCATTCTTTGTTCCAGATAATTGTATTCCATTTTAATGCCTTCTTTAAAGTCTGTTAATTTGTTTTATCTTGACTCCATCGTCATCCATGGTCTTTTTTTTTTTTTAAATAGAAACAATGACTTTGGAATCTCTGTTCGCATTTTTCTTACGTCACAGCAAATCTCTGAGGTTTCATAAAGTTCTTTAAATTTCTTGATATTATCTCTCTGCTTTAACCAGCAAAAACAATTTGACTAGAGCCACAGTGCTGTTATGCATTACATTAGTAATAAAGTGTACCTTTTAACATAACTTAAAATTAAATGTTTTTATCTATCTATCTATCTATCTATCTATCTATCTATCTATCTATCTATCTATCTATCTATCTATCTATCTATCTATCTCTGCTTCATTTTTATCTATCTTTCTATTTAGGCTTCTTTTCTGTCTGTACTTCTTTTACTTACTGTCTGGTCTCTTATTTGGCCTGGCGGGGACCCTCTACCCGACACCGATGGATTTACCATTAGATAATGACAAATGGCAGGTGCAGCTGAGCTGATTTCAGCACTTACTGCTCCTTTGGGAGCCTGTACTCACCACACTGCAAACCACACTGACCACCCCAACCCGAGGTCTTAATTGAACGAGTGGCTGTGGAGCCAATTGATTCAGCCTGACATGCATTTCTGGTCATTTCCAGTGGGTGATGTAGTGTGACCTGCGGGTCAAAATATGCTGCGATCTGGAGCAGAAGGCAGTGACATTAGTCTTGATTTGTTGGACTACTACTCTTTCAGAGAGAGAGACTTTATCTCTCTGAGGTCATGGGAGATAAAGAAAGAGACGGAAAAATGGCTGACTGGATCTGTGATGTCCTGCAGGCCCCAAAAGATACGAGCGAAAGTTTATTGGACTGAGGACGTGATGAGATAATAAATAGTGCTCTTGAGCCTATGCAAAATATAGGACACCCATAACATAGCAATGTATTTAATGCAACATGCTTTGGTTTCTTTTAGATTTGTTTTAACTCCAGTGTTTTTAATGTTTAATGTTTGTGACTTTTGATTTTCCACACAGATTTGCTTCCTGTATGCATTATATGTGACTTTCCCAAACTGATGACAGTGGCAGTGCTCATGACAGCACATGAGCATGTG
>JAQMCX010000050.1:9679520-9709710 GCA_029814765.1 Acanthurus leucopareius
TTTTAAAATAGGCCATTCATTGAAGGTGCGCCTTATAATCCGATGCGCCTTATAGTGCGGAAAATACGGTACTGTAGCAAATGATTACTCCACAGAAATAGTCAAATTCCTTGCTGATAATTTTGTTTGCTAAAGCAGATCAAATGCAAACATCTGTACTAAATTAATTCTATTGCATTCCAGTAAAGAGCTCCTTATAGCATGATCAAAACTAAGACATCAATTACTGTTATTCCTTGGCTGAAACGTAAAATGCCAAATTAATTTCGGATCTGTCACCTAACGATTTACTGTGTAAGAAATCATTTGATTGATACTCTACACAAACAGGGAGAGAGACTTAGAAGTCTTGTACTGCAGAATTTGTAGAATCACAGTATGTAAAAAAAAGAAGCTGTGGCAGCTTGAATGCATGTTTAAGGCGATGAAGAAAATAAAAAAGAAAGTACGAAATAAAGGTACTGAAGTGGAAAAATAAAGGACCTTTATGACTTCCAGCAGTGACTCCATTTTGAAAAGACATTTCACCTTTGTGTTAGACTTTTTTCTCTTTTTTTCCTTAAAGAGGGCTGTTGGACTGCACACTGAAATGTGCCTCTGGTGTGAACAGCCCTGCTGCAACTCATGCATGTAACTTCCACTACACGTCTGCTCTACTTTTGGTGTGAACGACTGTCGCAGTGTCAGGGAGCTTTTATCTGCAACCTCTGTTCCTCTAGGCTTATGATGCCTTTTGTCTGTGTTGGCCATATGTTCTCATAATTTTATTGTCTATTATCCCTGCCACAATAAATCATTCTGGAGATTGTATAGCCATGCAGCAGCCTGCCTAGTTTTTCCAAATGGTTAATGAATAGCACGTCAATTATAGGTTCACAGAGATGCTATTATCTGTATCTGTATCTGTATCTGTTCAACCAACAAAATTATCTGGGCCTGTATTTGAATACCATCAGATGTTGTGTGTAATTCCAAAAGAAGCCAGGTTAAATGTTATTTTTTTCTAACCCTATATTCATTACAGTGCAGTTGATATGCTTATGAATAATCAAATTGATTTGATATTGACATAGTTAAATATGAAATTTGTTTCCAATTTCTCACTTTCTCTACTTTCACTTTTCTCTTTCTCTGTCTCTCTAATTTTAAACTTAAATCTAGTTTTATGAACTCCTCCTCCTCCAATTCCACTTAACTTGGGGACATTAAACAATCCAAAACTGCAGAAGAAAAATTACAGCAGGATACCTAAAAATGTCCTGCAGCTAGAGGGGATAATCGGATTTTTTTTTTGATACTGCATTCACAGTTTGTAATGTGTTACTGAATTTTGCTTTATAGAAACATGTAAAGACGAAAAAATATGCTGTGTGTGGTTACTTCACAGAAAAAAGGCAACTCAGTTGTGTGATTGAGCTGTTTACTACATCAACCAGATGAAAACATACCATTTTGAGATTTTTTGTTGCCTGTCTTATATGCTGAAGTCTCTCTCCTGCATCTCTGCCTGCAAAGCAGCTTCCTGCATTCTTACTTGGCTGAAGAAGTATTTGGATTTTTCCTTTCAACTGACAGTAAACATATCAAATTCACAGTCAAGAGGAGAAATATCTATGCAATCACTTCTATGGTAAATATTTACCATTAACTGACAGTGATATACTCTAGTCACAAGATGCCAATAAATATCACACAGGTTTCAGTGTAAACGCAAACCGAACAATTATGGATTCATCACAGAAAATACACCATTTTGCCAACATCGAATCCAGTCCTGTCATGCATTAACATGCTCTCTTAAACTTGTCTAAATTACAGCAGATCATACACAAAGAGCCCTACACCCTGAATAACAGAGAGAAAAAGACAATATGATATTAGCAAAGTGCAACAGAATTTGAGGCTTCAGTGTTATTTTACTTTAAATATGTAAACTAAGTAATTCTAAAATTATGTACCTCAGCACATCGAGTTTACCAAGCTCATGTTGTAACCTTAAAATGCCTGTGTAACCTGCAAATGCAGAACTTGTACCAAGTTTTTATCAAAGTCTGCATGGCTGGAGTCAGTCATCCCCTCTTGATGATCGCACACTTGTCTGCAAAGGTTTTCTCTTGTAATTATTCGAAGTAGCTCCACAATGCACCCTAATTCTCCTCTTCACGCATGTTGACCAAGGTGAAGAGACTACTTTTTCAAAACAAGCAGATAAATCACAGTTTAATGTGCTTGTTTACTTGTTACTGCCATTAACAAAGTTATCAAGGTTAACAAAGTTATTTATTCATCCTTGTACAACACAGGTTTGCAAAACAAAATAAAAGTTTTCACTTCCTCATACTGCACACGTAGAACATCTATCTATCAATCCATCCATCTATCTATCTATCTATTGCATATCCACCTAGGATATAATTCTGTTGTGAGTTTATTGATTATACGTCTGGAGGGATGTAAACAGCAACAACAAGATAATGGTAATAACATCTTCAAACCCATAGTTCAGCATCTTGGAAACACTTTCCATCATCTTTAACACATTTAAAACTGAAGTATCTCTGATTTAAAACATTGAGCCCGCCTCCCTCTCGTCCTGCTGGAGTCCTTCACTCTGTGGCTCAGAATACAGTCTGCCCATTGAGTAATTTTAAATATAATAAACAATAATAGGCCTTGTTCACTGCAAAGTCTAAAACAACCTGCTTTCGGTTCAACTCCTTTGATTGGACATTCTCAGGTCAAAAAAATGAGAGTCCACTTAGCTTCTCTGTCCCAAAACCAATCACCTGAGCCTATTCATCCCACTCTGCTCCTCAATTTTTCGCAAACTTGAACTGAAAGATTAGTCTGTGACAGAAATTTAGAGAAACAGCCAGAAAGGCCTCAATGAAGGGAAAGGTCTTTAAGCAATACAGCAAACAGAGATATCACTGCGGGAGGATCACCTGAAGGCACTTAGTGAGCACCACTGCAACTAGTCATGCAACGTCAAAGATGTGCTTGATTGTCATTAGCAATCTGACCGATGGATATAATTTAGGGATTAATTCAGATTGATCAGACCTTTTTCTTTGCCAATGCCAAGATGTAGTTATGTTAGTCTTGACCCATAATGGCATAATCCCTTATTTTAGTGCACTCATGAATTTGCCTTTCCTCCTGTATTTTCACAGTATTTGGGGTCCTGAATAATCATCCCATACTCCAGTGTCACTCTCTAATTTTATTTCATGTATTCTTTTTTTTTTTTTTTTTTTTTTTTTACTTTGGTTTATTTTTAGGTGCAGTTATCTTAGAGAAAATAAAATGTACAAGTATAAAGAATAAGAAAGCATACATATGGAGGTGGTGGGGTCAACGCGTGGGTCATTCAAACACAGAATGGTGTTTGTGTCCCATGTGAATCAGAAAGTCAATAATTACTCGACTTATAACACAAGTTGTAAGTCGAGTAGTTATTGACTAACATAAGTTGACATCCTTATCTTAACCCAAACCGTAATCTTTTTTCTTAACTTGACCACGTACTGGTAATGTCTAAACCTAACCAAGGTGCAAACTTTACATATAGCAAATGTTAAAAATGTCAACTAAGGTCACTTGACTTTGAAAACAAAAATGAATATCACTTGACTTTCCCTTTTTCCTGCCTGTCAAAAACTGACTCAATAAAATGCAGAGGGCATTAGATGACTTGCTAAGTGCTTAAACTATGTAGAAATGAAACCTAAACTGTCTTTACACAAGTACCATGCTATTTATATGCCATCCCATGAGATCAAATTACAGCGGCAAATCAGGCACTGAATATCTGGTTTCTTCAAAACTCTCTGTTTTTCCCTTTTCTTTTTTCTTTGGAAACTGACACATAGAAGTGGTGATTGTCAGACCTCTTTGAAAGTTAAGTAGCACTGAAATGAGTCAAATAGTTGCTTTTGTGACTCATTTCTTCAAAGCTTTGTTTAATGCTTGTTTTTCTTATTTTATCCATCCTTTACGATCATCCCAGTGGGGTCGGAGATGGGTTTCTTTATTAAAATTTATATTAAATTCATGCAATGGAATCACTTCACACGTTTTATTGCCTCTAAATGTATCATTTTTTCTTTGGCAACATGTTTCCGAAAAACATCTGGTGACAAACATCTCTCTGTGTGTGCATTCACAAGTGGTTATGTGTTTTTTAAAGAAATAAAAAGTCATGTTTAGTGTTACTTTATCGCAAGACTATCACAACTTTAATTTAACAGTCCGCCTCCTCACAGGGGCCCTCTGTGCTTTCTGAGTCTGAGCTTCTCTGTTCTTTCCTTTAATCTTGGCATGTTTTTAGGTAAATGAGCATCATTCTCTCTTCTCATTATTACATCTGTGAATTTGCCTTGTGGTTTTGAAAAACTTCAAACTGGAATAGTGTGTGCGTATAAATACGAAGCATACTGCTATACTGGGAAATAAGTAAAAGAAAAGGGAAAAGGGAAAAGGGAAGCAGGCACCTGATATGAAACAGTGAGCATACACATCTTTTCTCTTATGTTATCACATTGCAATTTTAGCAGAATGTATGAAAATAATTTAATACAATCATGGGCAGTATATTAAAATTTTTAAAACACTACAGTATAATAGTATCACTACTGAAATTACTACTGAGATTACTGAGATCTCTTAAAATCACAATGAAAATAAAATCATATTTTAAAAGCTTTGTTGTCCTCAAAAATAAGATCCAGCAATCAGCAGAGAGCAGAGAAGGGCTCTAAAAATCTTCCTCTCTACTAGCTGCCATCTTTTTACTGTGCAAATCCCCCCTCTTCAGCATGAAAAAAATATTTCTGTGCAAAGTTTCCAAATCCTGTTGAGGTCCCAATCTATTTATTGGCATTTTAAGTCACACACAAACACACACACATCTCACAGAGCTCCAAGCTTAAAGTGGGAATATTTCTTATCTTACTTAAATTATAGAATAACAATTAAATTTTAATCTTTCCACTCAAGCATCCATTTGTATTTATGTAAATGGACTTGTGTTTGTTGCAAAGATTTTATGTTTTTTTATTGTAATGACGTGTTTTCAAACCACCAGAGGTCCCCCCACTCTCACTGTAACCATTATAAGATGCATCCAACACATTTTTTTCTTGCCATTTATCTCTGCTCACTGCTTTCCTTACTAGCAAATCCTCTCTGAGCAGTTTTCCGTAAAGCCGACCTTCAGTCCAACTGATGTTTTACAGGTTTACTGAGACATCAATCAGGGAGACATTACAAGCGCATGTCCTTGAAGATGTCAACACTGAACAGATGTTAAAATCAGTCATATGTACAGAGAAGGAGAACAAGGGTGTGTGTTTGTCCAGACATCCAGTTCAGCCCTGCTATCAAACTGACTCGTTGCAGTGGTATAATTCTTCTCTGTCTTACCGTAAAACCACAAACACTTATTGATTTTGTTAATCAGTCATTAGACTCCTGCTGGATTGAAACAGTCCAAGAGGATTATAAGTTTACACGAATTACAGCCTGAGGAGCTAATTCACACAGTCCATCATAACAGACTTTAAATTTTGTCATATTTTCTGACATTGTAGCCTCTGGTTTGTCATCAGTGGGCTTCCTGTTGTCTCACATGCTCTCTGAAGCCCAAACTCAATCACAGTAGGACTGTACTGCCTGGATATCTGGGTTCACAGCCTCAGAATGACCTCTGTGTGGCTCGGTCGGACTCAAGTGATGCATGCTAACCCTGACCTCAAGCAGAGTGACAGCAGCATTATGGACGGACTCCTTCAACCTACATCCTTGAAGAGTAGTTAGCAGCCATTTTCTGCCTACAGCCTCTCTCTGAAACGTTCGCAGGGTGAAGAATGATTTTATCAATACTTCCTGTCAGCCAAAGCTTCGACTGTCGGCACACTGCTCACTGTGAAACAAGAAGGCTGTGACACACACAGCTTGTGTAGATTTGCTCATGCTAAAAGTACACACCGCAGAAACACTCTCAAATAGATGCACACCTTCTGTTGAAAAATCTGTGCAATTGATACATTTTTTTTTCTCTTCCTTTGGGAACCAAATAACAGGAACCAAAACACCACACTGCAGTGACTAAAGATGTTAAAATCTTAATTACTTTGATTAGTATTATAGCGATCATCAAGGTTGTTTCTGCTCAGACATTAGTAAAAACTTGGAAACTTCTGTCGTTACGTCATTTATAATGTGTGTCAAAAGTGTGTGAACATTTGCGTTTGTGATTTTGCATGTGCACACTTGAGTCTGAGTGTTCCAGCTCATGCAGATGCACATTTGTTGTATGTGTTCCTGCATGTGTTTTCAAGGCCAGTGGCCATAAACAAGCTCCTGGTCGGGCACTTCTGTCAGAAGAGGCCAATTGAAATTACTACTGCTCATTTATCAGGAAAATGTGTCTCCCTGGGATCATCCTCTGACTTAGGGGGAGGCCAATTGCTCTGGCTCTGTCTAGAACTGGCCTGCACCTGAGTAGCAAATGTGAGGCCTTGTGTTAAAGATACACTCTCCTCATCACTGCCCTGATGACACATTACTCTCATTTGCGGATACTAGAACGATGAATCACAGGTACGGCACCATAAGCTACAATGACCTCATTCAAAAACAGAGGAAGATGTGTCATTTGTAAACAATGACAAACTCTATATTTGCATAAACTTGTCAGGTTATGAAGTGATTTTTTGCCTCACAACCGTAACTTAGATGTTAAGTTACAAAGTTACAAATAACAAAGCACTCTCAGTTCAGTTTTTTGTCTCCATGTGCATAACTTGTTCTTTTTTCAGGCGTGTTAGATCATCTTGACAAGATGGTGCTTTTTTCAGACATGACTCAAAACCAAATGGTTAGTTTTCCCTTTGGTATAATAAAAATGACACAGAATATACATAGCATTACATGTAAAGGCCCATTTATGGTGGTTAGATTTTTCAAGAGGAAGAAAAGATATTCTCCCCTTTCCACTGTATGTGGCAGTTGTTATAACTAAAATACTGACAGCTTAATAGAGTAACAGATGGCTGAAAGAGGTGTTTTTAGTTCAGCTTAAGAACTAAACAGAATCTTAACTACCAAGTTTTAAGATAAACACAGTCCAAAAAAATAACAATGACAAAAAAGAGACAAAAATCAATCCTCTATAAAAGAAAACTTAATTGTCCTGCACATTAATGATTAAAAGTGAGTGGCCAAGTGGTTAACATGCATGCAATGCAATGCAACATTCCCAGTTTAGTTCTGATCAGTGACCTTTGTTGAATGATCCCGTACCTCTCTCTATCTCAGTCACATATCCTATCTGTATCTATATTGCAATAAAGAAAAGTAAATAAGGTTAAATGCCCCATAAATTATCTTAGAAACTTTTTCCATCTTCATGGAAGAATTGTTATTAAATGCTTTTTGAAACTGTTTCTGGAGGCTGTTTCTGGATAACATTTATATGCTCTGAGAGGTGATAGTAGTGTTAAATGTGTGCACGTAGCTAATTTATTTGCAGGCAGACACAGCTGAGACAGAATGCTTACTTGTAGCTGACACTACAAGAGCTCATTAGATGTGCTTATGTCTTGCTCTTCTAATAGCTCTTTCTTTTCTTTTTTTTCTCCTTCATTGTATACGTTCCCATTTAGGATGGGATGTTGATGTTAATGAGCTGGCAAAAGTTTTTTTTTTTTTCTTTCATGTCACACAAAATTCAAAGCAAAGTGTGAACTGAAAAGATGAAGCAAATGACAGGGACCAGAGCACCTAAAGCACATAACCTTAGAAGCACACTTATCCATACAAAGTGTGTGGACTGGATTTATGTTATTTAGAGGAACCCCAAGTTCATTTAGAAAAGGGAGAAAAATAATACATGGGAGTACAGTGATTGATTATGTCATGTATGATGAAATCATCCAACCGTCCCGAGAGAAGTAATTCTGTCATGCCGGCTCTTGGTAATATTTACTGAATATTGATTTTAATAGTATGTAACATTTGCTTTTTTCATTTTATTTCAGCATGTTGGATAGTATATAGTTTTTGTTTTTACTTTCACTTTCAGATCACAATATGCTATTCATATACCCCTTTTTCTCCAGTAACTTGAAGTTAGGTCTCAGCTATTTCATAAAGACAGTAAACTGAAAAAGGGCAAAGAAGGACTGTTTCGTTCGTACATAAACTATCTAAGAAAAATCATGCAGGGATTGTTGGTTAAGTAAGTGTTTGTTAGATGAATCAAAATCATTTCACCATCTTGTTATGGATGAGACAGACAAGCTGTGAGCGAACGGATGTCAGGCTGTGGGCAGGGGAGCAGCTGTCAGTTTGTCTCACTTGGCTAGTTAGCGCCAATTCAAAGTACTCAGCTTGTCTGTTACACTTGGATGGTTAAAACAAAAGACAATGAAAAAGAGCTATAGTAAGACAATCATTTCACTTTTTTCTTTTTCTCTCAACATTTCTAAACACTTTAGAGTGGCTCCGTGCATTGATCTGTATTCACAGCTGTGAAAAAGCAGGGTAGAGTAATAGGCTACATATTCATTAAATACATAATGGAATGTGTCCCATTACAAATTGAACTTTTAAGGATCTTATTAATGTACAAATGCATGCATATGTGATGTACAAGAGCGATATACTAAATTAGTAATCTCTAAAGTTTAACACTGCAGGGAAAATAGGGCAGTTGGCATAGTTGGCCACCTCCTCACTAGTATCACTGTTAAGTGTGTAATAGACCATGTCAGCGTCACAATTTGTCCCACAAAGGTGTAAAAAAACACATTATCATACCACAGTCAAGTTAGCAATAATAGAGATGCATTGTCCAGTTGCAAAAAAAGTATTTAAAGCACCAGTTGCAGTTAAGTTCACAGACCAAAAGAAAGGTGGTAAACACTTACTGGACTTCCTCCCATGCAGACTTTTCACCTGTTACACTATGTTCATCCTTTGCGCCATCATTGTCAGGACATCCTCCAGAATATCTAAGGATCGATCATGCTTTAGTGTGAGACTGTTATTGGTGGAACCTTAAACCTGTATAGCAACATAAAATGTACCTAGTCTGAGTAAATTCATGGAAGCATTATAAAAAAAATTGACATTTTCTGTAGCTGCACTACATGCATGCTGTACTCTTCTGCAAATTCAAAAATGGAAAGATGTCAAAAAGAGAAGCAAATCTCTTCTGTGACTCTGAATACTCAGTTTCAAATCAAAGATTGTAGTTAATTTTCAATCAGCACTTTATTGGGCACCAAATTTAAAGCTGATCAAGATAACAGTTACAATAGTTCAGGTAGTTAGTGTATATTCAGTAAACATCTGCATCTAAGATACAGCCTGCGAGTCATGTTTTATTCATGTAGGTTGTTGGTGCTTTAGCAATGACATGAAGAGGTTTTCTTTTTAGAGGGAAAAAGAAACAAAGGCTTGTGATGCATGTGGTTGGTATACCTCCCACACTGGAATCCATAAAAGATTCTGCATTATATATATAAAACATGCTGTAAACTGTGCTGAATATGTGGCCTATATAGGTTAAGTTTATAATAATCTAAGCTAAAACTGATGTTGTTTGTGGCAACAAGTTAACTGATTTTTATTTTTGAAAAATTCAGGGTAATATTTAAAAAAAAACAATTTGTTATAAGTTGTTAGATGCAGCTGGTCTTAAGACAGAGAAGTATGATTATTACTGAGTGTGGACATATGTTTGATGAAAAAGATTTATGCATATTTATGTATCATTGATTGAGAATTGATTAGTTTGGTCATGCAAAAAGATGAGTCTCCTGTGTCTATGGGCCCTGACATACAAGGCCGGCATCAGGCTGTCAGTGAGTGTCTCCCACCCTTGTGTACCCTGTGTGTCCTGCAGTGTCTGGATTTTTTTAGGTGGCTTTTTGGCCAATTCATAATGTTGAGTCATCATGGAGAATTAGTGAGTGAAAACAGTCTGATTGGCTGTTCAGAAATACAGCCTCAATTAGAATTTTGCCTCTGGATGTAGCATCATGTGGAGCTAAACAGGATATCAGTGCAATTTTTTAATATCTGAGGTTTTATTTGACTCAAGCTCCAAACACAAGTTTAGAAAAGCCCCTTTGGCAATTATTTGTTGTCCCAATGATTTCACCCAAGTGTTGTTTCTCCTTTCCCTCTTTCTTTATTCTTCTAAAACCAAAACACAACAAAAAGACAAAGGGCTGACAATGCCAGTATCATTTGAAACTAATCATCTGACATATTCTGGATTATAGCCAGTTAACATTAAATTATTAAATTCCCAGTGAGTGGACATGACGATTTGAATGTGAGCATTTCAACTATTGTATGTATTTCCGCATTTGTAATACTTCAGTTTGCTTTTCACCGACAAATGCAGGCTACTGCCACCTGTTGTTCTAAAGAGTGATCTTCTAGATGGCCCAGAACATACATGCTAGCTGACTGTTAGCAATGCAATAGTCTCTAGTTGCTGCTGGTTCTTGATGTTGATATTTAATTACCACTGGTTACCTTTAAATTATCTGATTACAGATCCTCAGTGAGGGTTTCTCACTTTTCTCACTTAATTAAACTGCCTTTGTCCAAAAGATATTTCAACAGCCTTTCAACAAGCTGTAAGCTTAGATGATTTTCAAGTTTCTCTTCACAGAGTTGCTATATAGTAATGTTACACATCTTTTGGAAGCTTAAAATGTTGTGATATGATCGCTACAAAACATTTTAAGTTCTAATTTAAAAATTAGGTACAAAAAGTTATCTGTCACATCACTAACACAACAACAGTTTCACTTCACTAATGAAGCCACATAGTAAGCCAATGACTGCTAACATCCTGACAAAAACAGGCCTGTTACACTAGCAACATATAGACCATCCAATCCTATAGAACATCAGGTCAAAAAATCATGAGAACATCCATGTAATACTAATGGACTGCCATTTCAACTGCTCTTGTTGGACTGTCTTTCATTTCTGCTCCCAACCTTCCATTGTCACCTCATTTGACGTATTAGGAATTTTCAAGTCCCTTCCATAACTTACCATAGCTAGCAAGAGTCCATATTAAAAGGAAAAGCCTGCACCTTTTCTCTTGTGTCAAGAACCAAGCCAGTTGCAGTAAAGTTTACGGCTGACCGATGCTTTGTCACAACTGTGAAAATCTGACATTGATGACATGCTGCTTCGGTTTCACTTATGTGACAAGAGGATAGCTGAAAAGAGGCCTAACAGAATGAAATGATAAAGTTAATGTAGTGAATGGCCTAAATTTAATACAGATTACCTAAATTTGCATGTCGATGGCTTAAGTATAAATAAAGATGGCTCAGATAAATGTGGATCTACATTTTCCAAGATTAATAATAATTTAGCACATTCAGTGATTCTGACAGTTTGAGACAAAATTCAGAGTGATAACTCTCAAAAGAGACTAAAATCATGTCTCTGTGATACCCAGAATCTAGTTGTAATGGGTCTTTCAGTTAAATTTAGACCAATTTACTTGAACAATGACCTGATATCTCTGAGTTTGCATGCTTAAATGAAGCAAATAATAATTTTACACATAATAATATGTATCTCTACAGTTTTATGCTGATGACACATTTATGTTAAATGGACCAGTAAATGGACTGCATTTCTATTGTGCTTTCCCAGTGTTAGCGACCACTCTAAGTGCTTTACAACACAAGTCAGCGTTCACCCATTTGCACAGTGGTAGCAGAGGCTACCATGCAAGGTGCCACCTGCTCATATGGAGCGATAACCATTCACACATTGATAACACAACCATCAGGAGTGATGTGAGGTTCAGTATCTAGCCAAAGGACACTTTAACATGTAAACTGCAGGGGCTGTTGATCAAACCCTTTGATTAATGAATGACCAGTATTCCCACTTACACTTGCAGAGCTAGTTTTTTGGTTGGCATAATGACCGAAGCTTCCATGCAGTCTCTTTTCAGCTCCCTCTTTGGATCAGTGTGTTCAAGTAACAGAATGAGTGCCTGTCTGTGCCATTCTTGATTTTATGTGAGGATATTGCTTTCTTCCAATGCAATGGGAGAGCTTCCCTCTTAAACTGGAAATGGCTTTACCAAGTCCATCTCAAAGATTCACTTAAGCAGCTCCGACTTTAAGCAATAATCTGGTTGCCGTTTCATCCTCTTATCTTTTTAGGGCAATTTCAGATTTTTCATTAAGTCATCTCAAGGCTTAGTGACAGTGTTATTTGTCGGTCCTTGCTGAGTACTGCCATTGTCGATTGTGCATTTCATCAGGATAAGCTGCTGTTGTTGAGGCCTGATCCTCCTCCACCTCCATTCGTTACTTCTGCAGACCTCACTGAGACCCTGTGGTCTCCATGCTGGTGGGACAAACCAAAAATCATTTGGGTCTCAGTCTTGGCAGTTCTCATAATTATGTAGTTAATCATTCTGCTCCAATAACAAAGAAACATCTGGCTTTCTCAAGGTGAAGTGACTCCATTTTGCTGGACGTTAAGTGTCCTGTGATATTTATAAGCTTATTTACACACATACACACAAATTCAAAATTTTAAGAGTTCAGTATCTTGCTTAATGACATTTTGACATGCAGACCGGAGTTGGCAATCATTCTACTTGCACCCTCTGATTAGTAGATGACCCACTCTACCTCCTGAGCCACAGACACCCCATAATGTTATCTCCAAACTAAAAATGTCCTGGTTATAAGAATGTTGATGTGTCATCATAATGAATTCACTTTATGGTATCTTTTTGATGTGAGATGTATTGTCATCTGTGCTGCTGAACAGATGCATGTAGCCACATGCAGAGTCTTTGTATGGTTCGCTTCAGTGTGAATTGTTTTCATTTCATAACCAGAAATTAATTCAAAAATGTTGCAGATCTTGCTTTTCAATTGTCTGCAGTCTTTCTAATCTGGGTCATGCTTTAGTACTCTCTACCAGACAAAGAGACAGCTGGCAGTTTATAATCTGTTAGGACAAAAGTTTTAAAAAATGCTTTCTTTTCTTAATCTCATTTTTCTTATCGCCTTTAATCTAATTCCTTCACTGCACTCATAAATCCAATTTTGCTGCTTTCATTGTCAGTGTGAGGACATATTGTTTTGATTTGTAAATCAACTTCATCTTTTCTGCTGTCATTTGAATTCTGTTCTGCTAAATCACAGTCTCATTTCAAGGTCTGATCTTTTACAAAGGATGAGTAAATAATGAAAATAAAATATAGGGATTTCTAATCTGACGGGTAGTTATTCACAAATCATGCTGTAAACTGTGAAGCACATTTTAAGTTGGTCGTATTGTTAATGGAATTTCACCTTGAAAAAAATTGTACTTGTCTGAATAATAAGTGTGTACTATACATATTCCTGCAAATGTTCACTTTTATTATTATTCACTTTAGAAGGGTCAGCGAGGCATGCAAGCAGAAACCTCATTGTCCCATAAACCCCAGAGTCAATTGTTTTTTTGTGCTAGGTATTAAATCCTAACAAATTAAAAGACGCCATAATGGAATGTGATTTTCAGCCTGGTGTGTGATCCCTGTCACATTTGCTTGGTCCCCTTCACAAAACATGTTCCTGCTCCACCCTCAGGCTTTTGGCTGCTTGGAATTTGAATTTTGTAATTGAAGAATTAATGGAGTCAGTAATCAAGCAATTAATCAGTAGTTACAGTAATAGCCTGCTCGTCCTTAAATGAAGAGCTTTATGTTGCAGATTAGGCTGTGTTGAACATATACTGCATGGAAGCCGGAAATACTCTAATCCCAAAATGGCCTTCATGTAGCCGATTTATTCTGTTCTGCTCAGAAATCAGCTTTTATGTTTATTTTGTTATTAGCAACAAAGTGAGTGTCGAAAAATCAGAAATGAGTTTATTTCTTCAATGATTTATTTGTTAAGTTGTGTGTAACTACTTGTGTGTGTGTCTGTGTGTATGCGTCAAAATAATGTAATGCTCTCAGTCCTTTAAATTTACCTTTGATCTGCATAATGCTCATATATATAATCATTTGCAATGTTTGCCAAATCATTACTGAACATAAGAAGTATTGTGTTTTATTTACAGCATCTCCTATCCTTTTGAAAATTCCATTTAACACTTTTAAATTGTATTATTTTGTTAATATGTGTATTAAATACACAGTGTCAGAGATAATTGACTTAATCTCAATTCGATTGCTATTTTACTTTATTCATGAAAAAAATCCCAAGAGAACCCTTGTCTGGTAAAGCTCATTGCTGTGTTTAAAAAATTAAACTTATTAGTCTGATGAGTTGGAGTTCTCTTTGAGACAAATATAGAGATATATTGAAGATATTTGTACCTT
This sequence comes from Acanthurus leucopareius, assembly GCA_029814765.1. Classification (NCBI taxonomy): domain Eukaryota; kingdom Metazoa; phylum Chordata; class Actinopteri; order Acanthuriformes; family Acanthuridae; genus Acanthurus; species Acanthurus leucopareius. Next base: position 9,693,907 of record JAQMCX010000050.1, read on the forward strand.
AACAAACACATTTCAGTTTTTAACAATTTCATTCCACTGCAGCTTATAACTCTTGTACTTTCTGTGTGAGGTTCACATTTTTTCTTCATGTTCACATTGATTTTCTGAACATGCTCCAGTTTCCTCCCACATTCAAAAACATTCAGGTCAGGTAGATTAGAGACTCTATAAATGGTTCTCTTTATCTGTGTTAGCTTGTGACTCACTTCCGACCTGCCCAGAGTGTTCTCCAGTCTTTTGCTTAGAGAGGGAAAAAAAGAAACAGCCTTTTCTGACATTGACAAATACAATGTTAGAATTCTGACACCTGGTTTCATTGCACTACTCAAATAGTGATGATGTTTTTAATGCCTATTTCAGCATTCTCATACATTCAACAAATACTGTTAATATATGAATTAATGAACTCCACGAATAAATAATGATCTTAAGAAAAATATGGTTCACTCCAATTAATAACAGAAGTTCAGATAAGTTTCTTTTTGAGGTCACACAGGTGTCATAAAAACTCTGAACCATATGTAATTTGCATGTTTGTAGTGTAACCAGCTGTCTCTTGATAAATGTGTATTTCCACAGGAGGGTTGGATTTTGATATTGAATATATGTACCCCACTCTACTTTTGTCGGTGAGTTATACAGAAACAGCTGGGAAGAGTTGATTAAAGAGAAAAGTAATGTCTGCTAGACATTTAATTTAGTCTACAGCCCCATCTCAGCACTTTAACTGGACTATATTGAATATGAGTGGCATCCACTTGTAGTGATTTATGTTTGATCAAAATGATTTCGCTGTCTCAATTAATTATTACTGTGTTATGGTTATACACAAATTAAAATGCAATGTCTGAATGTTCTGATTATCCTGTTTGTTTGTTTGTTTGGCTGTTATTGAATTGAAAATCCAGATTGTGTCACTGCTGTCTCAACTTTCCACCTCCTCGTGCAATTTCTCAGCTATTATTTACATTTACATTGCACAAACATGACAAAATGAACAATACAATAACATAACATGCATTAGATCAACTATATAGACTTATTTAACTTATTTACACTTTTTTACACTTATATGATGCCATGGTATCATCTATCCTGCACACAGTAAATTTTAATCAAAGAGTGCACTGTTTGTATTTAAACAGTTTCCTCTGGCAAGATACAAAAAGAGTTAAACAAACATTCTTTGGTCCCATTTTGACTCTCACTAGTTTGACATCCCAGTCACATACGTGCCTTTAAGGAACTGTGAATTGTAATCAGACGTTTCCAGATATCTCGACTCGATTGGTGGGTGGTACGCTTCCTTATTATTTATGTCCCTCCAGTCTCAAATATAAATCACACAACACAGCTGCTTTTTATCCCTCTCTTTCTCTTCCTGCAGAAATAAAGCACAGAAGTTGGTGGCTTCATTGTGAATTTATATTGTGTACTAAGACTGTGAGTGCATCCAGACACAGAACCAAATAGAAGGCAATCCCTAAAGGTTGCAAGTTTGAGTGTTTTGTATATGTATATATGATTAGTAGTCGCTGCAACAGAGAAAAAAATACACACTATAGCTTCTTAATTTTATATCTCAAGATCTATAATTTGCAATGTATGAGTGTTGTTTTACAAGTGACATGAATGCTTGCATGAACTATACCTGCTCATTCAACCATCAAATGTGTCTTTTTTTCTGTCTCTCATTTCATTCCAGTGAGCCCAAATCCTCTTTCCAAAGAGTGGAAGACCAGTCAATGAATTATGAATGTTAAACAAGATGACCTCCTATCAGCAGCAGCAGATGATGCGAGGTCCTAGGTGGAACCGGGCCTTGTCCGACCCTTTGTTTGTGCTGCTTCTGGCCCTCCAGCTGCTGGTTGTGGCAGGGCTGGTACGTGCTCAGACGTGCCCCTCTGTCTGCTCCTGTAGTAACCAGTTCAGCAAAGTCATCTGCACCCGACGAGGCCTGCGGGATGTCCCTGATGGCATCTCCACCAACACACGCTACCTGAATCTACAAGAAAATCTCATTCAGGTGATAAAGGTGGACAGCTTCAAGCACCTAAGACATCTGGAGATTCTGCAGCTGAGCAAAAACCACATACGCAAGATTGAGCTTGGGGCCTTTAATGGACTGGCCAGCCTCAATACCTTGGAGCTTTTTGATAATCGCCTCACGACTATCCCAAACGGGGCATTTGAGTACCTTTCCAAACTAAAGGAGCTTTGGCTGAGGAATAACCCCATAGAGAGCATTCCCTCCTATGCTTTCAACAGAGTGCCCTCATTACGGCGGTTGGACCTTGGGGAGCTCAAACGGCTCTCCTACATATCTGAGGGGGCATTTGAAGGGCTGAGCAATCTGCGCTACTTAAATCTGGGAATGTGCAATCTGAAGGAAATTCCCAACCTTATTCCCCTGGTGAAGCTGGATGAACTAGAGATGTCGGGGAACCAACTATCTGTCATCCGTCCTGGCTCTTTTAAAGGGCTCATTCATTTGCAGAAGCTTTGGATGATGCATGCCCAGATCCAGACTATAGAAAGGAACTCTTTTGATGACCTGCAGTCACTAGTGGAGCTCAATCTAGCCCATAACAACCTTACCCTTTTGCCCCATGATCTCTTCACTCCTTTACATCACCTCGAGAGGGTGCACTTGCACCACAACCCTTGGAATTGTAACTGTGACATCCTCTGGCTAAGCTGGTGGCTTAAGGAGATGGTACCAGCAAACACCAGCTGCTGTGCACGCTGCAGCTCACCATCCCACCATAAGGGACGATACATTGGTGAGCTGGACCAGAACTACTTTCACTGTTATGCTCCTGTTATTGTGGAGCCTCCTGCAGACTTAAATGTGACAGAGGGAAGTGCTGCAGAGTTAAAATGCCGAGCGAGCTCCTTGACCTCTGTAAGCTGGATTACACCCAATGGTTCTATCATGACGCATGGTGCATACAAGGTCAGAATCTCTGTGCTGAATGATGGTACTCTGAACTTCACTAATGTTACCATGCAGGACACTGGTACGTATACATGTATGGTCAGTAACTCTGCAGGTAACACAACAGCCTCTGCCACACTCAATGTGTCATCTACAGAGAACAGCAGCTTCAGCTACTTCACCACAGTGACAGTGGAGACCATAGAAACTCCACATAATGAGGGCTTCACAACCACGGTGCAACAGAAGGTGGGCCCCACCCCCTCTGCTGGTACATGGGAGTCTATTTCACCCACCTCTACAACTACCACCACAGTTCGGGCTCCGCTCTCCACTCGTGCCACAGAGAAGACTTACACGATCCCTGTCACGGAGCTGGTTGGGGAGGGTTCACTGAACGGCTTGGATGAGGTCATGAAGACGACCAAGATCATCATTGGCTGCTTTGTTGCAATCACACTCATGGCAGCTGTCATGCTGATCATCTTCTATAAGATGCGCAAACAGCACCACCAGCAGAACCACCACGCACCTACACGCACTATTGAGATCATCAATGTGGACGAGGATTGTGTAACTGGAGGCCCAGGCATGGAAGGCCACCTGACTCTGCCTCCTCTCGAGCACGAGCACCTCAACCATTATAACACCTATAAGACTGCATACAACCATGCCTCCACTATCAACTCCATACACAGTTCAGCGCACGAACCTTTGTTAATCCGGGCCAGCTCAAAAGACAATGTACAAGAGACCCAAATCTAATACTTTTTTGTTTTGTTTGTTTGTTTTTTTTCCAAAATGAGACATTATAAAACAGAAGGAATTACATGAAGATATTAATGGCAGGACATTAATGACAATTTGCTTGTAAGAACTGTGGCTCAAACATGGAGTTATGGAAATATGGTGGGTTTGGCAAATCAGTGACTGGTTGTGTTTATTCAATGACTTTGGGAATTAGGGTATGTCTACTGTTTCAAAAAGTGTCTTTACAAAACAGAAGTTATTTATTTAAGAAAAAAAAGTATTGTGGTTAAATCAAGAAAAACTGTATTATCCAATTATTTTTTCAGCACTTAATTCATGTTTGTTTCTTTCCTCCTCTCATTTTCTGTGATTGGTTTACTAATATGCTTTCAAACTCTGTTTGAAGACATCTGGCGAGGAGAAAAAACTCCTACAGCAAATTAGTGCTAATTTTTGGTAAACTGCAGACTTTAGATCAGATGAGATAGTAACCTCATTTTCCCCATGTATCAAAGGAATCTTGAGCACATTAGTGATCTTCTCCAGCTGTGGATGAACTCATGAAATCTTTTGTGACCATCTGTAACTGAGATGAATCAAACACTTGTTCATTATTTTACAATGAGTGACAGAACTGTCTGTTACAAAATTTGATAATAATTCACTACTTAATCATATCTACCGCATAAATATCAGACACTTTCTGCTTTATCATCAAAAGACTGAGGATCTTAAATGATGGAAATATGTCCTGCGTTCTGCTGCTGTAAAAGCTGAGGCTCACTTTTAGAAGTATATTTTCGTTAAATTACATTCTATCGAATAACTTTTTATCTTTGTGTTCTTAATCTATATGCAACGTATTATTCTATCCCCAATTTTTATTTCTGTTCACTTTAGACATCTTACAATGATTATAAAGAACATTCTATTAATCGCATCAAGACCAATTTAAATTCTGAATGTTGTGACACAGAAGCAGCATTAATTGGTATTTTAGAATCAGCATAATTGTGACTGCAAAAATGGGGAAAAAATGTAAAAAATCCGAAGTCTTGTGAAAAATGTAGATGATTAAATTCTGGCCAAGGTCCACTGCCTCCAAATGTTTCCAATGTATCATGGGGTCACCTTAACCTTATAGTGCTTTGTACTGTTGCATATGAAGATGATCGCTTTTAAGTCACCCTTTTCATGATGGGACCCCTTACCTCATCTGCAGTACTTCAGGACTGAGTGCTATCAGAAGCAGACTGATGAGCTGAAGAAAGAGCGTAAACCCTTTATACAGCTGTCTGAGCACATTGCCTGTCATCTGTGTGCCACATTTCCACATGGGCAGTGCCTGGCAGCCCCAAATTCTCACCCTGCACTTGCCAACAACAGGACTTGGCCCTCAGCGGCAGGGCTTATGCCACGAGAGGCTTTGGGGGTGAATGTGTGGGATCGGGCATCAACCAGATGTTTGAATTGCACCTGCCTCTCTCCCTCTCCCTTCATGACAACACAATTTCCATTTTAATTGATGTGCCCATGGGCTTTGGATGGACACGGCTCTGTGGGCGCCCACACTCTGGAAACCATTTCAAAGCACCCACTGTGAAAAATCGTGCCAGGCACCATAAATGCAGATGTTAGGCAGACATTTGTCAGATCCAACACTTGGGGAGAAGCCCCAAGTTTATTTTTAGCAAATGAGTTCAACTTTTGCTCTAACAGTAGAATTTATTTAAAAAAAAAAGGTCAGGCTATTATCATGCTACATTCAGTTGTGTTTTTATTATGTTGAGGTATAATAGTAAGGTATGAAAAAGAAAAGAACTCATCAAAACAACTGTTGCAGATTTTGCAGTGGAACTATGCACCACTGACCTTAAAGCAAAAAGTACAATTCTGCCCAAAATTCAGCAAAAATATGGTATGAGTTTCAAACAACCTGCTTCTATAGGCTTGAAAGGTCTCTCTGAAGAATTCATGATTTGCTGAAATCACTAAGATCACATGCTTTTATCAGCTTGGATCATGGTGATTAGAGAACTTCACCGGCAATGGTGGTTTTCACAGCTTAAGTATCAGCACATTCACAGAATCTTCTCAAACTACTCTTTCTGCATAATCACCATCTCTGCTACTATCTGTGAGCTTACTATCTTTCAGTCACATTTTACAGTTTAGCTAAACTACAAAATTTTCAAGCTAACAAGCTGCAGTGTTCCTGGGTTCATGCTTGTTAGAGAGCACACCTCATAGTCTTCTATTTGTCAAAGCAACACTAAAATATAGGAGCTAACCTTACTTTTATCATTATTAAGCTAAAAGTACAGCTGTGTACAAATTTGTCAATAGTTCCTACATTCAAGGCTAAAGGTAACTGAACAAAAAGTCTTCAAGTGAAGTTAACTATAAACAGACATCTTTAAAGCCTACATGGAGTGAGTGCTTTTTAAAGTACAGAATTATACCAAGTAAAAAAAAGTGACTACCTCTCAAAGCTGCAGCATTTTTCAAGTTGGGGCAATAAATAAGACACAGTCACAGTTTCGTCTTTGGTATTCCGTGAGTAGGATACGAAAATCCAATTGAACAAAAAGATGAAAATCTAAAGCTCTATTGGCACAAGACTAGTATTACCTGTGGTCCTCTTCTGATATGTATTACAATAATTGCATAGATTATGCAGATAAAATCTGTGTCTGTAATCTGTTAAATAAAACTCTGTAGCAAATTACCATTCATATGTCTTGTAAAAGAGAAGTAATTTGATAATATTTGTCCCATGTGAAACAGCTTTTTATTGTTGTTTTTTGCCATTTAATTTCTTTTTTCCTCCTCAAGGTTAAGAATTATAGAGGCTGCAGTGGAAATAATCAGTGGGAGCTTTGACACTATTTTGGGTGCAATCAGATTGATATTTATCTACTCAGTATAAGGACTTACTGTATTTTTCGGGATAATTTGATAATCAAGATAATTCTGGCGATGTGTTCAGTAATTTTCAGTGAAACATAAGACTTTCCTCTGTGTATGTAGTGCACACAAGGCAGATGGTAGATTCCCAAATAAAATGAGGTCCCCCAGTTATTTTAGTTCAGACTTAATTAGATAATTGATTACCCAATATGATGCTTTTTTTCTTTTTTCTCACCCAAGCACTACTTATCTTATAATTAAAAACACTTCTGTGGAGTTTGGCACATTTGTAAACCATAGAGCGACATGGGTGTGTGTCATTTAGTCTGTGTTTGAGTTCCTAGTGGTGGGATGTGGATCACAATTCTACTCAGTTTACATAAGAGAGTGTAACCATCCTCCCTTTCTGCCTTTAGTTGGAGGTAAATCGTCTGAAAATTTAAATCGTAAATTTGTTGCATTTTAGTCAAGCTGTCTCATGTATGTAAGATATCTAAATATTTTGGTCAATATTATTTTTTTTTCACATTTTTTTTCTTTTTTCTGAGATTGAATGCTGTTATAGTGGTAGATTTATATAAAAAATACATTTTGAGAATAAAACAAAACAAAAACAAAAATTTTTAAAATTTTGATTTTACATGTGCCAACCTGTTCTAAAAGTGAAAAAGAGAAACATGATGTAAACGAATAAGAGATTGATTTTCATGTAAGCATTCTTTCATGACCTTTAAAAGATATGGAGATCGATTATAGAGACCAGAGTTTGTAGTTCATACACAAAATATGGTTAAAATAAACTATTGTTGTTTTTCTGTATTGTCTGATTCTTGTTTTTGCCCTTTACCAAGCAGGATTGGTAGAGATATGAAACCATATAACAATAAATCAAACTGGTTCATATTTTAAGAAACTGTGGCAGATCATATTCTCTACTCCTATGACATACAAATATATTGTTGAATCTATTAATAATCTTTAATACCACATTTTATCATAGTGTCGACAACTATTTTTAACTCAGTAGTTGATTGATTTTAACTAATACAATTATAATCTTATTTGCAATGATTAATTTTTTATGGTTTTCATTCATCGGTGAGAAGTCATAAAAATGGATAATGGTAATGATGCAATTATAATTCCATTTTAAGATGGATACAATCTTAAGTGTTGTTGTGTAGCGTTACTTTAAAAGATATGAAACCAGAATTAGCTTAGCAAGTATTCATCTTAGTACAGTTGCTTAAAAGGACATGCTGTCTTTCATGACTATAAAGGACCTTACAGGGCTGATAAGGTGAGCACCACAAACACGTCCATAGTGTTCATTCCTCGCTACGTTATGACATTTTGTGAAATAATTAATCCTTTACCCATAAAGTTAATGTTATGTGGCTTCTCATAAGTTGCTGTCTGCTTTACAACTTTTCATTGAAGTGATAGCAATACTTTAAGTATTGAGACTACACCTTGTGTACTGTCCATAAAACGTTCTTTTTCTTTTTTAACCGTTAAAAATGGTTTGGAGAAATTTGGTAATCTGTGTTTTATTACAGATGGATAAACTAGATTACACAGTGCTGAATTTGTGAAGTTTTGAGCTTTACAAATTGAAAATTTTTCGTGATGGGAACTGACAAAATTATTTATGTATTAAAAGAAATTTCCAACAGAGCTTTGTGCTTATTTGTGCAAGCTGCCATCACTGCCAACACTGGCTGTCAATGCTCATGGAATTTAAGAGGACAGTTACTGTCATTATAAATTTCAGAGCTAAATAATTATGCAGTGACATGCAGAAAGTAATGATTGTCATAAATAATGATAATAAAGCACTGCTGTTGTTAGACCTATACTTATGTAGTGTTTGTAGGAGTATTATGTTTAGTCAGGCTAAGAGAACAGGGTCCTGCTCTGGATGTTGCTGTGACTCATTTAGCTTACTGGACCTTTACCTGGAACAGGAAGAAATAAGGCCTTTTGGATTTGAGTTAAATAAGACTCACAAAAAGGCAGGACAGAACTCTGCAAAACAAAAACTGGAGATAAAAACTGACTAATAAACAGTTTATCAACAAACTGTTTATATTCACCTTTAGACCGTTAATATCCAAGTGCAGACAATGTTGTCTCTTAAATGGTTGTCAGGAGAGTTCACCAGTGAGAGAGCTTGTCACAAGGAGGCAAGACAGTGGTTTATCCACTTTTCTTCAGATAGGAAAGATTACACCAAGCCAGGAAAGATTAAGTCATGTTTTATGTTTATTGTGACACACAGGGTTAGGCACAAGGTTATGAGCTCGCCAGCGTTTGAGTTAAGACTAACTAGATGCGTAGATTAGCTGCACCATGTAACTACTGTTTTAGGAAAACTATTCTCAATATATCCTAAATATATCACTTTTTTGTTAGAAAATATTACTCGTTACATTTAGTGTTTTATATCTAGTACTTTTTAAGTTCACATTTTACAACTATTAATATGAAATCTTATAGGTATGATTGATACTTGCTGTTAACAGGGATAATATATAGTGCTTGTAATCCATATCTAATATCATATTTAAATTATTATTATTATAGTCAATGTTTACATCAGTAACCTGATTGTTATTCATGTCATTTTTTAACTGCACATCTCTGTGACGTTATCTATGCAGTAAAATCTAATCATTACACTATTCTGTTAGCTTATCGAGAGCTAATAACAGTGTATTAATAAAACAGCCTGTGATCGAAATCTTATCCTTAAGAGATTCCAGCATTAGACGAACGAGATTATTACATTTCTTAATTAATTTTCATAATTAGCATTCATCGGATGTTGTTCCACTTGGTATATTAGCCAGATGAAATAGGACTGTGACCATCATTTGAGCGTGTCATATCACATAGTATAAGCCAAAAAAAAAATGTAGACCAAAGTGTGATGAGATCCATTTAGGCCAATCATTATCAAATAAACAATGGTTGAATGGTAAATGGACTACATTTATATTGTGCTTTTCTAATCTTTCAACTTTTCAAAGCAATAAATGGACCACCCTTATGACATATTGGATTTGTCAGTACATTGCAAAAATTGGTGAAATTATGGTGAATCCATTGTCTGTGCCCCTGTTTTTACAAGGGACTTTTGCTTTAGACACACCAAGAGATTTTCAAAAACTGACATTTCCTTACACCAATGTCACAAAAGATCACTCACTAATACCTCTAACCTCTTTAGATAATACCATCATTATATGTGAGGCAGTGATATTAAACTGTCATGTGGCATTGGAAATAAGCTACTTAAGTGAAACTGTAAAGCTGATCTTCTTCTCTTGATATTTGCTAAGAATAGTATTATTTCAAACCTGCAGGAGCTTCAACTTTGGCTCATTCAGACAGTCTGTTTGTTAATGTTATACAGGAAGTCAAGTTTGGTTGTGTTTTGTTTTTTAATGCTTCTGCTCAAGCTAACGTGTCCAACACATCAGTTAATTTTCTGCCCTGCTAATGACTATGGTTTGGGGTAAGAAAGTTATGATATAAGATCTTAAGCCAGCATATTGATCCAGCACTAGAAATGTTCAGACTCTGTACTTACAGCAGCATCAATCAACATCTTAACATTAACATGAAAGTAAATGTAATGTAAAAATGTTTTTCATAGTGAAAAAACACTGAGAATCATCAAATAGCTCTACGGTAACACAGAGCTCCTGCCTTGTTGGGTCATAATTTAGTTAATCACTTTGAGCCTTGATTTTCAAATGTGGCTTTTTAAACATACATAAGGAAATGTAGGTGTGCTTTCAAGTACCACACCAGTCAATCAATCAAGTAATTAATGTGCTAGCAAGCCTTTACTCAGGATTATCCCTATTGTCACCATTCTTCATTTTGCATATCTGTGAGAGAGTAAATGTGTGGGGAGAAGGAGAGAGGTTGAAGTAAATTAAGTTTCCCTTTCCTTTTCACAACAGGAAGCTTTGATTAGAGGTATTCATCAAAGGTAAAGCTGGTGCACTGTCAGCATCAGTCAAGAGAGTAAATATAAAAAGGTCTTTGTGATGTGGGAATACAAAGCTGAAACATCAAAACAATAACCAAACATTTTTTTTAAATGGACATGCTTAAAAAAAATGTTGTAATCATACATACAGCAATAGCCAGTTAAACTAATTGAAAACACTGCAAAAAATGCTTTCAATATGCACTAAAAATAATAAAATAAAATAATGTTTTGTAATCTTGAAAATGAAACGCTGTATATTCATGTGACACCTGCAATTTCTCTGGATGCAGGGCTATAGAAGATGGAAGCAGTTCTATCGTTTGAGCTACTTTAAAAATTTACCTTCAAACAACTACTTCTACCAAAAATGGTTAGCTAAGCCAATGTGTTCATCTTTGTTGCACTTTTTTCTGGTCATAAATACACCAAAGCATGCAACCTAATCCTTGAAAAAACATCGCATTATAATGTAAAATGCCAACTGGTCAGCTCTTTCAAGTGTGTGACAGGTTGGTTTTCATAATAGTTGCCTATTCAAAACACAGCCAAGGGCCTGTTCCACTGGCTCACTAATGCACCATTAAACTTCTCATTTTCTTATTTATTCTTCTCCTGAGGCTTGGGTAAATTAATGGGTGCTTAATGCCAGTGCACTGTTTTCTATGCTGGTGTTTTCCTTATGTGTATAATATTTGAGGTAAGGTAAAAAACAGTGAGAAAAAAACAGACCAAAAAAAAGGTTCTGGAGCAGTTTGCAGTTAGTTATTATTATTACTTATTACAGTCAGACTGGTGCTTTCAAGCACCGCATTTCACATAATATACTAGTTGATAGTGCAGATGCAATTATAAAATAAACAACATTAGAAGAATCTAAAAATATAAACAACTTATACAACTTTTCTTACAGTTGAAGGTTTTCTGAGAGAATGGCATTCACAAATATCTGTAAATTCCAGATGCCTGACATAATAAAACTTTCTTTGGCAAACTATGCTGGAGATATCAATGGCAATTTAAAGGAGGTCACAGAGTTGCTGGCTGTAGAACTGGAAAAGGCTATTTCTTACAAAATAATTAAGAGTCACAGCTTTTGTGGACAAAGAACACAAACTTTACATAAGAAAAAATATTCTCTATTAAGTTTTTTACACTAAGTACATCTTTATAGTTGATATATGTATACAAAAATCAAAATCTAAAAAAAGCTGTATGTTTAATTTATTTGATGATGTGCCCTCATTCACAGTTTCTGCCTTGGGACATCAGACAGCCAGATGCCCTGAGATGATGGTTTCTCTTTTGAGGTCAGTAGTTGTCCTTTCCCTTCAGATACTGCATCATTACAAAAGTAAGTTTTATATCAACAAGGACAAGAAGAATACTATTACCATGTACTGTATACCAAGGGCTGCACAATGTTTCGGCATAGTAGAAACCTGAGACAATATGAACAGAGAGATGACTAAATGGCGCCTGAAGAGTAGCAGTTCCGTGATTTGCCAAAACATGACCAGATGAAGGGTTTTTTTTTGTTGATCTAAAGTGAAGCTCAAACTATAAGCTAATGGTATCTACCAGTTTACTAAGGTCTGTTTCCTGGCAGTGAAGAATAACCCCCTGCAGTAGGACTAGGTTGCAGAGGTCAAAGCACATCAAAGAAAAAAGAGTGTGGCATCATCACAAGCGCTAAATCACCTTGTTTACCATGTTGCTGTTAACATGAAAAGAGTGTATGAGGAACAACTGTATGATGGCTATTTATACAGCTTGTACTTTCTAGGGTAGATGGGTTCATTGAACTGAACTGAATTCTATGGATTTACTCTCCTCCACTGAGTGTAAATGCATTCTCCCCCTTAAAATTTGCATATGCATAGTTCAGTCAGGAAGTTGCTGCCCAAATGAGTGTTCATCTCATCTTAAGAGAGAGCATCTTGAGAACTTCAGAGTGTAATAAAACTTTTTCATCCACTTTTCACCTTGACTTTCAGAAAGTGATGTCCATGGCAGCAAGCAAGTAGGGTTTCCTCCTCCACCACCACTTCCACCTAAGCCAGCATGGTATTTCTGTCCAGGCTACGATGGACATGAAGTAACCTGCATTTATGATTTCCATCTGTTCCTTAAATTTGGCAGGTTGTAAAAGTATTCTTGAAGGAGCAACTTAAAATGCGAGCTCCAGTAACTGAATTATGGATCTTCTATGGGTTCACACCAAGGAAAATATTCCCATCATGCCCCACAGATACATCAGCCTCTCTGCTTACATGATTTCTGCTGGCTGGTCAGTGAGCAGCAAGTCTGTCCTCCCACAGCTGCAGTACAAAGAAATACTTGATTATTTGAACAAATATTCAAGTTAGGAGTGCAATGAGCCCAGACAACCAACAAGATTGGGGCGCTGGTTAAGACACACCTTGTGCCTTTGCAAGGCGTGTGTCCTTTTATCAATGACCCAGCACTTCAAGCACAACTGAGCAGTCACCCTTTCACTGGCTTGTAGTTCCTTTCAAAGAAGAGATGTGGCATTGCAACACAGTGGGATAGAAAGATCTGTAGGAGCCCAGCATTTGGTGAAGCATTCAGGTACCAAAATGTCAGCTTGACTCTTTCAATATTGTCCTCCAAACTCAATTTTATGAGGCACTGAAACACAGCTGTAAACTAACACAGTGGACAAACAAAAAATAGAGATTGGACTGTTTTTTGACCCAGCGGTTCTACTCAGGCTGAAACTCTGGTTTTCCGCCCTCTGCCTAGACGCCAAGAGGCACAAGCATCTCTTGGCAACTGTTCCTTGGTCTCTGCTTACAGTTTTTCTCAGTCGCTTTGGTACATTTCTCAGATCAGAATTGAAATTCTAAAAACTACTTGTTCAATCTTCACATCATTGTGTCACTTGTGAACATCAAAAAAGCAGTTTCTCATTTCTTTGAACAGGTTACAAATGCTTTGATACATCCATGCAAATGATTAAAATTCTCTGCTGTTTCCTACATTATCAATTGCTTATGTCATATTGACCAAAATGTATTAAAAAGGGTCTCTGTTGAATAGTCTCACCCCCCACAACATTTAGGCATTAGTTCATTGCATAAGTCTTTACATGCAAAATGTTTGAACAAGTTGTCATAATATGTCAAGCATATTTCTATACATTTCCATTAGACTTTTTTTTCTAAATCTGTCCTGAATTGGTAAATTGCTCCCAGGTGAATCTTGACTTTCTCTAGTGAAGGGAAATGTGTGAAGCATTAGATCAACCAATGATCAACCAATTTTCTGAAAAAGCTCAAAGCTACATCTCATGAACCATCAACTGGCAAGTATATATATAGCCGGAGCACAACACAATGTTACAATGTTTGACAATGGAAGGACAAGGAATTGGACAGGGTCAACAGCCAGAGAGAAGGAGAGGAAGAGGAAGAGGAGTGAGGCTGTGTGGCGGAGGAGTTGGGAGGCAAAACAGAGGAAGAGGCAGAAGAGGCGGAGGACATATGTGCGTTCCTGATGAGATAAGAGCCACACTTGTAGACCACGTTCTCAATCATGGCCGTACAGTGGCCGAGGCTGGTCGAAGGGTACAGCCAAATGTTGGGAGAACAACTGTGTCCTCAATCATTCAGACTTTTCGTCAACAGAATAGGTGTGTAATCTAACAACAGGCACTGTACTGTAATACTGTATACTTTCTGTAATGCTCCATACAATATTACAGTATTCCGCTTGCATTTTACAATATACAGTAAGTGTACTTTATACAGTGACATTTTATCTTAGTCAGTTTTGTGTTTTGCATTACTATATTTTTTCCACATAGGACTACAAGACAACGTCACAGGGTCGGTAGAGGGCCCCTTTTCACACCTGAACAGGAGGAGGCTATTTGCACCATGGTTGTAGAAAACAATGCCATAAGACTAAGGGAGATAAAGAGTGCCATTATAGAGGACAACAACATCTTTGAAAACATCCAAACAGTCAGCATCTCAACCATTGACAGAGTGCTGAAAAGACACCAAATGACTATGAAGCAGTTGTTCACTGTTCCATTTGAGAGAAATGGTGAAAGAGTGAAGGAGCTGCTCTACCAGTATGTCCAGGTAAAACATGTATGAGCATGCAGTAACTGTACCTCACAGTAAACAGTACAACATCATATAGTGATATACAGTACAGTATGTGTGACCTTTACACATTTGCCATGGCTGTAGAAAAGAAGATGCAATATGTGCTGTATACATTTGATGTAACTGTATCTTGTGCAGATGAAAATGCATGTAATTCATAAAACTCATTTTGTGTCTTCTGGATATAGTGTATAACGGAACTGGAAGCAAGTGAACCACCACACAACTTCATCTACATGGATGAGGCCGGCTTCAACCTAACAAAACGCAGAAGGCGTGGTCGAAATATAATCAGCCACAGAGCTACAGTTGATGTGCCAGGCCAACGGGGCGGGAACATAACCATGGGTGCTGCTGTCTCTGAGAATGGTGTGCTAACACATATTCCCATTATTGGGCCATACAATACAGAGAGTCTTGTCACCTTTTTAGACACTCTCTACAGGGACCTCATCCCTGAACAAGAGAAGGGTCAGATTGGAGATGACTTGCCAAAGTACCTGATAGTTTGGGACGATGTCAGTTTCCATCGCTGCGACATCATCAGGCAATGGTTTGTGACCCACAACAGAATGTTGATGGAGTTCCTCTCACCCTACTCCCCACTCTTTAACCCTATTGTGGAATTTTTCTCAACATGGAGATGGAAAGTATATGATCGCCAGTCACATACACAGATGACCCTTCTGGCTGCCATGGATGCAGTATGTGATGACATCACAGCAGATGCCTGCAGAGGCTGGATGAGACATTTTACAAGATTCTTTCCACGCTGCATTGCAAGAGAAGATATTCGTTGTGATGTGGATGAGAATTTGTGGCCCAATAGACAGGAACGTCAGGAGGTGTAAGAAGACTGCACTGTAATTCCTGCAGCACTGCATGTGCAGTTTTCCCGAAGGAGATTGTCCTATAATCACATTTCTACTTTTTTTGGTTTGTTTTTTTCTTTGTGCTATGCAGCGGTGTCTTTTTCTTTTCTGTATTGCAATGACATGGTCTGTCAACAAATTACAGTACAAACAGTAAAAGCGTAAATGTGAATCTTGTCCAGTCTCTTGCAA
>JAQMCX010000050.1:9709810-9723832 GCA_029814765.1 Acanthurus leucopareius
AACCACATTTTAATTTCATTATACAACTTGTTGTATAATGACAAATAAACTTCCTTGTATCCTTGTATCCTTGTATGGTCTAAGACACACAGCGCAAGTGTGGTAAGAGCATGTCCACCATCATTTTGCTTGTTGAATGGCAGATAATCTGGGTGCAAAGTAAGATGCACAGCTCAAAATAGTTATAGTTAGACACTTAGTCATGGATGTGTTTTTGTCGTAATACATATTAGACTAGTTAGAGTGCCATATGCCATCCCCTTTAAAAGCCAGGTGCATCAGGGCATGGCATGTTGCAATTTCAAAGGCGGAATTAGTTAACATTAGTGGTAGAAGTGAGTGTTTTTCATCATCCATGTGTGTTTAAAATACAGAGTGAACTTGTGTTGTGGAACCGTATGTTGCTGCATATTACTAACTGAAAAATGTGGCCTTTTTAATAGCTGAAAAAAACTGTGCAACATGATTTTAGACCTGCTTTTTGTTGGTCTATGGCACAGACATGTTCTGCTGCCTGCAAACCACACCTAATATTAGGATCAACACGCCTATGGGCATATGGAGGGGTGCAGGTACATGTGCTCTTTACACAACCTGGGCACTGGGCATGAAAATGACGACTGCATCAGTCTGAAGCAAACAATGAAACGTGCGCCTCCTTGTGCCAAGCGTAAGATAGGACCCCACATCTTTAACAGGATATTAGAGTAGAGGGGAGTCTCAGAGCCGCTTCTGTCATCATCCTGCTCTCCAGAAGTACTTCAACCCTGAACACACAGGATCTAAAACAATTCACTCTCCACTCCACCCACTTTCTTTCCCCATAAGGAAAATTACCTCCCCACGGTGTGTTCCTGTTGCTGGAACTTACTAGCAATGCAGCAGAGGAACATCCCAGCTGCATTTACAATAAATGTGGGTGCACTCAATCTGTCTGTCTTACACATACACATTATAGGCACATGTGCACACAAGACACTGTATTAAAGGCCAGGCTTTTGTAATATGTGGGCGATTGTTTGAGGCGCTGTCGGCTGCAGCAGTGTTCTGTGTCTGTGTTCCCGTGGAAACTGTGATAGAAGGATGCACTGACTGACCCTATTTAGCACACCAAGAATTAACCATGTACAAAAACCTTTTACTCCAGTATTCTAACAGTGAATTAAGACTTGTAATTAATTTAATAAAACAAGATTTATATTCATACTGACCTTCAAGGTAAAATTGCTACAATGTAAAACACATTAATATAAACCAATAAATTAGACTCAGATAGGAAATATGTATATGTATATATGTATATATAAAATGACATTTTTAAAAAAGCCTGTCCAAAGCAACATAATAAAACAATCTTTTGGAATTGACAGTAAAAGGAAGAGGCTACTTAGAGTTGATTTGGTTTGTTACTAAAAAGAAGTGTCTGATGGTTTTGTTTGGAACAGTACAGATTGTTATGCCCTTAGGTCTAATGACAGGCTGTTCCAAAGGACATTGATACCAAATCCTGCTCTGCAACAAGTGTCTGAGGCAGAG
Organism: Acanthurus leucopareius; assembly: GCA_029814765.1. Classification (NCBI taxonomy): domain Eukaryota; kingdom Metazoa; phylum Chordata; class Actinopteri; order Acanthuriformes; family Acanthuridae; genus Acanthurus; species Acanthurus leucopareius. The sequence goes on from JAQMCX010000050.1 coordinate 9,711,347, forward strand.
AATAACCACACAGTTCCAGTGCCTAAGGGAGGCTCTCAATGGTATTGCAACTTTAAGCAGCCTGCTCTTCTACAGCTACATTTCATGCAGTTTTGTTGAGTTTTTGTTGGTTTGGAGGCTACATGTTTTTTACTAAATTGTGTGACAATCTCCCTCTCTGTCAGTGGGTGTTTAAAGGGAAATCCCAGAAAACAACTGGTTTCAGAGGAGAATATTTTTCTTCTTTTGGTTATTGTTTTATTAATTGATGTAGGTCAATTGTCTTTGTACAGTATAGTAAGGTTGAACCTTTTAAAAAAGTAAAATAAAATCTACTATTATTATAGCCAAAATTAACCATATTTAACATAATTAAAAATAAATACATCCATCAAAATTCACATGCTAAATTATATGGTGGCTAATATAAAGATAGCACAGCATAGAAAAGTGTGGCACCGACTGTGAGAACCACAGCATGGCAGGAGTTCTGAGCCGGCCATGCCAGCCATTTAAGGCTTGTGCTAATGATGTCGTGGACAAACATAACAAGGATGTCCAATATATACGAATGTGCTAATATCTTTACTTTTTTTCCCCAGCTTACAATAATTTAGTAGCTGATGATTACAAATAGTATTTAATTGATTGTTTCAGTGAAAATACTGCACTGTTGGAATATTACATAAATTGGTAACAGTGATTCTTTTTTTCTCTCTCCTTATCAAAATTAACTTCAAGACTTCAAATTCTGTTGATAGACGGCTCATTTTCCTGGACCTTACAGCAATAATATGTAACCCATCTTACCTTTTATACAGCTGAAAGGACTTCTGTGACATTCACAAGTTGATGGGATCAATAAAGGGAACCACTTAGGGACTGACATCTAAAGGGGGGTATGGAAATGCACAGCTGCATGTCATATGTATGGCAGTGAAAATCAATGCTGTGGCCCTGTTGAGGGAGCTAAACAGAATCCCATGTCACTAATCAAGTGATTAGAGGAGTGCAGGTGGTATCCTTTCTCTTTCACTTACATACATAATACATCTTGGGGTACCTACATTGTGAATTATGTTAGAGCAGAAGTGACTTACTCTTTTACTTTACTACTGAAACATAGTTTTTGTCTTGTAAAATATATGGGAAAATATTACATGCCTGAACCATCTCTGGCCAGTTATTGTAAATATTTACTGCATGTTAGCACCAACTATTTTAGTAATATTAGATTTTGTAATTCTTTGAAGGAAAAAAAACAGGATCCAATCATAGAAAAAATCATATATGTAAGAAAACAAATGCCCTTTTACACACATTCACAGTTTTAAAATAATGTTAACTGTGCTATGGATGAGTTTGCGTTCAAGTTTGAAAAACATGGTCATTAAATCCATTTTCAAATTGTAAATAAAATTTAAAATTAGTAAGTAAGTTGGTAGAGCTGCGCCACTTCAGTGTAACACGACTGAGAAAAAGATGGATCCACTTTGGTGTTGTGGTCTTTTATTTTCTTGCAGTCTTGTTTCAGTTTCTGTATCTTCTCTTGGCACTGCTTTGTTGTATGGTGCATACCTGATGTTGTAAGTTGGCAGACAATACCATAAGATTTTTATAATCCACTTTGACGAGTCAAAATTGTATTGTATTTCTTCCATCACATACATACTTAGTAGGGCCTGAACTTCTTTGGCAATCCACTTTATCAATGTTTTGTATAATTTTTTTAATAATTAAGCATTTTTATTAGCTGTTATTTACATTGCCAACTGTAAGCTAATATTTACAAGGGGGGTTAAAAATGATGGTTGGCAGCACTGCATTGGCTCTTCTACTGGATCAGTGCCCACTCACATGTGGACAAATCATCATGGACCTATGTCACTCAAAAACCCTTTTGTGCTGGGAGAGAACCTACTTTGAAACCAAGTAGCTTCCTCTAAACAGGGTTCTTAGAACTAAAATAGCTCATATTTCTGAGGAGCTGAATCAATAAAAATGAGGGAGGGTACCAAGAGATCTTAGAACTATGAAGAAATTCCTGCAGTCCGAAAACTCATAGGGCCCTATCTTACACTTGCGCCCGGGGCGCGTGGCGCAGGGGTTTTAATTTATTTAGGGGAGTGTCTAGGTCAACCTTTGCTATCTTGTTCCAGGGGTAGCAGAGGTATCCTGCCCTTCCCCCACCCAATGTGCCACTGGTGCACAGCGGATAGTCCTATCAGCTGTGTAGAATTACCTCATCAATTCATAGGTGTTTCATGGGTGTTTCTTTGGCCGAAAATGCATGAACCAATCAGAGAATCTGCTCTCATTACCTTTAAAGACCAGTTACGCTGTGTGCCTGTAGCGCAGGCGTATTGCTGTCTTACACCCAGCGCAAAGTAAACGACAGCTGACCTACTAGGATTTATTTATTTATTCATTCATTCATTCATTTAGCTGATCAGGGACAAAACTCGATGAATGTATTATGTCAGGCAGCTCTCAGCTAATTTTCCTCTTGAGTCAAATCGTTTAGAAAGCAAACATTTCCATATTTTGTCATATCTATTTCTACAATATATTTTCACCTGCACAGGCAAACGTGCACATACGCAGGCACGCATGCATGCATACAGGCACACACGCCCACACCTAAAAATTAAATTCATTTTGCAGGAGGAATACATGTGTTAATTAATGGTTGAAGGACTGTTTGTCTTTCAGCCACTTGTTGATATAAAATTCAAACAAAGAAAGGCAATTCAGCGGTGAAGAGACAGAACTCTTGGATCAGGGTTCATGTTATAGATAATGATTATTTAATCCTTGTTTTTATGATCAAATAAATACGCTGAAGTTGCTCCAGCTGTCAGCGACCAATCTTTTAAAGATGATTTGACAGCTGTGATCCCATCCTGTCTATTGAGATTAATTTGGCATTATGATTACAATAATTCCTAATTTGTTATTAATGTGTAATTGTGGAGACGTGTATGAGCACATTGGCCAACTGTGCCGTATCTTACTGTACAGGCTGTTTTACGTTTGTGCCTTGCATTTAGACCAGGTTTTGGCTGGTCTAAGCGCAAGGCGCAGTTGACTCCAGTGCGTCAGGCACAAGATAGCAAATGCGCCGAGCCACACCTCCATTCTGCCCTCACTCTCAGACCTCCTGCCCCTCAGCAGACAGCCTTGGCACAATTGGATTTGCTATTGTATACTAGTGGCAAAAATGACATGCGCCAGGTGTACCATAGCAATGTCACCTGTGCTACTGGCGCAACGCATTTGCGTCGGGTGTATGATAGGGCTCCTAGTGTAAATACCTGAGATCATTGGACTGCAACTGAGTCACAGGCCTTAACATTATAAGTTATCTGTGAGATCTTTATTTTTCTTTTTTTAAATCTGTAAAATTCACACAAAACTTAGAATTTATTCTGCTCTGTAGAGAAAATGTTGCTGGTGATGCAGAGAAAGGGGGAAACCTTGAGTAATTGACAGTCATGTAGTGTAAATGGGTCATTGCTGGGATGGAATGATCAATAAATTGAAATGGAAACCATCTATTTCTGTCAAGTGGTTATTAAACTTAATGAAGGAAAACTAAACCAGATTAATAATTTTTAGAATTTCTGACTGCACTCTGACCTTGAATGTAACATGTTGTTTTGCAGTCCAGAAACCAATGAATGCTACAAGGCACTGCATTGATCAAAGCTGAACTGTGAGGAGCAATGGCCTGTAGCAAATTGTTAAAACTTCACTTTTGCACAATAGTGTCATCATTTGATTGAAACATTGCAGAACTAAACACACAGATAGACGTAAACACAGATAAATACACAGATATTTTGACTTTTGACATTTTTATATAACTTTTTCTGAATCTATAGGCTCTATAGGGAAGTGATGTGCACCACAGAACAGTTATATGAGGTTCCAACGAGGTCATAAACACTATACATTTACTGCCCTTCTTCTCTGGTTAAGTGTGTAATATACTGTGTGAGCCCAGGGCTGGAATGGCACTCATCCATTGCCCTGGAGTTCCATGAAGAAAAGTCATTTATTCATTTTCATTGCCTTGAAATGTATGAGCATTCAAAATGTAACATAAACGGTTAGTTGATGTCCGGGCATAAAACTTTGGGAGGAAAAAGTAGAAATTACAACAAATCCTCCTTGCTTTTTTTCAATGTTACATGCAAATATTGGTCAGTCCTACTGCAGCCCACAGAGTGGAAGAAATGCTTCTAATAATGTTTCCTAAATGAAATGCCAGAGGAAGAGTGGGCGTTCAGCTAACTGGCTTACACTTCCCATCTGACACATGGATGACTCGCATGCAAAACTTTGCTAGTCATCATATCAGTGTCCTCTCATCCTCACAGATCATAGAGTCATTGTACAAATCAAGGGAGTAATAAATGCTACAACAGCTTTCAGGCAAGGCTATAAGAGGATATTTCCACTGACTTCTCACGAGTGTAGAACACGTGGGAGGAGTACAGGTTGTGTTTGGGGCTTGGAGAAATGAATGCATTTAGACCTTTTTGCATTAAAGATGTATTCAGAACTCAAACTGCTCAAAGCATCTGCTTTTGTGCATTACAAGCTTTCTACTGACTAAATAAGCATTAATGCTGCATCTTACTGTGCTTGTATCTAACTTAGAGTCTGCAGTCTAGAAAAAACTAAAAGTTGACAACAAACCCTTGTTTATGTTTTTTAGAATGTCATTTATTTCCTCATTGCTTTATTAGATAGTCATAAAATTCCCAATTAAAATGTAGAGTTGTAGAGCTTATTGCTTTTTCCTCTCTCTAAAAATTATGTGTAACAGTATCTAGTAGACCCTACTAATGTGACTGAAATACATAAATTCATTACACATCCAGATCTTTTGAGTAATGTACACCATCAAAAATGACAGTTTACGGTGATGAATTACTCAAGTGAAATAAATGTAACCTAAATGGTTCTTAATGTGTGAGCATAGCACTGGTGCATAATGATACATGTTGAGTGATTTGTTACTGTTGCAGCTTATTGCCATGGCAAGATGAAGGTGGGATATTTGCAGAGAGATTGTGCTGATTTTATGGGCCATGCTGATGACTGGCAAATGAGATGCTTGAAATTTCCGAGAGCCATTGTCCTGCATCTCTGTGAATTGGGTTCAGGGATTAAATATTAGGTGCTAAGGAATGGCACTCTCTATCTTATATGAAGATTCTTACAAATGTGTTTTTAGAGAGCTGGGAGTGACAGCCAAAAGAAAAAGTGGATAACCCGTATTAATGAACCATGCATCATGCCAGGCCTTTATTAGATGTCTGAAAGAGAGTGAAGGGGCAATATGAGAAAAGACAGACAGAGGCCAAAAAACATCTTAGTTGATCACATGGGGCTCCTGACAGTGCTGTACAACTGGTAAACATCAAAATACAATGCAATATAACTGTTACGGTCAACTTCATTAAGGCTTCATTGAGGTCGCCGCAGGGGATGTCATGTTCACAATAACAAAATACTGTGGGGAGGAAATGTATAGAGTTTCCTCAGATTAAATAAGATGTATATGGCTGATATCCAGCAACTCTGGGGCAATGAAAACAAGGTTTGAGTATGACAACTTTGTCTGTGTCTTTGTCTGTATGAGTTTGGTACTGGATTTTATAGAATTTTAACTGGAGACAGTTTTGCTATGGCACTCACCTGCACACCTGATCGTCATCTGCCTGATTACCATTCCACCTTTCACTGCTGTATAAAACCCAGCTTCACTTTCCACCTGCTGCCAGCTCGTTTTTCAGCCCATGTGATAATGCTCTGGTGTTATTTGTTCTCCTGGTGTTTCGACTGTGGACTGCTCTGGACTTCTGGATTTTGGATTGTGGATTGTGTTTTAGTACCTTTGTCTCAAACTAATCTGTCCGTTTGCTTCCCCAGCCCTGCCACCTGCCTACCCCCAGCTCTGCCTCACCAAGCCCTGTCTCCTACCTTCCTGTTACCCTGATTCCTCACCTGCCCTGGACCTCAGCCTTTCCCTTCCTTGCCTGTTGTCATTGTTGTTTCGTCACTGTATATATTTTGCACTCACTCTTTGTGAATAAATCACTCGTTGTTCACTGATCTGCATTTGAGTCCAACTTTGTTCTGTGTCCTGACACAGTATCTAATATCTAAGTCTGTCATCTAGAAAACAGACAAGAGCACACTGTGGATCTTGCATCCAAACTCACCTAAATATCAGCTGATAAAGTAAATAAGGCACTGTACATAATTTTAAACCATCCACTCTTCTATTTCTGAACATAGTTACATTGATTTTCCTCTAAAACAAAGCTCCTTTACAGTTTCATCCTGTGTATAACAGTGAACCTACTGCAACTGGCAGGCACACATTTGAAGGTCAGGTCCTAAGAGGTAAAATCCTCCAAACTGTGCCAATTCATTAATCTAAAGCTCCATACAGGAACAAATGGATGATGATGAATTTGGATGATGAATGTCCAGATCAAAGACTTTTTCAACCCCTCAGACATTAAAATTAAACTGAAGTAAACCCCTTACTCTTTTTATAAATGTACTGTATACTAGTAGAACAGGTGTTTTTTCTTGTTTTCTTTTGTAATGCGTTTTTGTTAAAATATGTGGAGGACACAAAAGCAAAAGACCAGAAAAATGAGTCTTTGGGTGATACTGAACCATCAGAGCGGGTTGGACATATGATCCCCTTTTGACTTGCTCTGGTGACCAACTGGTTCTGCAAGGACCTCACACCAGAGTGGTTCTTGAAAAGACTTCTTTTAGTAGCCTTTTAGTGCACCAGACTCAGGGTTTCTCTTGCAATATGGCCTATTAATGAATGCTACTATGCCTCTTGGTGACTTTGGGAATGTACTAAACAAACATCCATTAGCTGCTTCTAGCTTTTAAAACTGATCATCATTCTTGATGTTTGGTTCTATTTCCAATGGTAGTAATCCCATTGATCTCATTTGTTAATTCTGTATGTTTGTATTTTTATTGGTGTAATTTAAAATTGTAAATAGGGGTCATCCTCAGTGATTGTCCTCAGAATCTAATATGAAGGTGGCACTTGACTGATAATGAACAGTATGCATAAGGTTAGTAATAATTTATTAGTAAGGGTAAAGGAAGAGAGAAAAAAATTGCTCTCTATCTAGAAATAAATAGGTATAGGATGTGATACAACAGTGGCCTAAGACTTGCCTGCAGCTGTGATGAGGAAACAGAGTAGCAAGGATCCAGGTAGCTTATGGATGAAACCTGGTTGTGTCAGAACTCTACTTATGGCCTTGTCAGGTCATCTTTCAGCGCTGCATTCATTGCCCACAATGTGACCTTTCCATATATGGCTATCTCACCCTCTTGATCCTCATTCTGTGGAACAGTGGAACAATACAGCAAGAAAGCTAAAAAAAAAAAGAGCAGGTTTTAAGTCAACTAAAATTTTCAGATTTATTTACATCTGGGAAAAGTAACAACAAGTTTGCAAATTTTTAAGGAAAGCATGGATAAAAGATGCTTCATATTGTGGTATCAATTCACACAAGCTTCAACAGACATCACATATTCACCTAACAAAATGAAGAATAAACATATAATGTCAGCAGAAAAGTAAATTATCATTAATAAATCATATTGTGACCTGTGGCAGCAGAATAAATGAACCCTTTTCCAAGACACAAGAGAAATACATTTTTTCTGTGTGAAATTACATGTAAGAATGGCATCAGGATTAATGGATGATAGTGTCACTCTGGGCTAGACCTATGTGAGGATGACAAATTAATGTTAAATCTGAATAAAGGAGTTGGGAAAAATACAGATGCTTTCATGTCAGGTCTGTGAGATTAATGAATGGTGATTAATGATAAGTATAAAAAGTAATAATCATTGTTTGATCTTTGCAGTCAGATCACAGTATCTTGTAGAGATCTTTAATTTATTTCAAGTAGCACTTACGCAGTTTTGGCAGCCTGTGATGGTCTAAAATCTTGCTTTTTATTTATTTATCATATTTGTCATCTGTCTGTAGGTCTGACCCATACTCACACTATCATCCATAAATAGGAGAAATGCCATATGGCACCAACCCAGGCACTTCTCAAGTCTTGGCTGCTATTGTATATTATGTCCAAGAATATTAAAAGCTTAAAGGGCGATAGGGCTCACTTTTGTCTGACTCCATTTCTAACTTATAAAGTAACTTTTGAAGGACCTTGGCAAAGGCTTTCTCAGGCAGATCAGTTTGATCATACAGACGCTGAAACTAGCCTCTGGTAAGTGTTAAAAATTGAAATAACTGATCTCTCTGTCAGTTTAAGGACACTGCTTCTTACATAAAATGACACTAAAGGGATATGTCAACAGTGACACCCCAACAAAATCCAAATCCTTCAGAATTTCAGTGCGAGTCCCACCATGCTTGCCTCCTTAGCACTGAGAAGCTTATTGATAACCCCATTGAGCTCAGTCATAGAGATGAACTTTATAGTCCAAATCTACGAGCACAATATCCTGTTCAAAAACACAAAAAACAAACAAACAAAAACACATTTCTTTTAAATTTAAATTTAAAATGACTCCACAGCCCAGGAACCCCATCTTTCCCAAACTCATCAGGAATCAGAGACTCTATCCTTAAGTGAACTGCTTAACTACATCTTGTGCAAGTTTCTTTTCTTATGAACTGCACTGATAGTAGATGTGGTGTTGAAAGATTAAGGTCTTGTTTAAGTAATATTTTTTTTTTAGTGATTCATATAGTCTGGGTGAGTTGCAAATAAAAGATATTCAATGCTTTCACTTGGAGTGGTCGCTAAAATGCACAGCTATATAAAAGCTGTTTTCTAGTACATGCATGAGTTTTAATGGTATGACTGCACATCAGCCACTTCAGTGGGCTTATTAGGTCACCCCATACACTGCCACCAGCTGTTGTGTACCAGAAATTTCTACAACTTGCTTAAGATTATAATAGTTTAAAAAGAAAAAAGAAATATTATTTTGCATGTCCCCAGAAGTTGAAAATAAGCTGAAAAAAAAATAAAATAAAATAAATATATATATATATGTGTGTGTGTGTGTGTGTATTTAATAATTAATGCATGAAATGGTTGTGAATAGTAGACTTTAAATTTGACATTCCACTGGGTGTGGAACTATAGTGTTACGTTCCTCAAGTGTGGCTTCATGGTGGCATTCAATAGGCAGGGCATTTTGCCTAGTGACTTGCTCAGATTTTGTTAATTTGGTCATTGTCATGAATTTTTGTGCTTTGTTTGGGACAGTTAAAAGGCTTCTGTTTTTATATACACTGTTTAATATGTTTAGTGATGTATTCTTATTGTCTGGATTCTCCATGTTGCTCCTGTGTCTGACTTCCTGTCTGTCTTTATCTGCTCTGTGCAGCTTTAAGTGGCCTCTGTCATAAATAAACTTGGTAGCTCTTCTCTTCCAGTGAGAACTGAAAGCCACTTCTGGGATGCTTCTGAAATGCGCTGCTGCACATCCAGTTGAATCACAAGAGTTTTTGGGGGTTTTTTTGTGGCTAAGATCAGCTAGCGCCGCCATGTTGCCGATGGATCACGGCACAGTCATTCCCAGTGGAATCTGCGGGTGTCCCTTGCATACCCCTCTTTTCATGTCTGAGATTGTAATCAGAATAGAATTTCAGGAAATGGGGCGGTTTCTTAGTTTAAACCTGGTCTTCCCCTCTACAGTCAAAGACATGCAGCTTAGGTTTATTGTTAACTTTAAAGTGCTCACAGGTGTGATTATATGGCTGAATGATTGTTTGTCCCTATTTTTCACACCTGTGATTAAATGGTGACCTGTCCGTAGTAACCAGGGTTACACTGGTACACACCATGTCACCTAGGATCAGCTCAAGACCCCCAAAACGTGGACAGGATATGAATTAAAAGATAATGGAAGGATGAATTGATGGCTTCAGTGAATATATTAGTTAGCTTTGTATATTTCAGGCTATCAAGTAAAATACCCTTGATTAATCTGAAATGCATGCCTTAAGTAGGCAAAAACATGTTCCATTATCACAGCTACTTTTGTTTCAACGCATGCATTCATGCATTCAGAGGCTTCCATACATATGGTCTAACTGCTCATCAGTTATACAGACACTGAACACTAAATTAGGGGTTAGTATCTTGCCAATGGGCAGTTTAACATGCAAACTGGAGGAACAGGTGATCTAATCCACTGGCCTTCTGTTTCATGCACGACCCACTCTAGCCACAGTAGAACCATGCCAGATAGTTACTGCAAGGCAATGGGAGTGATTATACTTTCCAAAACAATTGTTTCGATGATAGAATGAGATACATCTAGTCCAGTAGAACGCCTATTTGCTCATATAAAATTGTTCCCACGGCACCAGACTCCTCACATTTCTTGATAAAACAGAGTTTATGACCTGTAGAGTTTAGGGGACACTATAATCAGCCAGTTGTCACGTAGCTTTTCACTATGTTGTCCTTAAGGGTGGCCAGCGCCCATTTTAGAGTCCAAAGGTCAATAAAGCAACAGGTCGAGCAGAAGTTCACTGGTTTTCAAAGGAAAAATTTAAACTTTCATTTCCCACCATCTTATACACTGTGTTGTATTCAATAGTCTAATGTTAAAGTAATAAATAGTAAACATAATTCGTAATATTTCTATCCAAAAACAACACAGTGAACCTTGGCATTAGATATGGATGTTTACTCAAGAAAAAAATATATTTATATTTTAGTTTTAAGGATAAAATCCTACACTGATAGCTGACAGGAGAGTCCATGTCATTGTCCAAGAAAAACTAATTAACTGTTGTAACCCATTTCAACAGGGTCTTAGGAACTATAGGAGCTAAATTAAAGTTGTGGAGAGCCTCTGGCTCAGGATAGATCATTTTCATTCACTTATTAATTTATTTCTTCACAACTCTTTATCTGTGAGTCAACAGCTTTTATTGTTACCAAAATCTTGGGGCAGTGCAACAACTAGAAAGATACGCTCATGTATGGAGTCACTTGTTGAAGGATGGACATTGTTATTAAAAAGCTTCCTTAAGGACACTTGGACTCAGTCTGTGCCAAAGCGAATAGAAAACAACTGAGATATTTCATAAACATAACTAAACATATGAAAATCAAATTTTTTTTCCATGTTTACAAGAGCCTCACTTTACCCCAGTTGTTTCCTCTGCAGTCTAAAACAGGATTTACATGTTTTAGGAAGCAGAGATGTAAAATCTGGATTTACACTGAGTTAAGCCTATTAATGTGGAACGCTATAGATTTGTAATAAGATGGATGAGCTTTACCTTCAGTCTGTTTCTGAGAGATTGTAAGGGTAATCTCAACAAGACACTTCAGCTGACTGGGAACAAAAACTTAGCATTTATTGATATTCCCTGACAACTACAGAAAATCCTCCAGTTTAGGTGGATCCCACTGGTTGGCTTAGATTCACTGGTCAAACTGGTTAATGGATTTAAGTATTTGAACCATTTTTAGTTTCTTCATATTTAAAATATGCTTAACAATTCAGTCATGATTGTTGCTTCTCTTTGAAAGTTCTTGAGTTTAAATCCTGCTTTTATTCATAAAAAGTCCATGTTTGCCTTAGGAACAGATGGGTAAGTGTCAGCCCTGAAATAGACTGACAGTCTGCTTAAGGTGTTAACATACCTTTCAGTCAATGCATGCTAGATCAGATTTTAGCACACCAGTTTGTTGCTTGGATATAGAAGTAAATGAAGGAATTGCAGTTGGGGATGATATGACAGTGCTCTTGTAAAAGTAAATATGATTGACCCTGCATTCATGTGCTCTCTGAGGAACCAAGTTTTTGAGTTGGGAGGTCGTTGTTCCAACTTAGTTGTGTTCACATGCTTTTGAAGTCATTATGTGAGAATAACATGGATGCTTCAAAGACAATGTGTTGCATTATTATGCTCAGAGCTTTCAACAACAAGGTTGATAGCTGTTACCAGCATTTTTGTGACATCTGTCATCCCAGTACAGATGCATGTTGCTATCAAAGAATGCTGAAACAGCTTGAAGCTTTATATTAGTGACCTTGTCCACTGTGTTACCTGTATTGCTTTACCTGACTTGTTTATGTTAATAGATAACTTCTCTAACTAATTCAGGTCACAATACATGGACAGCAACTAACAATTTATCATAATGCACATTACATTTGAGCAAAAAATTGATATCTAGTACTTGAATTAATAATAGGTTTCTTAATATTACGACCTACGACCACTTCTCCCTGTTGTTCCCCAACTAGCCCCCCCACCCCCCCACTAGCAGCCCCGTACATAATTGTACATTAATGGCAAGTGAAGAGGGAGTTGTACAGATTGAAGCCAGGGAAAGCAGTGGGGCCAGATAACATGAGCACCAGACTTTTGAGGACATGCTCTACAGAGTTATGTGAAACCTTAACGCATCTGTTCAACCTGAGCCTGCGCTT
>JAQMCX010000050.1:9738748-9750428 GCA_029814765.1 Acanthurus leucopareius
GGCTGTTTTTGCATCATCAGCCCGTGGAGGTCTGTTCGCATTACCATATATTCTGGCACTGCGAGCTTGGACCTCCCGGACCAGCACATCAGTTTTCTCCTGGGAGAAGTTTGGCCGCCTGGAGCTGCAGCTGTCTTCATCCATGGTCGTGGCAAGGTGAAATTAGCACTGCGCCTCGCCCACAGCGCACTTAAAGGCAAGGAGAGGCGTTCATTTGATTGGTGAAGATTACACTCGGCTGTGTTAAACCTGCTCACGCCTTCTCTTCTCCCTCTTTGCCGTTTGCACCGGTTGGAGGGACAGAGGCGTGGGTGAGCTGGACTGCGCCGTGCACGAAAATTGCAAAATGCGCTGTGCCTCGCCTGCGCCTGGTCTACGAAATTAGAGCCCTTAGTTACTAAACATTTTAAGTACAAAAAAAAGTCCCAAATGATCTAGAAAAATCTTTTCTTTTACGTGAAGAAGGAAAGTAATTAAAAACTGAGTGGATATGGTTCACTCAAATGTGAAAGTGATTTGCATTCCAACGATTGGACAGTCTTATTCTTTTATGTGTTCTTTGTTAAATACTCAGAAGCAGGTGTGTGGCAGATGTGAGAACGTGCTTTGCATGAGGACAATGTATGAGGAAGGGTTCATACCAACATGAACACATGAACAGTATATAGTAGTGCAGTTAAATGGAACAGTAAAAAATCTACGGTGTAATATTTTGCCACTGAACCCATTAACTCCACCGATAACAATTATAACAGTAAGGTCATCATATGCAATAAAAAAGATGTAGTATTTCAAAGCCATTCATATGTATGACTGTGCCTTCGATGTATGAATCCGTTGCATAATTCATAAATCTGTCGTCAGATAATTTTATGCAATTCCTGAATACCTCAAACAAGCTTAAAGTATTTTGTATACCACCACAACGTTCAACTGTTGAGTTTTTTTTTTAAACAATGGCTGATGTTTATGAAATACACATTATTTTGTGTTGCTAATTTTGTTAATAAATTAAGGACACACAACATGGTTTAAATACATTCCTCCATACAGCCAAGTCACAAAATGATGAATCTTATACTGAGGGAGTTGTGACATAAGCTTTGAATTTAAAATTACCAGACAGAAATTTGTTGCTCTCCCCAGGACCATAGGGATTAAATATATGTTGCTTTCCAGTGCTGCCATCCTAAAGCCGACTTAATACAGAGCTGCGTGGAACGGCAATGTTATTCATCCATCCATCCATCTTCTGCCACTTATCCGGGGTCGGGTCGCGGGGGCAGCAGTCTAAGCAGGGAAGCCCAGACTTCCCTCACCCCGGCCACTCCAGCTCTTTCCGGGGGATCCCAAAACGTTCCCAGGCTAGCCGAGAGATATAGTCTCTCCAGCGTGTCCTGGGTCTTCCTCACCAGGGAGGCGTCCTGGAGGCATCCTAATTAGATGCCTGAGCCACCTCATCTGGCTCTTCTCAACGTGGAGGAGCAGCGGCTCTACTCCTGTCGATCTCCCACTCCATCCTTCCCTCACTCATGAACAAGACCCTGAGGTACTTGAACTTCAGGCAGGATCTCATTCCCGACTCGAAGAGGGCACTCCATCCTTTTCCGGCTGAGAACCATGGACTCGGATTTGGAGGTGCTGATTCTCATCCCAGCCGCTTCACACTCGGCTGCGAACTGATCCAGTGAAAGTTGAAGGTCATGGCCGGATGAGGTCAACAGGACCACATCATCTGCAAAACGCAGTGACCCAATCCTGAGGTCACCAAACCCGACCCTCTCAACACCCTTGCTGCACCTAGAAATTCTGTCCATAAATATTATGAACAGATTCAGTGACAAAGGGCAGCCCTGGTGGAGTCCAACCTTCACTGGAAACGAGTCCGACTTACTGCCGGCAATGTGGACCAAGCTCTGGCACCGATCATACAGGGAATGGACGGCCCGTATAAGGGGGTCTGACACCCCATACTGCCAGAGAACCCCCCACAGGACTCCCTGAGGGACACAGTCGAATGCCTTATCCAAGTCCACAAAACACATGTGGACTGGTTGGGCAAACTCCCATGCACCATCAAGGACCCTGCTGAGGATGTAGAGCTGGTCCACAGTTCCATGACCAGGACGAAAACCGCATTGCTCCTCCTGAATCTGAGTTACGACTATCCGGCGGATCCTCCTCTCCAGTACCTCTGAATAGACCTTACCAGGGAGGCTGAGGAGTGTGATCCCCCTGTAGTTGGAACACACCCTCTGGTCCCCCTTCTTAAAAAAAGGGACCACCACCCCGGTCTGCCAATCCAGAGGCATCCACGTGATGTTGCAGAGTTGTGTCAACCACGACAGCCCCACAACATCCAGGGCCTTGAGGAACTTTGCCTCGGCGACCGCCACAGCTGCACTCTACTTGGCCTGTCAGTACCTGTCCGCTGCCTCAGGAGTCCCACAGGCCAAAAAGGCCCGATAGGACTCGCATATTTTATCATTATTGCTCTCTCTCTCTCTCTCTCTCTCTCTCTCTCTCCATCTATGACAAGGAGCCAAGCTAACAGACCAACTGGAACAGGTCTATGACAGCTCTGCCTTGTTATGATAAATGCACAGCAAGCATTCAAGATGAACTTGATTTTTCAATGCAACGTTTGATGACTGTGCTTTTTTCAAGTCAGTTATAGATTGAGTATCCAATGTGTTAATTTTTATCATAGTCAACTAATCAGAATAGCCATCTTGCCATAACCTGCTCCCAATTTTTTTTTCCTTAAGGCAGTAGCAGTCTGTGTCTTTGTCAGCACAGGCCGATGTTTTAATAGATTTGCAATGTGTAGTTAGTTCACACACTGTACTGAATTTTATTATTATTATTATTATTGTTAACAGTGAGGCACAGCCTTAGCCTGTCTCAGCCCAACGAACCATATCTGTTCCATATCATGTGACATGACATCTGCTCTTTGTCCTTTTGTGCTCTTCCTCATCCAGCTTACAGTGGTGCACCTCTACAAATGTGAGTGTGTATGCTGTGAGGTGCTGTGACTACTTTGCTTGTTACATATTATGAAAGGTAGACTAGCTCAATAAAGGATACACCTTGTGGAGATATTCCTCTGTAAAGGGGTGTCTCGACAGTGTACTGTGATTGCGCTGGATAGGATCCTTTCCCCGGCAACTACAGGCATGGGCAGCCTCACACAGGCAGAAATTAATCCCTAACTTCATTTCTAGCGCTACCATGAGGTTGGCAAATTTTTGGGTTTTTTTTAGTTTTTAAGTAAAATACTTTTTCATTTACAAGATGAAATGAAATAAACATAAGTCCCATACAGTAGTTATCCCACTGACTTTGGGGGACTTCTAACATTTCATTTGGTGCCAGCATCACTTTAAACCTTAAAACTCACTAAGGTACAACAGAAATTATTGCTGAGTTCTGATTTTTATTTGTTTGGGTATTCCTTAAATCTGGCAACTATCAGAGTACAGTGTGGTCATGATCCTGAAGTGACACACCCACACAAAAAAACAGTAACAAAGATGTGAGATGCACGTTGTTGTATCAAATAACATGTGGCGGTTACTGAAGTCAGTGTTTCCAATATCCTTTACAAGCTGATCAGTAAAAGAAGTCAGTGAATTTGTGAATAATGAGGACAAGGATGAATATGAGGAGAGTAAAAAAAGATTAATATGGCTTTATGTGGAGTGATGATTGCTCACTGTATACTCTTTGGGGATACAAAATAGGAGCAAGGAATGGTAGGATCTTGAAGTTAGTAGTGTCACAAAAAAACATCTAAAATTTTAGAATGTGAGGGGCAACTTTTATCTATGTCTGTCAGTCTCTCACCCTTCACCCTTGCATCAGAGGAATGAGTGGCATAAGAGTCCCATGAATTCTGACATTCAGGTCACATCACAGAAATTCAGGTCTGCATCTGATTTAGGACCATAAAATATGAAACTGCTCCAAAACAGATTTTAAAGACCAGATTCCACTTTTTTATTTTTTTTATTTTTACCATGGTCATGTAAAAAAAGTTAAAAAAACCCCAAAAAAAACAGTGTAAGGCAATGTTCACACTTAAATGTTTAAGTTGTAGCTCAGTGCATCCTACAATATACTGCAATATACAAAACATAAACAAAGAGCGTCACTGTGCTTTTCAGTGTACACATATACTATGACAGCAACAACTTTTTACCTGATGCAAGCATTAATACTGTTGACTATAAGGTTGTTGGATATAAGGCCGAAAGCATTAAAATTATATCTTCTTGGATCATATATAACCTTCAGTGTCCTTACATAAAATGATAAATGGTAAAATGTATTTGCAAATGACACATAACACATAACACATAATACAACTTTTATTATAAATGAATACAGTATTTTTTTGAGAGAAAAAAAAGTTAATTTCATAAATAATAAATGAACTTGTTAAATTACTCTAACAACAATGTCTTTACCAGATCTCCTATATTAGCTCCTTCCTTTTTTAGAACCCCTGGATAATTACATGGGGTTATTAATTCTTCATACTTTATCGAATACCTATTAGAAAGTGACTAAATGCACAGAGGGTGGTCACAGTAAACAGGAAATTCTCACAGGGGGTCCATGTTTGTGGGATTAGTGGTATTAATGTTACACTGTGTCAACTGTGTCAATCAACTCCACTTGAGATTCCATTGGGTCCCTTTTATGCAAAAGGAAAAAAAAAACAATCCAGCTTGACATGATGTTAATACAATTCTAAGCTCCCATATTCCTTAAAAACATACTCTGAAAAATTAACAATTAAATTGTTTTGATGTTTATGAACAATAACAATAAATTGAATAAATATTTATTGGGCAAAAAATTGACATGCCAATTACAGAAAACAATTTGTTAATTTTAAGAAAAAATCAACAGTGTGGAATTGGTGTGTAAGAAAATCATTAAGAACATCACATTCGAAATATTCTTGGGATTTATTTTTCCAAGTACAACATAGAGTTGCACAGTCGGAAGAAAGTTTTAGTCATTCAGTTACCAACATAGGACATAAAGGCCTAAACTGATTATCAAATGTGCAATATAGCAATGTTAAATAAAATTGACTGATATCTTTTTGTCACTTGTTAATTTTTTAAATCTTCTGTACACCCACGAAAAAAACATGTACAGCATTTTTTCCAACTTAGAATAGTCTAAATCAATGTTAACAACAGCAACAACACGGTAATATTTATACGGTCAACATCTTGATATAAAAGTTCCACAACTGACAAACATCGTCCATCTAAATTTTATTTCATTTGTGCATCAAGTATAACTGATTTAAAATGGAGTCCTTCCTTTTCTGTCAGGGTCCTGTGCTCTGTTTGCAGGGAACACAGCCCACTGAGTGCAACAACTTAATCTGAGATGTCAGGTGGAGACCAGTCTCTTCCAAAATGTGGACACCACAGACTGAGATCATCTGTTTCTTTGCCAGTCCTATCTTGTGAATTTCATTTTTTTGGAACTGAAAACAAGCCAAAGCAGGATCTTAAGTCCAAGCTGAGTCAATGCATCTTATCCTGGCTCTTGTACCACAATCCGGCTGTGCTGACTGGGTGGTTAAGGTGCAGTGGGCAGTAATTGACTTAAGAATCTGCCACTCTTAATCCAAACCCTCACACCTCCTTTTTTAAAATGCGATGAATGTATTTTACTCGTTTGTAACATGTGTCTCATCAACAAAGCTGAAATAAATCAACAGACCAAAAAAAATTGCAAGTTGAAAGGAGCTACTGGCTGCTGCATCTGCATGTGTTTTAATTGCCATAATAGAAATTCAATATTCCAGTGCAAAACTCAGAGAAGTATAACATATGTATGTTTTTAACTTTGTTTTTACAAATTTAAAAAAATAATTTATTAGCTAAATAAATTTTGCACATGGTGTCCAAAGTAAGTAAATGCACTATTTTAATCTTCATATGGGTTAGAGATAGTCATTTGTAAGACTAGAAATATTGTTACCATCCTGCTTGCAATCCATTTTTTTAGTTATGTGAAACATTTAAAATATGTGGAAAACTTTTCAATCAAATTAATAGTGTTCTTTACTGAGGAAAAAATAAATTAGATAAAGCGTCGTCTAAATAATTGCTTTTTCCAATTCAAGTTGGAGTCACATTGCTACAATCTAGATTGGGAGAAGGCTGTTAGGCATTAGCTCCTAGCTATGTCAGCATGACACCAAAGTGAGTGCACTGTCAGCAAGACATTTATGTCATTGCTGCTGGTTAACAATATCTGTGACTGATTATTTTCAGTCCCTTGGTTGTGACTGGGATTAGACTTCAAGGAATATATGACTTTGCATGCTTTCATTCAGCCAGACACTTTTAATATTCTCACAATCAAAATCTGTGGAGCATTTTTTTTTTTATCTTGATGTCATGAGTGTGTATTTGTGAGAACTTGTAATGAAAGGAGGAGGCTCAAGGACAGTGCATCAAAGAATCATTTAGGAAGAATGTGTTATAAATGAAGTTAAATTAAGAGTGGAAATGATTTCAATCTCCCATGTATCTTGTCTTTACAAGGACAAACCACTTAGCCATCAAATAGTGTTTTAGATTCATTAGTTTTACTTTTAAAAACATAGAGTAGGCTATTTCTTCTCTGCTTTCTATTCACTAAGCTGTAATCCTATTCACTAAACCTCCACCTCAGAGATCACCTCCTCACCACTTCGATTCAACCAATTGACTGCATGATGGGTGGTCACAGTAAACTGCCAGCTTACTGAAGGGATAGGGGTTTTGGGGGCGTAATTGGTATAAATATTTCATTATGGCAGCAGTTTGACTTTTGTCCCCCTCATTTGTGGCAAAAACAAAATGTCATGGCTGGGCATAGTGAATTACATTTTTAAAAATTGTCTGTTTTGTCTTCATATTAGCAGTCTCACTTCTTGTAGCAGTATCATTGCATTTATTTTCTATTTTGCAGTATTTACTTCAACAATTTATATGTAATTGCTCCATCTACTCCTGTCCAGAAAATCTACAGACATTGATGCAAGTTGTTTGTGATATTCTGTCAAACTTTTTTTTCACTTCTTGTGCAAACAGAGGGAACTACTGCCATATTTCTGCTAAAAATGGGCACTTTAAGAAACAAATTAATTCACTGTCTTGTTGAGAAAATGAATAGCATCTATGTTTAATTTAATCCGTACACAAACCAAAATGTACAAATTAGAAGGTGTTGTTTTGCATGTTCTAACATCCTACATTAAGAGGATGAGACTGTTCCACGTTTGAAAGCAATCATTTTCATATGTAACACATTGTCTAATTATTCTCAGCATCTGTGTTACCCCCCATGTGCTTGTGCCATTGACTTGATAGTGATGAGAATGACAGGAGTGGATCTTATGACTCTGTTCCTTTTTCAGAGGCAGGGGGTTCACCAAGGCACTGATAAAATAATATTGGAATAACTCAAGACTTTAAGCTAACACTTGGCTCACTGTGCAAATGTCGCTGTTCTGAATAGGTGCAGATATGTAAGGCTGCTTCCTCTCTACATTCACTCTGTGGCTCGCTCAACCACCACTCTCGCTCTCACTCTGTCTCGCCGAAGACGTAAGAGGATACTGAATGTGTGTGTGTTCTACGTTGACAACACATAGATCTCATGAAAGACTGATTGTCTCTGCTCACGTGGGGAATCCTCCCACAAGGGGAGTGGTTGGATTAGGACAGATGAGAATTGGGCAGAGCTCGATGGCAAAATAAAACAAACAGCTCCCAAGCGCAACTCGAATCCCTTCGTTCTTCCAAAAGGGCCATTCAGTTGAATCTGACCAGACACAAACGTCACAACACTAGTACCTGAAACTTGGGTCTACTAGGAACAAGAGGGTCAGCTAGAAAGAAGTTGTAGGGTGCCAGATTTGGCAGTTTCTGACAGTTGCAGAGGAACAACTGTGTGGTTGTGGGCAAAAAAATTGCACCTTTTCAAAGTGCTCTGAGCAGGTGAGTTGATATACTGAAGAACTCAGTTACCATCTCAGCACAGCTCAGGTTGTTTGCACTGAATGACCCCACTCAGAATTCTCAGAACCTCTAATCAGAACACGCCATTAAGAGTCTGACCCTGGAGGAAGAATTCACAGTGCACAACAAACCGCTGTGAAGCAAACCACTGGAATGTTCTTGGTTGCATTTCTGACGTACAACAAACGTCATTACATTACCGTCTTACATGAACTCATGAACATTTGAATCTTTAGCACATTTTCATTGGCTATGGTGGCTGTTAGACAATGAGTTAAATTCCATGATCCCACACTAATTTTACCATTATGGATACTTATGCCATGTCCTTAGTATGTTTTTTTTAGCAAACTGGACCCCTGAACAATCACCTTAACAAAAATGAACCAAATGCAGTCTTTTACCACAGACAGTACCTTTTTTCAATAGCTTGGAGTCCTCATGTCTGATGCTTTACCAAGCATGACTTAGAGGATGACACACGGAAAGCTTTGGCTCCCTATAGTCCAAATGAATTACTGCCCCATTATGTTTTTGCTTTGCTTAATGTTTCAAAGTCATTATCAGTCATCATCTGCTCAGGGATAATTTTGATGTATGACAGTGATTATCACAAATTACTTGTTCATATTGATTTGTGTTTTCATTTTTAATGTGACAGCATTTTGGAATATGCCCATTATAGGAATGCCTGGAAAATATGCAAATCTTTATCAAAGTGCATCCACACTTACTAGACAAATGAGAATATCCAAACACAACATTAATCACTGTGGCATCCCTTGTGCCCTGTGAAATCTTGTGATGCAAGATTTGTCATTAGATTTTCTACACTTTGCTCATTGTAAAGTCAAGTATCAAATGTATCAGCGAAAAAAAAAAGAGACAAGTGTCAGCCCACAATTTGCCATTGGTTTCTAATTATGTATTTGGAACCAATCTAATGTCTCTCAATGTAACATTTTTATTCAACCAGGAACTATCCTTCTACTGCAGTTACCATCTGAAAATTTATTTATATATTTTCTTGTTTTTTCGTTTTTTTATTTAAATCCCAGTATCCAAAGAGAGATCATTTTCTTTTGAACTGAGCTGTTCTCACAAGACACAGACAACAAAACCTGTGTCATGGCCCGATTACAAACTGAAAGCACCCCTCTTCACCACCCAAGTGACACCTTGGGGGAAGGTTGTTAAGATGAAGAAGACCCAGCTCCCACATCTCACAGAGACAGCACAGATGAACCTTGACTGTCTGTGACATTTAGGTCTCTGGTACCCCTTGGTAGATCATTTCCAGCCAGCCTCAGGTCAGCCTCAGGCCACATGTGTCTAGTCCCACTGGCCAGTTGGTTCTACAAGCACTTGGCTTTTCAGCGAAGCAATGGATTTGGTGTTTCAGTTCCCTTTAGAGTCTGTATTAGTTTGACATTTTTCAAATTGCATACTCAAGGATACAGATCTGAGTTTGTTACAGCCTGCTGTAAAAAAGAAATAGCAGATAATCTATTCTAGAGGATTATTACAGACCTTTGCCTCAGACAGTGACTATCATTTTAATACATATTTCAGGCATTACATCTTTTTGCAGAATGTTGTAAAGCTCTTAATGTTCTCACCCAGGCAATCGCTTTAGTAATAAGATGTATTTCAGTGTCTGGTTGTAGTGTCTTATTTTCAAGTATCATCTGTCAGTTAGTTGGTATACATGCGTCATTGTTTGTGGTCTTAATGGGATTTTTGCTGTTGTCTGGCAGAAAGTGGCAAAGTTAGTACCAATAATAGTCAGCAAACATGTGTTTGACAGCATCAGCTATCTAACATTATATTTGTATTCCAGTGGTAAATAATGGTTTAAATTAATATGCTTCTGGCTCATACAGAGTTAAATTAATGCAATGCCTTTCTAAAGAAGATGGAATAAACATAATAATGGACACTGAAGTTAAGTGATTTGCTTAATAAGTGGTAAATTTAATGTTTTCTGACAAAGAAAGAAATGAAAATTAGATACCAAAATAATTAAAAAACACTTAATTAGAAACAAAATTGATTAACAGAAGGACACTTAAAATACCCCCTTTGTAAATAAAGTGTAAAAGTAGAATGTAAAAATGCATGGTGAATAAAGGGTTCATGGAAGGAACAAGTTAGGTGATGGGAGCATGGACATATCAGAATGCTGTTGTTTTGTTTGAATAATGTGATTGGTAAGCAGAGGTCTAACTGGGATGGTTGGAGAGTGGGTGGAGAAAAATGCGAGGGAAGAGGGAGCGCAGAGTATGCATTGGTAGCTAGCAGCATTAGCTTTTCCTAGGCTTATTTTTTCATTTATGTGACCAGAAGTAACCTGAAGTTAATGAGTGCCAGCACTTTTCCTCATTAATTTAATCAGTTATTTTTTTGTTTTTTTTGAGTGTTCCTGTGTGTGCCTTAGTGATCTTAAGGTGGAACTAGAGTGTCCTGGAGGCCCATGACAGAGCCGCTGAGTGGACTTTCTGATAAAGTTTAGTTGCTGCAGCTACATGAGTTTCTTCTGCAGAAGCAAAGGAGAATTTTTTGGCTGGACTGTGATTTTTTGCCTGCTAGACTTAAACTTCGTGGCTAGAGGACTAATGGCTGTTAGTATTACTTGCCTGGTTTCTGCTTTGTATGGATGCTTCCGGATGAATTTGCATCCTTGTGCCTTATCTTTTGTGAGAAGAGGATTTTTGGAGACTAAAGGTATTTGACTCACACACTTTATGCCTCTACTACGTGAATGTTAGGATTTCTAACAACTGTGCCGAGGATAGTTTTTTTTGTTTTGTTTTGTTTTATGTGTGTGCAAGTGTGCGTGCGTGGGCTAACTCATGTAATAGATATTCGAAGGTAAGCACCTTGGTTCAATGATTGCAATATTATGGAAATTGAAGGTTTAAAAGTTGAGATTTAAGTTACTTTGTGTTTGCATAGTTTTTGTAGCCAATTAAGGGTTATGTCTTAATGTAGCCTCATTTGTGTGCCAGTAGGTTAAATCTCACTTGGATGGGATGTTATTTTGTAGGGTGCACTTCAAAGCTACTTGTGGTGAAATTTTGGAATTTTTTTTTTTTTTTTTTTTATGTAATGTAAAGGCACTAATATGTGTGGGGTTTCTTTGCAAATCTTCAAGTAAACTTTTATATTTTCTCACTTTTTAAATGTTGTCTGGGGTTAATGCTAATACCATGAGAAAGTGTGTGCAGTCTGGTCAGTGGAGTAATATTAGTTCATCCCACACGGGTACACTTCAGGTAACTACTTTTTAAAAAAAAACAAAACAGAAAAAACATTATCCCATCAGTCCAGTCAAAAAAATTTACCACATCTTAGACACTAAAAGTTTTGGGGTGCTACATATTGCTTTTAGCTTTGTAGTTAAAGACAGGTTAACTTAATTGAACTGGTGTTTTAATACTTTGAAAGGTCAAAAGATTGTTAATGTGCCAGTCACTTTTCTTTGCATAGTGCCCTGGCTTTTAATTTTCTTAAAAAAAAGTGTTGGAAGACCACACATATTATTTACATTAGGTTTAGACAGTGTTGGTCATCGTACTTTAAAAAAGTAATTAGTTACAGTTACAAATTACTTCTCCCAAAAAGTAATTGAATTA
>JAQMCX010000050.1:9752345-9776943 GCA_029814765.1 Acanthurus leucopareius
TCCTCCCTGCTCTCTCCAGGCAGCTGATGTGTGGCCAAAACCTGACACTTGCGCTTCATTCAACCAAATTGTAGTAATGCGCCACTTCACATTCTCAGTAACGGTAACGGCGTTGCAACGATGGGAAAAGTAATTTATTCGATTACTCGTTACTGAAAAAAATAACGCCGTTATTACCAACACTGGGTTTAGAGTTACAGTTTTTTTGCATCCCTAATTTGGTTTTCAGTCACTCTGATAACCTCTGTAAAAGTAGTCTTTATAGAGTTTTTTTCCAGTTATTCTTTCAGAATCCTGGCTTCAGATGTGCTTTGCTACACACAAAAAAAAACGTTTTCAGTCAGAAAACCTGGCACGTGTTTTTCTGTGGACATCTCCTTTTCCAAACCAGTTGTCTTTAGGAAGTGATTCAGCTTCTAAGAGGATGATGAAACACCTTTAGTGTCTCCTGCTGAGTAACAAATAGCAATTGTCACCATTAATGCCCTGTCAGCATGTCAGTAAAATAGGACACAACCCCCTAGGGGGGCAAACCTCTTACTTATGTGCTCAGTGGGCTTGTGTGGATTGAAGATAGTGATGAGTATTTTGCGCTCTAAACTTGAACTTGTCTTAGAGCAAATATGTATAAATCTTAGAGATGCATAGAGTAAAGTGCATAGAGTAAAGTGCATAATTGAAGGCATAGTGGTGGGGCAAGGATCACTTTCAACCAGTAGTAGTAGTTGTGGTATTAGTAGTGGTAGTAGTAGTAGTAGTCAGTATTAAGGGCAACTCCAAAGCATACTGAACTCCTCCAGCCTCATGCTGGTTCATATGTGAGCAGTTAACATTCATAAAAGCTAATGAAAACGGGAAAAAGCTTTGGCTTTTATGTGTTTTTTTAGCATCTCGTGCACAGTTGTTCATTCACATATCTATACAGAGGCAAAACGGCCTGTTCAAAATGCAGAATCACATGTTGAAAATATAAACCTGTGTTACTGCACTTATTCATGACCACATCTGCTCAGGTGTTATTTAGTTTAATTGAGACTGGAGTGATTTTACTTATTTTCAAAAGGTCTTGAGCTGATTAGTGAATAAACTGTTTTGCAGGGAACCACTGGCAAAAGTACACAAATTCTCAAACAGAAGTACAAATGCCAAATTTATATACAGGTACAGTATACAGAAAATAATGAACATTAGAATTAATCCAATGTGCCAAAATCTGTTGCAGAACTTGAACTGAAATATTGTTCTCTGTCTGCAATCCTGGCAGGTTCACACACAGGACATTGCCTGAATGCCTTTCCTCCACTTTCTGAGCTTGTCCAGCTGAGCCTCCTTCTCTTGTCTGTTTTGTCTTGATACATCCTTAACATTGTTTTTGTCAGGTTATGTCTGTCATGTGGGATATGCACTAATGGGTACACCAAGGCATCTTTTCCATGTGTTATTGTTCCAAGTGCAGTTACCCTTTTCTCTCTCTCTCTCTCTCTCTCTCTCTCTCTCTCTCTCTCCCCTGCCTTTCCTGTGTCTCATCAGCTGTCACTATCAAATAAAAGCAGAAAAGCCATAGAAAAAAAAATTATGATTGCAACTGTTTAGGGTTTTGCATACAAAAAAACAGCTGAGTGTCGATAAAGCGATAGCAGCAGAGACAACGCAACAAGCAAGAAGCAACAAAAACTGATTGATTTCGAACGCAGCACTTTTTTTAGTCTTTTTTTGGTCTTTTTAAATGAGGGCATAAAATATCTTGTTAGATGATGATCCCACAGCTACAGGGACTTTATTCACACAATAATATCTTGGGCTTGTCTGGCCTCTGCTTCAGTGCCTTCCTCCTTAAGGGAATTTCACACTGGCTAGAGCCCTGGCTGTAATGAGGTGGTAGCAGCATCTGCAGCAGAGAAATATCATGAATCTGCAGAGTCTGCTCTAATAAAACACCCTAAAGATCTTGGCCTGAGTAAACAGGAGCAAGTTGTTAACTGGTTGACTGACTAACATATGAGTACTCTGCCGTGTTTGATGGATGTAGTAGAATAGGGAGACAAAAAAAAAAAAATCTATATCTTGTGTTCAGTATTTTGGTCAGTTCAATTCCTCTTCCTCTCCTTTTTAAGCTATTATAGCCATCATGTTTGTAAAGTGCTGAAGCTAAAGCACATTTGTCTTAGGGAACCAGGTTATGTGAATTGTTTAAATTGCTGTGTTTTTTCTTTTCTGAGTCAGTTTCTTATTTCAAGGCTAACAGTGAACTTGCTTATGTTTTGTGTAGTCTCCTTAACTCTTCAACTCTTTATCATTCACTTCATTTTAAGGGAATTAAAGAAAAATAAATAAACCTATACAGATCAGTTGGCCTCTTTGTGTCTAATGAGGCAGGTAAAGTTGCATAATGAGATTATTTAACTTGATTTACAGACTGCACCGATTTTCCATGGCAACCTAAAAGAATTTAAAGAAAAAATACTTTGCAACTAATTGTCAGCTTTTGTCCCCTGCCAATTACCAGCGATTTTTCAGTGTTATGCCCTGTAAGCTTTCATTTGAAACTTCTTTTGAGTTAACTATAGCAATGAAAATGTTCAGTCTGAGGGAATTATGTTGTTTTTTATATAATTAAACCATCAACAGTTCTGTTTTGCTGCAGCCAACTTGGATTAAGCTGACAAAGAAATACTTGACAAAGATTTTTGCTTTGACATGACATGTTTCAAATGTTGTTAGATATACTTGCTGTCTAAAAACCTTTGTTTCGTCTGTCTGCTCCCCGGAATATGCAGCATTCAATGCCTTGCTGGCGTCAGTGCAAAAAAGGGTTTGTTTGTATTTAGCATGAGTGGGCGATGGGTTGGTGGCTGCACAGTGCTTATGTGAGGACACCATGATCCACTAAAGGACAGCATGACAATTTTCAAATTTACAAACAAAGAATTGCAAAAGAGGGTTTACACACAGAACGACAGGTTTAAGTGATTGCCATTGTCCAATATAACAATACTAACGTTATTTTAGTATTTCCTTTAGAGCACAAACTGTGTGTGTTACACTTTAAAGTTTATGCATCCCCCTGAATATAAATATGCTACCTCTCATGATCTATCTCCTCCCTTCTGCCTGTATTTACCTTGTATTTTTTCCCTAAGATGTTATAAATTTCATGTAAAAAAATAAATAAAATAAAATAAAATGTAATTTGCTAGCTGGCCTGTAAAGTGTTACATTTATGTTCACACCCTTTTCTACAATACTCTTTTATCCCCTTACAGAGTGCTGTGAGACAAAATGAGATTCTCTCTCCATGATCTGCAAAACATTTCCCAATAACAAGAGGCAACAAGATGTTTTTGTAACTTTGATGATTTATAGGAAACAAAGAAATGTCCTATTTAGATAAACATGTAGCCCCCTGAGTCAATATTTGTTCAACATGCAAAACAGTCGGTGTTAATTTTACACAGAAAAAAAGAAAACACTTTGCCAGTTTTCATATTTATCAGTTAATTTAACACTGGTTAACAGTTGTAATCAGAATCCCCAAAGCTTAACCATGTCCCTGACTAAGCAAACAACACTCCCTAATCAGCCACTTCTACACAAAGTAATGTTTTTATAACAAATCTCTCAACAACCTTTGTTTCCCTCTTTGTGAACACAGATCCATATACATGCTTAAAACCCTCTCCGTATTTCCCTCCTTTTAACTTCAAAACTGATCACTGCAAAAATGAAAATAGTACAATATAATGCTTAACATTTCCACATTCAAATGTTTTTCATGATTTTGTGCTGTCTGTCTTTCCAGTGTTGAAGGTTCCTCTCCTGCTGGGCATTCTCAGCCTTCTGCACTCCTTCCTGGCTGAATAAGTTAACCGTCTATGAGCTGCAAGTAAACAGGTCAAATGTACAGTATAGAGGAAATTAATTTACAAAAATGGAAAAAAAAATCACTCTCATGGTCATTTTTTAAATGTTTACCAGTAATTGACAGTGACATATACCAGTAACAGTGTAAAATCCTGTATTTTTCTGCTTGCTGTCTTACAACTTCTCAAAGTTCCTAGAGATTTTGCGCAGCAGGCCTTGAATAACAAAAAAGAGGAGATATTAACATTGTAACTTCAAAGTAAAGCAGAGTTTAATGGCTTTGGTATTATCTAACATGAAATGGGAAAATTTATAAAATATGAGCTTGTTCAACCTCCCACACCCTGTCAACTGAGCTGTCAATGCTTACATTAAACTAAAAAACAAACTGTGAATTTGCATTACTAGTTTTAAACAAGCATTGAGATTCTATCCATCACAATAAAAGGTTCTCATCACTTTCCATATTATTTTACTCGATCAAAGTGATTAAAGAACCCTTAGGCTTTCTGAGAGTAAGCTGAGTTTGAGTAATTTGGCACTTGATATGAGTGTATGTGATTGTGTATGAGTGAAAGTGAGTTTTCACAGGTTATACTTGAACTTAAATAGTGCATTTACACTCTGTCCCCCCATAGATGGCATCTACTTTAATTGTTGTGTTATTTTAGTGAAATTTATTTGAGTAAAGTTCTCACTGATGAAACAGCAACTTAACATCTGAATTTGTAATGGATCTATTATCTGATTATTTCTCCCAATTTTCAGGGATGTTAAATTCTTTTTTCTGTTACATGCATGCAGTGCAATTAAATAACATATGAGCTACAGAATGCAAATAAATTGCTTTGTGTTTATATGTATATAGTATAAAAGAGCATTGGAGGGTCTTATGTTTTAGAAACCTGTGTAGACCCTTTGGTGTAACTTCCAGAATCACTGGTAAGACCCTCCTGTTTTTACTCCATCTTTTAAAAAAATCAATACTGAAAATGAAAGGAAAATGCCTGCAGCAGAGCCACCTATTGACATGTCTTTTCATGTTGCCATGTATGGTGAAGCAGAAAATAGATTGGTTGTAGGCAGAAGGAGGAAAAAAAAGAAATCAGACCACTGAATAGACTTACAATTGCATTTTTTCCTCCCTCTCTCAAGAGGACAGCCTCCACTCCCATGGTCAAGTTGCTTGGTTATGTTCTGTAGATTCCTCTGGGAAGCTGTCTCTTTATAATAGACCATCAGACACAGCTTTATGGCTAGGCTATCAGCAATCAGCACTGCTGAATCACATTTTTAGCCAAAGAAAATGGGATGTATAGACATTGTAGGTTGCTGAGAAAGCAAATGTTCTTAAACTGTCAAGTCTTGATTAGAGAAATGTGTGCCCTCCAACAGAAGTTACAACATAGGGTCTATAATGAAAGCAGTAAATGGCCCCTCAGTCACTACCTCTTTATATCAAATGGTTATTTTTGTTAACCTGAACCATCAAAATAAAAATATATCCTTATATCTATCAGTTTCATAGTGTAAATCTGCCTTTTGGAAGTTTAAATGGACAGTATCTTTGACTATAACAGTCAAGGCCAAAAGGCAACATGACTTAAGTTTGATGCTGTGGGAAAGGACTGAAGCCTGAAGGAAGCTGAACTGACAAAATCTTTTTTTCCCATCACATTTTATTTTTAATTTTACGACTCTATATTATACAGATGTAAAATTTAAAAAAATCATCCAAGCTCAACAGATTAAATGCATACTAAAGTGTAAAAGTTATAGTAACCTTTTAACTGTCAAAATTGTAATTAAAAAAAAAGTAAATTTAAACCTACATCAATTTTTTTTTTTTTTTTTTTAATGCACTGGGGGGTAGTGAACCCAGCTGTCAACACACCCTTCACATATTATCACCCAATAAAATTGACTTGCTAAACACAGCAAATAGTAGCTAATAGCATACCGAGCAGACACAGAAGAAGATTTAAAATTTTTGTCTTGACCAATTCCTGAGGGAACTATTTGGCTCTGCAGAAAAATTCTGTGATGGCACATTCCATTCCTGTAGTAAATTAAATACATACCCACCATTGATAACACACTTTGCATCATAACCAGACTGGATGCTTGAATTCTCAAATTGAAAAAAATTGTATCTGTAATTGTTTGAACAAGTTAAAGTGAGCTAAGTGATTTAATAAATTTGTTAGCTTAACAACTAGCTAACAAAAGCATAGCCATTAACAAAATAATATAAAACACATAAACATACAACAGACCTGATCTGCAGAAAATGGAATAGTGTTTGGCCATACAGGAAATTTTTTCACATGAAACCTAAAAGTATGAGTTTGTAAGTGATGCAGTGAGAATGTCTGCGCTGAAAACTCCTTTAAGAGATACAGAATACGTTTCAGAACACTTGTTTTGTACACTACAATTGTTCATACTTGATAACAGACTGTAAGTGTCTGCTCAGCCTCCCAGTGTTCACAGGTGATTTATATAGCAAGTGAAAAGCCTAGTCAAGTGACTTATTGAAAGATGGGAGTTTGAATCCAATTTGTCTCCCAGGTGCTTAGAGTGCACCCTTATAATGTGTGCTGTCTTCAGGCTGGGGTGAACAGAAATTAACCTTTCCTCTCCATCTTCTGTCTCAGTACTTAATAATAATGTTTTACTCTTTCTCACTTTCTTTTCCCACTGTGATGTTCAGGACTTTAAACCATCTTGTGAAAGGGCCAGATGTCATTTAATTTCTTTTTCTTTGGCCAAAGTCTGATGTAGGCTATCATTAACTACAGCCCTCCTCTCTGCATTGGTCACCACGTTGTTACATGGATGCTCTTCAGTGCAAAATAAATAAATGAATTAAAAGAGAACTCTATGGAGAATGTACAGAATAGTATAGATACAGATATGCAGCATTTTCTGTGACTGCAATAGTAGCATCTACAATTCAAGTGACACTGTTACATAAAAACCATGGGCAACATCTACAATAAATATGGGGATGTATGTTCAAAGAATGAAACTCAGCAGTTAAGCATTCTATTTAAACCTGGTGCA
The DNA here is from genome assembly GCA_029814765.1 of Acanthurus leucopareius. Taxonomy (NCBI): domain Eukaryota; kingdom Metazoa; phylum Chordata; class Actinopteri; order Acanthuriformes; family Acanthuridae; genus Acanthurus; species Acanthurus leucopareius. The sequence continues at coordinate 9,759,273 of JAQMCX010000050.1, forward strand.
GGTAAAAATAATAATAAGTAAAGTTATAAAGGTGGAAATGCAATGATGATTATATCTAGGGAAAAGTGAATGTTTATAGAAAAGTATAGTACTTAAACATTGATCATAAAAGGCTGCACACTGTTACTTTAGGACAAAATTACTTAAAAGTCAATATCAAATGTGATCTGTCACAGATGCCCTCACACTGAGACTCTAAAAGCCTGGCTGAAGCATTTTCACTCAATTCCAAAGCAACAGCTAAGGAATGACTAAGTGGTTTAGCAATCACAGTGACATTAATGGAACCTGATATGCTCTGCTAAGCTGAGAAAACCAGTATGCCTATGCCAAAGCTGACTTATGTCAGAAAATAAATTTTAGTTGAAAGTCAGGTTGTTTTTCATATCAGTGCTGTAAGCCTTGATGCCATGCTGTCGTAACAGAAGCTATTTTAGGCTGTGCTTTACTTTACAGTGTCACAAAACTATTTATAGGTGCAGAAAATGCTGCATTAAAATAAATGATTGTTTTACTTTTGTTTGCTTTTCTACTGAGCAAAATGACCATTAGTTACTCAGCGGCCTAGAGCTGGAAGAGGGTCCTGCAACAGGCCTAGGGTTATAGATATGTTTTGTGTCATGTATACTTCTACAGGATGTTCTGGTTCACATGACTTGGTAAAGTACATAGTATATTGCAAAAAAGACTTGTGATGTGACTTTTCCCCAAAGAGAGGCACTATGTTGATAGTGTTATGATGCTAAAATATATAAAACATGAAGACATAGCCTTCCTTTGATCTCACATGTCATTTCAGTTTCCCTGGCACAGAGAAGAACAGGTTTTCCTCGTCTGTAGCTAGAGAACTTGATAGTGTATTACCCTGTCACACAGACTGGTGGTGAAAGCCACCTGCCCCTCTCTTGGGTGTATGGGTAATAGGGCGAATGGTTAAGTTGCACAGTATTTTTCTCCTAGACAGTCAATCAGTGCTTTCAACCAAAGCACATGGGCTTACTTTAGTAATGATCAAACAATAAGAAAGAGATACTGCTAAAGATCTATATCTCACGCTATTCAACTAAGCTGAAAATCAAAAATAATCTTAAATTCAAGAAAAGCACCAGATCTGTTTTTACTGTCATTGCAATGTTTGTCCAAATTCAAAAACATGGAGTCCATTGTGACTGTTCTTTTAACATTTTCCTCCCCTTCATTTACATTGTCCCCCTGCCTGGTTAAAGGTTGTGGTATTGTTTCACCTCTCTATGTAAATTTCTAAGCTAGCGAGCAGATGCCAGTGGTATAAGGTTATTATCTAGGAACAAAGGGCTAACTGAGCCAATGGCTAATGTAAAAAAAAAAGAAAAAAGTTTCAGGGATTAAAAAAAACACTTACCCTGTGATTCTGAAGATTAAAAGGGTAGTGTGTTTGGCGCACACTAAATATAAAATGATTCAGGCCAATGATTTACTATTAGCCTCCTGAGTTTTTATTTCACCTGTACACAGACAAGTTTGCAGAGGGCATTTTATTGTGTGGTTTTTGATTTCTCAAGTACTGCAAGAATGAAGTTTTATTTTTTAGATTTGCTGGACATGCTTTATGGAAGAGCATCATTGACACTTAATTCAACCCCTCCAGTTATTTAATATTTTTAAACATATTCCTTAGTTGGTCGGCATATATATATTTGTCGATCAAACCTACCAGTCTCAAGTAAAACTAGAAATATCCATTTTGAAAAAATCAGGCCATCCTCCCCTCAAAAGGACTGCAGCATAGATCATCCATTCAAGAAGATTTTTATGAGCCATATTTAAGTTTATTATTAGGGTGTGACCTCTCATGGTCATAATTACTATAACAGGAGCATAGTAGGAGGTCAGGTCATCAAGTGTAAAAAGCGACAAAGTCAGTGTATGGAGGAGATGGGGTGGATGAATGGTTCAAAATACAAGACTTTTACATGCTCTTCACTGTTTGTGTCCAGAGTGAAACCATAGTCAAAGTTAATCTATTGCATTAATCTATAACATAATTAACTAAAGTCACATGAAATATAAGTTATCTTAAATAGGTAACTTGCGATATACTTAACAAACATACTTATGCTTACCCAAACTGTAATCTTTGTTATTAGATAGATTTTTTGCCAGAACCTAACCAAGTAGTTTTGGTGCGATACACGCCTAGACTCTGGGTTAGCACTGACTTCCATAAAAGTCTGGATGGCAACTGAGGAAGATTTGTGATGCTGAAGGGATGCTCCAGGAGAGTCTCGCATTTGAAACAAGGGCCAGCAAACTATGGTGCAGCACTCATGAGAGCACCAACCAAGGACAAAACAAACAAAAAAAAAACATTATCCCTATCTGAACTTCAAAAATGCAACAGGGCTCAAGATACTTCAGAACAAGTTTAAATGGATGAGGGAAAATGCATGTACACCACCCATATCTGGTGTGTTGCAGGAGATCTCATAACAGGACACCCACCAGAGTTCTAGTTAATTCCAAGTACCTGTATTTTTCCAAGAATATACCTGGTGCTACCCCAGAAAGCCAACTTCTTTAGAAAAATTTAACTACAATTTGAGTCCTCTAGGTACACAACAAAGCCTCAGGTAGTTTACTGTAACTGGGCGTACCATCTCCTTCATTTTGGTTAAAATCAAATGGTGTGGTGATCCAGAGGAAAATACCAACTAAATAATTCAAGCTACCTGATCAAGAGGAAGTGATCCCATACAAAAAATTCCAACTGACTCAAATTGAGTCACAGAGTTTTACATCTAGCAGGTCCTTCATAAGGTCTGGACAGTTAACAGTTAGTTTCTTCTGAAGTGATTCAAACTACAAAGTGCAGACTCTTCTTGACATACCAGGGCTCTCAAAATGGAAGACAATGCATAGAAACATCACATTACTAGCAGTGGTCAAAGACTACTTCTAGGAAAAGAAGTACAAAATACAAGATACAAAAATTTAGACGCCTTGAGAAGGAGCCTTGGGGAGGAGGGGAGAACTAAAGCAACTGATCTTGGAGCTTGCACAGTTCTTACACACCTAACTTACACAGAATGGGACTCTTCTAAGAGGACAAACAAGTGGACTAAACTGTAGCAGCTGGAGCTATTTTTTATTTTGTTTTTGCTCAGAGCAGTCTTAAACACTCTACTGTCCTCATTCGACTTGCAGAGATGGGGAATAAGGAGGGATCCCCTGTGTGGGTTGTGTGAAGTGACAAAAACGATGGTACACATCTTCTCAGGGCATGCAAAATAGCTCTTACCCAAGGAGGAAATGTGTAGCACCATGACAAGGCATTGACAATGCTTGCTGACATCTTTGAGCAGGAAAGAAGAAAGAAACACCCAACCAAAAAAAAAAAACAAAGCAGGACACCATCCATTTTGTAAAAGAGGGGCAGGGGCCTGTTGACCAAGGCCAAGCAAAACAAAATCTACTGCAATAAACACTGGAATGGGAAATGAAGATTGACTGGAAAATCTTACTTCTCAGAGGTGATACTGTCCACCACTCTGAGACCAAAAATCATCATTCGGTTTGCTTTCCTCGTAAGGAAAAAGTCATCCTGATGGAACTAACTGTATTGAGGGAGAAGAGTTGTGAGGAAACAGCAGAGAAGAAGAAAGCCAAGTGACTACAGCTGGTCAAAGAGTAGACAACATGACTCCTTACAGCAGAAGTTGGGTGTTAAGCAATCCCAGCCTAACCAGTGTGTAATCTTTTGTGAGAAGGCAGAAAAGAAAAAGACGACTGCTGTTCAAAGGTTGGAGGAAGCAGCAGAAAGAGCCCCCCAATGGCTCTGGAATGAGATGATAATACTTGCTGGAAGTCTTGAGGAGAGGGACAGTGACTGGCCACCATTGCCATCCCACTAACTAGAGAGTGCTGTGGTTAAGGGTCAAAACACTCCATGAGGGTTTGGCATCAACTGATGACTTCTCCTTGTGGTAAAGGATACCTCCATTTGAAATGGGTATATTAAGGCATCTCTGATGTAATGTGCGCAGTGACTAAATCTAACCAAACTGTGACTATAACTTGTATATTTTGTATACACAAATTCACTTACTCTTCTTCAGTATATCAGGTGTGAATCAAGTTTTTGTTGCTTTAAGTCTCTTGTTTCCTCCTGTCCCCTCTTAATTGTCAATCATTCTCTTTTTTAATATGTCTCCTAAGTGTGAATAAAGGTCTACCAGTCAAGATTGTATTTTATGTTGTTTTTTTATCGCCTCATTTATAGTGGATTAAAATTGAAATCTTGTCCTCTAAAGTGTGCTGTATAAGCTGCTGCCTATTGTCAGTTTTCTGCTCATCTGTTAATCCCTCGTTGTGTGCTTCCACTTTGCAAAGACCTTCTGTGTGGTTCTCTCATGCTGTCTCTCTCTCTCACAGACTGTCCATCAAAATCTCTCTCTCTCTATCAAAGTCTCTCTTTCTTTCTCTAAAAATCTTGCTATCTCTTTCTACATAGTCTCATGCCTCTTACTCTATATATATTTTTTTACAAATAACGGATACATTTCATATGGGCCTCTGAGCAAATATCTGGACTGGTTAAAATAAAAAAAGGCTTAGTACATTACTCATTTACTGAAGTGTGCAAATTTTCTTAAAAAAAAAAAAATCACTCAAGAATAGGGCAGGGAATGAATGGATAAAATTTACCTTGATTTTGCTGACTAATTGCAGGAATGGCATGCCCTTCCCCCCTGCCACTCTGACTCATGAAAAATTGATGAAACCAAGGTCATGTTAGGGGAGAGAGCTTAGGTCTACTCTATGTTGGCAGAGATGGGTGGAGGCTATACCTGCAATTTAAACCATGTCTGATTAAAGACTTTAACCTTGACCCAAGCTTCACATCATCTTACCATGCTTGGCTGGTCTCTAGGGCTGACTTTCCCATTGGTTTCTTAGCACAATCATTTGTGACCACATAAACACACATTCACACACACACTTGTGCACACAGATAAATATATCTGAGTATGCATCGATGTATAGAAACTCTGCACATTTATACAGATATGTTTGAATTCACATAAAGTTCAATAAAAGAACGTGAAAAGAAAAAATGAAAAGAAACTGCATGAAAAAAACAATGAAGGTGTGGTGTTCTATCTATCTCTCTAACACAAGCCCTACTCTCTACTGATGTCCATAGATAACAGTTTACTCCATGCATTTTCCTTCTGAAATTTGCATGAGGCCTATCAGGACATGCCTATATGTGCCCTGAACAGTACAGTAAACAATGAACCCGCTACCTGACATTCTGTCTCACTCAAGCTGGGGAAGTGCTGTGACTTTCCTGTTAAAGCTTGTGCAAGCAGGATAATGAGTACAAGACACTAACAATGACAACTAAGGCAAAGCTAGATGAGGTCCCACGAATGAATTATCCATAAAAGGGAAACAGATGTATCAGTCAGGCAAATGTTTGATACACTGGGAAATCAGGTAGAAGCACGGAATCAAGGAGTCAAGAAAACACACACATATGCGTGCATACACACACACACACACAAACAGAGGTAGTTCTGGCAACTGATAGTGGGCAACACCAGGCTCAAAATACTCTGAGGAATAAATAATTGATAAGCAATAAGTAACAAAGAAATTTGGCAGAGCAAGCTAGGCTCTCTTTATCCCAACCACTTTAACCTAAACCAGTGAGTTATCTCTAAAAAGGATTTTACAGCCCACACAGCCTTTCTCTCGCTCTTCAGTCCAGGAACTTGGTAATGCATTGAGAAACTTGTTTGACTGGCTGGTTTTGACATTCAGTCGACTTTCAGATGTCGGGCTGTAGAGATACGTCCACATTTTACTGTGCTTAGAAGATTGTATTGCCATATAGTTTAGGGCAGTAAAGGCTTACAGAATTAGTGTTACTATATTATGACCTTTGTTACTGCACGTAAAATAAAAATAATGATGTACGAGAACTGCTTGCAAGGCTCGCTCACTGACTTTGCTTTGAAGCCTTGGAATTTCTTTGGCTTTTGTGTTAGTATATTAAATTTGTTCAGCATATCATTGATAAACATGTCCACATGACTGTTTTTTCATACGTTAAGAGGCACTGTACTATTTGTGTTTCATATTGTAAAGAAAATGCAAACCATTTTAAAATTTTTACTGCATCAAATTTTGTGTATCAAAAAAATCAAGTTCAAAATTTATTTTTGAATGCATTACTTTTTACAGTGGGGTTTCGGGGGCTCTGGATAGAGTTGCACTCTTTTCATCCTAGTGGAGTGGACAGGCATCAGTGGTTCTCATCCATCTTCTAATCTCTCACATGCTGACTCCAAGTGCCAAACCCTAGTAAACCACTTCGGCTGATGGTCTAAACCAGGTGAGGGTGTGGTGTGTACACTGCACCTCTGGGCAGATGATCAGCAACAGGCAGCCAACTGCCAAGGCAGAAAACCCGAAGTGGACCCGAGGTGGCTGGTTACAATCATTGACTACCCGCTGACTCTCCTGCAGCCAGGCTGATGCCAAATATATTGCCCTGCTTCCCTTTGCACTACATCAGGGGGACGATGAGGGGGATTCTGACGACAGGGCTTTCCAGAATCTCAGTATGCTTCGTCCCGGCCTGCACCCTTGAGATGTCACTCCACTGATGCTGACCTACAACGTCAAAACAACACAGAAGGCAACAATTAAAAGTTAAAAGTCCAGATGGACTGGTATAAGCTTGGACACTACGGTCTTTCTCTGAAAGTTGGAGGGACCATGTCAGTCCTACTGGTCAGCCACCCCCCTTTGAGCTGGGCAGCCCCTAACCACTTCAATGTTGATCTACCATGGTTTTCCTGCTTTAATGGGTGCTTTAAGCTTAGGGAAAGGCTCGAAGAGCTGACCATAAACCTCGCATCAAGAAAAGAAAGACGCAGAAAATCCCCAATCTTACAGCTAGTAGTCTGCACCATTAGGACTCTGTGTCCTGGCCTATTGAATAATCAGTGACAGGCAATGATGCTGGGAAAACAACCATCATCTGCCAGTAGCTCAAGAGGCTCAACATCAACATTGCTGCACAGAACTACACATTCTTTTGGCAGGGGAAGGAACCAGAGGATCATTGACTGCATGGGATTGGATTCGCAATAAGAAACTCTGCACTCTCTTCAGTCGAGCCACCATTTAACGTTTCACTGTCTTTAGAAGAGCTCAGCAAGGCCATTGTCTCTCTAATATCTGGCAAAGCCTGGAAATGGTGAAATTCCCCTGGAGATAATCAAGGCTAGCAAGACAGGGGCTTTCCTTAACCACTTGTATGAACTCCTACTATAGTGCCAGAGGGAAGGAACTGTGCCCTAGAACACATGTGATGTCAGCATCCACAAGAACAAAGGAGATGGCAGTGACTGCAACAGCTACCACGGAATATCCCTCTTCAGCATTGTTGGCAAGGCCTTTGCTTATGTAGTATGGAACAGACTGCAGCCACTTGAAGAACAGGTACACCTAAGCCACATTGCAGAATTAGATCAGCAACTGATATGATCTTCTCACTAAGGCAGCCACAAGACAAGTGCGTTGAGCAAACACTGTCCATTGCCTTCACTGACCTAACCAAGGCTTTCAACCTTGTCAGCAGATGCTGCCCTGACATGATCCACGCCTACTGGCTCAAGAAACTAACCGCACTCCGTGAACACCTGGCAGCACAAATCAAATCAGAGTCCAGAAAGGGATTGGCAGCAACACCAGAGGAGCCAATAATCAGCTACTGGTTTACAGGGCAGTCTCTTGAGACTGTAAAACAAGGAACTTTAATCTGTGCACTGCTAGGATTGACTACAAGAGGGCCTATGACTTGGTGCTCCACACATGGATACTGGAGTGCTTGGAGCTGTACAACATAAATAGGGCACCAGGTACCTTCATCACGGACTCAATGGGACTATGGAAGACAACACTAGAGGTTTACTCTAAATTGATGGGTGAAGTAAGCAACAAGTGCGGTATATAGCAAGGAGATGCTCTGTCCCCCCATCTCCTCTACATGGATGACATTAAGCTGTATGCCAGGAATGAGCGAGACATCAACTCACTGATCCACCTCACCAGGCACTACAGCAATGACATCGGAATGTCATGTGGCCTAGATAAATGTGGCCAAATATCAAAGAGAGGAAAGGTGATCTCAATTTAAGGGACTGAACTACCAGAAGGAAACATAGCATATGTTCAGGGCAGGGCTACAAGGTGAATGGGAGCCATGAGGAGGCCACAGGGAAGTCAGCTACAATCAAATACTTCCAGAGAGTAAAGCAGGTTCTGAAGAGTCAGCTTAAGTGATGGAACAAGATCCAAGCTCTGCAGTAATCAGATACCCTGCTGGCATAATATCCTGGCCAAAGGAGGACATTGAGGCCACAGATATCAAGACCAGAAAACTCCTCACAGTGCACGAAGGGTTTTACCTCAAGTCAGGGAGGCTGAGGATTAGTGAGCATCAGAGCCACTATCCCGGGTGAAACAACAAACATCCAGGAATAGATTAGAAAGATGGCCCCCAGTGACGACCTGCTAAGTGAATGCCTCAGGCAAGAGAAACCTATCAGGGAAGAGGAGGAGCTTGCTGGGCTATCATGGTAGAACAATCCCCTTACGTGGCATGTACCACCGACAAATAGAAGAAGTGGCTGATATTGGAAAAAGCTACCAATGGCTGGAAAGGGCAGGACTGAGGACAGCACAGAGGCACTAATCATAGCCACACAAGAACAGGCTCTGAGCACAAGATCCATAGAGGCTGGGGTCTATCACACCAGACAGGACCCCAGGTACAGGCTGTGCAAAGATGTCCCTGAGACAGTACAGCACATCGCAGCAGGGTGTAAGATGCTGACAAGCAAGGCATAGAATGCCACAATTAGGTGGGTGGCATATTATACTGTAACATCTGTGCTGAATATGGACTGGATATGCTGAGGTCAAGATGAAAGACACTCCCAAAGGTGGTGTAGAATGGCCGAGCAAAGATCGTATCGGACTTTCAAAGCCAGACAGACGAGATGGTGTTTGCTTTTTTTTTTTTTTTTTTTCAGCAGTGTGCAGCAGAAGAGTATACAGTAAAATTATTTGCACAGGCATACCACCAGAAAAGTTTTAATTTCATTTTTAAGAGTCTCATTATCACAGACTAAGGCTCAGGTGTACAAACCAGGTTCCTTGCTCTTATGATGAAATATCACTCTTTGGTCAGTGAATGTCATTGCCCACACATTTCCTTTGCACGTCATTTGGCACAATTGCCAGCCTAACAACAGAAGCCTTTGAAGGATTGTGGTTTGGGGCTTTTTTGTTTGTTTATTTTTTCTATAGGAAAAAATCCCTCAATGTAGACATGGATGAGAACATTCATTCATGCTTTCAGTGATAGAGGTGGCCATACAAATAAGATTTTAAGGTAATTTTAACCAAACACAGTGGTTAAAAGAGTCATGAATCTGCCAAGATTCTATTGAGTCTTAAAAAGAACTCTTTGTTTTAATGAAATCTACCGATTTTCTATTGCTGTTCATGACCACCCTTTCCATGAAAGGACTTGAAATAATGGTGTACTTGTACACTCTTTGGAAACAGAGTGTGAATTCCAATAATTCCAATTACTGAAAGCAATTTGGCTTTATATTAGTGACTCTTTTTATTTCAATTCCACTAATACAGAGATTCTCCCTCTTTTTGGTGTACATTATAAAGCCCAACAGTTCACTTGGGGCTGTTTTGCATGTCATGAGAAGAGTTGTAAAGATCAGTTTGGAGGATCAGTTGAACATTCACTGATGCATTCATCCTTGGGAGATGAAAAAAAGGGGGATTGAATGCTTTTGCATGGGAAATTAAGATGTGACCATTTGCCACAGAGTGTGGTTTTGTGTAAACAGCCACACTGGCAAGTATGACCTTTTTATTATCCTTTTTGTTTGTTTTGGTCTCATCTGTTTCCCATACCCAAGCACTGGATGGCACCAGGCATCGACCCTTGGGCCTTGTCTCTAATAATCGTCCATGCATAGAAAGACCACTGTAATGCAAGAGCCATTTTTTAACCCTCAGAGATAAATAAGTGGATTCATAACACTTTTATGAATTACAGATTTCATTATGATGAAGATGTAAGGATTTATAAAAAAAACCCCCAAAATTTAAAAAATAATGCTCAATACTTGTCCTGATGATGAACAGTGAGGGAAAAAATGTGCAGCCAAGTAAAAAGTGCAGTTAAGTTGAAATCTTTGAGTAACTCACTCATCTTTCAGTATGAAATAACATTTAATTACTTCCTAGCATTCACTGTTACCAAACTCACAAAGACATCAATACAGTTGAAAATAACAAGGTGAACAAGGTTAATCTCCCAGTAATATTAATATAGAGTTATATTATTCTCCCACGTTATAACATGGCAGCCACTATCTCCAGTAAAAGTCAGATTTTTATAAAGGTTTGAAGTCCTTGATTTGCGTTCACTTTTAAAAGCTTCACAACCTTTAGTTCTTCATTCAGCAAAACTCTGCAGTGAAGTGGTTACATAAAAAGGAAATATCCTCCTGCATTTGTTATAGGCTTTGCGGCCTAACAAAGATGCCAGCTCAAAGTAGTGCCTAGAATTGGATTATCTTAAATACTTACTTGCATTATTGATTTACTCATCCCTTTCATTTGCACTTAAGTGAAAGAGAGAGATTCATACAGTTTGCCAAGTTTATTTGGGGAAAAAGGTCTGGGAGCAAGGCTTCAGTTCATCACACATAATTAAGCCCAAGTTTGGCAGATTGCACCATCTTAAAACAAAACACAACCTATGTGATGTGATGTTATGTTACAACTTGAACTAGCGCATTCGACAAACTTTAAATCATAACATATTTTCACATTCTTTTCAACTGGCTTATGTAATCATACTCAGTAGAGACTTCTTGTGTCATTATTTTTTAACTATTATTGTCTATGTTTACACCTTCACTGTACTTTAGTTGCCCTGATATGAGAATTAAATTTAAGTACAGATTCCTGTATTTCTGTAGCTTCAGTAATGTGACATGATATCAGTAACACACAGCCTCCCTTTAACAAAATAAGCTTAAATTATCATAGGATGCAAGAAATCTAGTGTGTCAGGCATCGGTGCCTCATTGTAGCAACCGGCTTGCTGAACTGGTTATACTGGTTATGATCTATTCCTCATGTTCCCTTCTAATCATTTAAAATGGAATATTAAATTGAGTTTAATAACATGGTATACCTATAATATAACTGAATCACTTTGAATGCTATGAGGTATCTCATTTGGAGGTTGTAGTTTTTATGAAATTTGTACCTGTTCTTAACACTGATTCAAGCACATATTAAAGGCTAAATGAAAACACAAATCATGAAAAATAATGCACTGCAACTGGATGTTGCAGAGGCTACAGAAAATGTATAACAATAATTGCATATACTCTAGTCTCCATGAGGACTTCTCCTGATTTGCCTTTGTGCCAATTTACTGTTAGAAAGAAGAAAAACACTCATTATATTTACCTACTCACTATCAACTTGAAAGATAAAAGCCAAACATTTTCATGGAATCATAACCTGTTGTTCATGACAGAAACTTTTTCAGCTATAGTCACTCAATTTATATGCTTAATTTCCTCTAAATATGTTTGGGGTGGAGTCCATATGTCTCTTTCAGGATTTAAATTACCTTCACTCACACAATTGATTCAACTGGTGAAACAATTGTGTGAACAACACAGAGGCTTTCAATGTTAAGGAGCTACTGAAAATTAAGAACATTATCTGTCACCAGAGTTTTTGTGCTTGCTTTGATATTGTAATCAAAATTGTGACTACCAATTAAAGCAACAGCCACTCTGGTATTTTGACAGCGAATCACATTTAAATATTGCAGGAAATAAATGAATAAGATGAAGCAGTCACAGTAAGCTTTTAGATTAAGAGTTGCAGGTGACAGGAAGTACAGCTCCAACTCCTCAGGGTGACCTGCCCCAGTATGCCCTGTTGTGTTGAAAACTTGTCATGTTGTGAACAGCATGAAATTCAGTCCCTGCTTCTCAGAGCATGGAGGAAGAAGTCCAAAAACTAAAAGATTTCTTTATTAGATGGAGTGTGTTATAGCTGCTCTGTAACATGTACACCAGATGCTGTCATGTTTTATTTGCTTTTCATATATTTACTGCCTGCAGGATGGGACCTGGTTATTAACAAAAGATACAAAATTGTAACCTTAGTTCTACAGGCACAGGTGGAGTCCTCAACCAGACGGAATATGATATGACATGATATGATATGTACTGAAGTCTTCGACCCTGTGCATGCATTTGGTCTCTAATTTTTCTTCAGGTCAATTCCCGGGTAGAGTCCAAATCTAGTAAATCCAAAAAACCTTACAAAGCAGATAGTTTGAGCAGCAGAGATGTCCATCTTGTCTTATTTACACAGGATGTCAAGGTTATTAAAGTATCTTTAGATAGCTTTTTTCCAACTTTTGAAACAACATGTTGTTTTAAATCTGTTTTAAAAGTCTATTTACCATTTACAACCAGTAACATATTCGGAATAGTATATTTTGGATGCAAATTTGGGAAATGGGAACTTATTGTACTGTGCTGTGAAAAATGAACTATTTTTAATATACAATATTTTTAAAACAATACAGTACATATCTCACTGTGTAGGATAGGGATGAAACCTTATCTCAAATTGAAACATATAGGATCATGATGTCCATTTTGATACCCCTGTGACAGAACAGTACCTGTAATTACAATTCATCAGTACCATTGGAGTGAGTCTTGCTGCCAATTTTCTTTATGTCCTTCTATGCGTTGTGTTGTCATGTATCAGCTCATTAACTTTGCAAAAATGTTGGCATTGCTTGGATCATTTCAGCAGGTCCCTGGTGTGTCTCCTGCACTACTTGAGAAGTGTGTCACTGATAGGTCTCCCTGCTGCACTTGAGGGTTGAAAACAGCTTGTGTCTGCAGCTTTTCAGCAGAGCGTGATGGCTGCAAACAAGAGTGAGCACCTATGGCAGCGGTAGCAGTGGCCGTTCAGCTTCAATCACCTGGCTTGCACTGCTCATTTGACAGATAGTAGGCTTAGCTCAACAACCTTTTTATTCCCTTGTTTTAGAGGACAGAGAATAAGGGCCTACAAACACTGTACGTCTACATTAGACATTAAAAACAACACTTAACTGAACTGAAATAGGGAAGGAGAGGCAGAAATTTAATAAAAGGTTTGAAGAGCTTTGGGGCTCCAGATTGGTAAAGATAGTTTCACAAGATATCAGTTTGACCAGGCAAAGAAACCAAAATGTACAGCCTGAGGGACACTTATTGCATGGGTTGCGTATGTGTGTGTGCATACACTTGTGCTCTTTACCTAATTTCATTTATTGATTTTTTTTTCCTTAATGCAACATTTTTTTTTTTACAGATCTGGACATTGAAACTGCTTAAAGGTTTAATATTACCAGTATATGTCCGTAAGACTATTGCCAAATAATGTTAACTGCTTATTTTTTTTGAGACTTGTACATGTCAAGCAAACAAAAATAGGTGGGATACTAAATCTCTAGATCACTGTTTTTCAAGCAGATGACCAGTCTGGAGACAGTTCAGCTGCAAAAGAGCAACAACCACAAAAAGCAACCTGGCATTATAAGACTAAGATGTATGAGCCATTCATACATAAAGTATGGCTTTACAAGGGTGTGCCCAAAGGGTCTTGATGTGCCCAAATGTGTTCTCTGCCCAAGGAAAATATATTAATAAGCTGTATGTTTGACATTTTCCATTTTAATGTACAATTGAAAAAATGTATTACAGCAGGGGGTCCCCATCAGAGGCTAATGCAATTTAGGGGGTCCTTGGCATAGCAAAGTTTGGGAACCCCTGCTCTATATTACATGTTGCTGCAGTCAAGGTTGAGCCACCTGTCAGTCATACATCTTACAACCGGCTGTGTTTGTGCTCTAATCTCTTAACACTGACACCAAAATGAAAATCAAAGTTTTCTACAAAGCACATGCTTTTCATGCAGGTAGTGTGTCCTGGATGTAACTCTTCAATGGAGGGTTTTAAAAGGTCTACAGGAGTACAATACCAACGTGGCTGCTATTCAGTCTGTGTCCAGGAAGCCACATCCCTCCCTGTGACAATGCTTATTTTCACCAGTGTAGCACAGTTGATATGAACCGTGTCTGATATGCTTCCAAAGGCCAATTTCTAGGTTTCCCTCGTGTTGCTTAATTCGGGTCTTTTGCCAATTCCACATCTATTTCATGCCAAACAATGAAATACATTTAATTTTAATCTTCGCTACCACTTAAGAGATAACATTTCAATCTTCTCTTGTCATGCCCCATTCTGGTAGCTTTCCAACTTGCTTGTGCTCACATTCAAAGACTTAACTTTTCTTTTACAACAAAAGGTTTCATGAAATTTTCAATAGTGTCTCGGTGCAACAACACCAAAGTGTTGGATATTATTAGTATTTTTCATGTTATTAATCAACTGGCTGTTCCCATAGTCCCCTGCCTTTGCCATGGGCTATATGTTTCCACCACAACCATATTCATTTAATATTGCTTTAAAGTTCCTGTTGTTTTAATACTTACCTACATACTCACCTATTCAAAACAATCATCTCTAGGGCAGCAGACATTCTTGTTACCTCCTTCAGGTAGGCTATGTTTTTGGTTTGTTTGTTTCAGCAGGATTATAGAAAACTACTGCCCTGATATGCATGGAGCTTGGTGGAAGGAGACAATGAAGAAAAATGAAGATACTATGAAATATAGGAGTGGATTCCATGAGGTGGATACACAGATTATCTTTTACTTATGTTAATATTGTTGGGCAGGCTGTTTGGCTTAAAACAAATGCCATTCATTTTAAAATACAGAAGTTGATAGAAAGTTCACTAGTGACATAACAGCCAGTAGCAGAAATACCATTTCTCTGCATTGCAACCCATCATTATTCTTCCGGGTTAGACCACATTTGTAGTTGTGCAAGCTTCATACAAAAAACAGTTTTTATGGACTCCTGGGTGACAGTGGTTACATGAAAAAGCCAGTATACTTGTTACTTTGTGACAGTTGTAATAACACATTCTTTTGACTGTGGACACATCAGTTGACTTATTATAGAGGAGTGGACTACTGACCTTGGTGAAGATCAGCATTTTTGAGTGTCCGTCTAGTTTTGCAGTGTTCTGTATTAAAAGCTTTTGCCATGCAGTTTGATATCGATGTCAGGTGAATATGTCCTGCACCTTTCACTTTCACTTTGTGTTCTCTCCAAATCTAAACAATCTCATAAGAATACTTACCATCGCTATTATTAAGTCCATTGATTTTCCTGTAATTGCTATGGTTGCCCTGTCTTGGGGGAGCTGAATGGCGGGAGAACCATAGTTATTAAAGAGGATAATGAGTGAGTGCTATTTAAAATGTTCTGTTTGTAAAATAAAGAGTAATTAGGTTGAAGAGAGAGAGAGAGAGATGAGATACTGCATCTATCACCAAACACAAAGGTCTGTGTGTGTGTGAGAGGGAAAGAGATTAGTTTTATGATCCCATGTACTGTACTAACATTTAAAAATCAGGCACAGACAGGAGGGCATAGTTGTCTTTCTGCAGCAGCAAGATGTTACAGTTTGTGCAAAATACAAAGTAGCATGCAGAAGCTTTAGCAACACGCAAACAAATGTAACAGATGCAACATGACATTAACAACAGAGATTATAGTACATGACATTTATGTTTGCTTTATGTGCTTCATTTTACAGTAAAACACTTGTAAATCTAGTTCAGTTAATTAGAACGATGACAATATCTGTTACATGTACAAAAGTTCAACTGGTTTTAAAAAGAAGCATTCTGGCAACAGAATTTTTCAACCTTGCTCATCCTTATTGGATTTGTTCTGATGTTGATCTGAACTGGATTCTCTAAATGGTTACTATGACAATCCTGTGCCAAGCACTTTCATCATATCTTTGCAATGAGCAACTACAGCAGCCTGTAAATACTGCAAATCTGTGTTACATATTTCATTTGAGGTTTTTTTTTTACAAAATGTATATTTTTTCATTTAGGTAATAAAACAATCAACTTATTTAAAAAATGTTCAATACAGTTGATAGTTCAACAGTTTAATCTGTGTCCTCTGCATTTACTTCTGAGCTAAATATTAATCTGTAATCAATTAATCAACATTGTTACATATATCAAGGATAATGTGTAAAATATTAATTTTCTGCATTAATTTTTCCAGTGTTTACTGATTTTGCCTCTTATGCTGTGGAGCCATTGTATTTTATAAACCGAAACCTCCCATTTATCTGCAAACATCTTTTTGAAAAAAATTCCAGAGTAATTTAAAGAAATTTCATTTGAATGTTAAGATTTCTATCACATGTACTCTGAAGGATTCAAGACCTGTTTTCAATTTATCTTGGGTATGCCTTGGATGGGCATTTTGGCCTAATTCTAGTTAAAATTTACAAGGACTTTTAAGTACTGTACTTGTGATACTTAGTAAATGTACGTTGTTACATTCTCCCACTGGTTTAATTGAACAAATCAGTCGCTATAATGTGGGTCATGTGTCACTGGATGAGCACAGCATGGTTCAGACCGTGTGTGACAAACGCCAACAGAGAACAGGGATCTATCACGATAAAACAGGTTATCACTCAGCAGGAACATCATTCAACCTAATTAAGAGGTGCATATGAAAGTTTAGTTAAATCCTGTTTGATTTTATTTGACAGCAAATCAGAAGTTCATTATTAATTTACCTAAAGCTTTTTTGTTATTTCACCCTGAATTAAGAGAGACATGGAGATTCAGTTTGAAAACGAAATGTATCAACGTATACAACAGTAGACACGTTCAACTTTTGATTATCATTTAACTGATGAAATGCTATTACACATTTAATTGTACAAGCATGCTTGATACCAGCTGGGCTGTATAATTGACTTAATGTATTTGTGCAGTTCTAAAACTTTCTCAAAAGCTCATATAAATGTTGTGAATGGCACTCTAGAGTCCAACCAAGTTACAACAGAAACTGCTTGTTTTCAGTCATTTTATCAGTCATGTTATTTTAGATGTGTTAGGTATGGCATTCTATACAGTATTTATTTTCAGAGCCACACAGTGCAAAGTTTTCACTCTCAGTCAACCACATTTTTCAGAAGACACAGTAATGACAATGTGCCGAGCTCATCATTAAAAACAGAATGCAACATACTCAAAACTATAATCACAATCAGCCCTCTACAGCCCTACAAATGCTCACCCATTTCTTTGAAGTTCATGTCTTGCTTCTCTAGTGTGACACAAGTGTGCAGAGTGCAGATACAAATATAGACCAGAGGCCATAGCAGGTAGAGAAGAATAGCAAGTTTCTTGGTCAATTGACGGGATAACAACTGGCATGCCATGAAGGATACAGGCAAACATCATGAGAAAGATTCAAACTGCACGCAGGAATGATAGAACTAGTGATGGGACTCGATTAAAAAAAAAAAATCTAATTAATTAGAGGCTTTGTAATTAATTAATCTCAATTAATCGCATATCAATATTTGACACGAG
>JAQMCX010000050.1:9778750-9818512 GCA_029814765.1 Acanthurus leucopareius
TGTCTGTGCTAGCTGCAACATGTTTGGCATTGAGGTGGTAGCGGAGGCTGGAAGAGCTCCGGATAGGCAAATTCTTTCCTGGACAATTTGTGCACACATCCAGATTTCCACCCAGTAGTTGTTTTCCACCTAATAAACCCAGCAAATGATTGGAGCTGGAGTCGAACTTGTGTGGAGAACGAAGCTTCCACACAATTTATATTTGCCATACAAAAATAAATTAATTTATCGTAATTGACGCAATAAAGTCCCAGCCCTAGGTAGAACATAAAGGAAACTTAGAAGACTGGACAGTGATACAGAGGACAGATTGATTTCACAAGAATAAATAACGTATATTTATATACTTCTCTTTTTTCAGTGTTGGTAGGCAGGTAGTTACATAATGGCCATGAGTTGTTTAAACCACATGTTGATTTTAATGCATGAATCAATACTCGAGTAAGAATGTGTCATCTATGAATTTACGATTCAAAGACAACATGAATATTTTATGTATTTATTCATTTATTTATTAATTTTTATTTGCAATTAAGCATAGTGTGTCAATATTGCTTTGTCTTCTATGTATTTACATATTATGCAGGCAAAAGTGAGTATATATTATCATATTAACGATTAATATTAATGATTTTAGATTTAAGACATATTTTCCCAACAATCAAAGATGACCTAAAACACTTTCCTAAAGCATACAATCAAAAGCTGTAAACAGACACGATGGAACTTGAATAGATATAAATTTATGCTGTATTAACGTTAATCTTAAATAGTAGGGCATGAACAGAGATTTACATTTTATATTTGTTGCTAATTTTTCCTCTTTTAGGAAAGCTGGGGTCATTATAAAAAGAGGGGTAATATTTTCAGTGAAATATTGTTAATGTTTACAGGTATGAACTTTTAAGAAGCAAAAAGATGCTGAACATTCATGTCTCACAAGCTTCATATCAAAAAGTCAGTATTCCCAGGGAAGTCTCTTTTGTCTTTGAGAATCCCCTCTTCTTCAATGCTATATTCATCTTTCCATGTGAAGCAATTGTATGCTTTCCCCAGCACAATTACCAAACCATGACAGCCTATTTCAGCTTTGTCTAACTCCTCATTTACCGTTCCAAATATATCCATTACCATGCAGATTGGTCCATTATCCTCTGCAATAGGACACTTATTTTCAAGTGAGATGTTGTGATTTTCTGTATCAGAGTGGGCGGCTTAAAAACTTTTTGTCCGAGAATATCCCTGTTGCCTCTAACCAAACAATCTCTCCCTATTTTCTGTAAATAATAAACAAGCCCTTATCTGATTTTTTTTTTATTTTAATTCCAGAGCTATTTCATACAGTAACAGTGATAATCTGACTTTACATGACATTGATACTCTTTCAAAGTGAACGACCTCAGGTTTGTCTTTCAGGCTAGCACATCTGACAAATAGTCATTTCAGCAGTCATAGTATGTGGTCTCCACGCCACAGTGAATATTACTGTCCTATTTCCACTCTCCTGCCACCTTAAACCATCGGCGTCCCTCCTCTAGGCGTGGTCCCCTGATCCCACTCCTGACAAAGACCTGCCAAAGCAGAGATACTTCTGATCCCCCAAGCTGACAAGCCAATCCATCTTCACCCCCAGAAAACCTTTACTCCGTTTGTCATCAGCACCCGCCCTCTATCAAGGAGAACTGAAATAGATATGCTAAAACATTCAGTGCTTTCTCAGTGATCACGTCATTTAGGAATGTTTCCTGAACGTGAATTGTGC
Source organism: Acanthurus leucopareius (assembly GCA_029814765.1). NCBI lineage: Eukaryota > Metazoa > Chordata > Actinopteri > Acanthuriformes > Acanthuridae > Acanthurus > Acanthurus leucopareius. The sequence continues at coordinate 9,780,513 of JAQMCX010000050.1, forward strand.
TTCATCAATATATAATCATTTTGAAAATGTTAAGATTGCCTAGTGCAGTAAAGTAAACAGATGTGCTTAATCAGATCACACATGTGATTAAAACAGTTTTTTTCAGTTCATGTTCTGTTCTTCTTACAGCAAATAGGCCATATCACTGTAATGGCACTAAGGTATGACTGTAATAATTTAATTCTGTGCAGTATATTTGGAGGGCAAACAGTTAGGTCCTGAATGTTCACACACTACCACAGAGCCAATAAGCAGTGTCAGGTTTGCAGCACTAACAGGATTAAGCGCCAAGACTTTATGTCTTTTACAGCCGCTGCCAGGCACAGGCCTGGAAATAATGGGATCAGTTTTGAAGCAGTTCATCATGGAGGAAACCACCTCTCCCTACATTAGCTCAGTGTGAAGCCCCCACTGCATATACTTTAGGCATCCTGAAACATGCACATAAATTGTAAACAAGTAATGACATAACAGACAACTATGCATGGAAAGATGCAGTGTGGGAAAAATGCTATTCAACATGTGATACGCGATTTTTGCTAGCAAGACTATCAGCAAAGGGAACAAATTTTTATGAAAAAGGGGGGCAGCAAATCACGCATACAATGTCAATTACAGCAGTAGCGGAACACAGTTCTTAAAGTGTTTATTTATTAAAACTCCTAATCAGTGAGCATTTGCTTCAAGCAAAATCTGTGTGTCTGTCATCATCCGTAACTTTTGAGTCAGTTCAAGTTATCTGCAGTTTTTCTGATGTATAAAAAGGTGTGAAAGACCCACAAGCAATATGAAGGGCAAAGTGCATGGATTATAAAAGCTAGTGCAATGTTTTTGAAAGCACATCAGAAGTCACATGCTAATATCTTTGAAGCCAAAATAATAAGCTTCAACCAAGCAGTCAACCTCTGCACTTTCTTTCTTTTTTGACATATCAAAAAGGATGTGGTACAAGGGTACAAGACATTCGTGACACTCTCTTATTTAAACATAAAGGAAACATGGCTCAAACATGAAAAGGACAAACAAAAATCCATTGGTCTTCACAAAAACTGATAAACCACTTATTGATGCTTTAATAGCTAGCTAGCTAACTGTGCCTGTCTGTTACTGCTAGCTATTAAAGCAGGCACACAGTGTACAGTGCATTGGTCAGACTTGCAATGATCAAAATAACAGACTAATGAGAGCGGTAGGAGTAAACTAAAACAACTGAGATAAGACAAGTAAAATAACAGGCTGAAAGATGCTACACTTGATTATGACACTTACACTGAAAAGGCAGTGGATAAATCTATTTAAGTTCATAACAGAAATCAATCCTTTCTCATTAGTCATTTATTCAGTTATTAATCAAAAATATTATTTAGTGCAGTTACAAAGCAATCCTGTTTAGGAGCTAAGACATAAAAATACCGGTTTTGCATGACAAGGGCACAAGGGGCCACCTTGGTACTGTAGCTTCGATGTGCGGAGAGCATTTCAAAACCGTGTTCAGAGCATATTAATGATGCTTGATTAGAGATGATGATGCCTCATTAGAACCAGGTCACAAACTGCAGAACACCAATTCATATTTTAAATTTTGTAACCATAGAGATTTTATTTTGAGGGCTTTCTGAGTACATGGACTTTCATATTTGATACTGGTCCTCACAAAAACTGCACCTTTTCCTTCCATTTTTGGTAATCTGAATCATCTGTGTAACACTGCTTAAACTATGATGAATGTTCTCATCACCTTGCTGTCTGTGTTCGGTGCTTTATCTGAGCACCCTGCTGCCAGTGTTGATTATTCAAATGGAAAAAAGTCATAACAAAATACTGGAGCAGTTTTCAGAGGAATTATTTTCAAGTTTTACACAAGGTATGGTAGACACACTCACAAAAAAATTATTTTGCTTGAAAAAATTCCAAAGCATATTCACTCTGTAAGCAATGTACAGAAAATTGTTGTTTGTACCATGAAGCAGTAGTTCTTCTAATGATAACTCAGGGGAGGTAAAGGCAACATTTTACTGGCACTGGCAAGTGGTAATTTTAGACCTGGGCCAGATTGCATTGTTGAGATGCATTATTCCCACAAGTCACATGCTTAAATCAATGAAACAGCACCCCTTAGGCCAGCAAGTACAATTTTGAAGTTCTACAACATCCCTGGCAGGTGGCACCATCATCAGCTGACAGTCTTGTAATCACTTTCTTTGGTACACTAGGCTTGTATACTTTGTACTTGAATTGTCTTATTGATTTTGTCCTGGAAAAATATCTCTCAGTATTTCTCTCAATACTAGAAAAAGCACACAGACTAATAAATACCTTAAAATGAGAATGCAGCCTTTATATTGAAAAATTAATGAGACTTTGCTTTGGAAATAATATAAAGAAGCATGATATAAGAATTTTGCATAGTAATAGAAAGCAATAACAATCAAATCCTCCTATAATCTCAAAAAAAAATTTCACCCCCTTTATCATAGTATCTGTCCGTTTTATTTTGCACTCTTTGGGTTAAAATGGGGAAATCATTCCTGAGGGCATACTGATTAGCCCAGGGGGAATGGTAATGAAATACACTACCTGCTTGAGAGGGTGCCTGCTTTATTACTCTATTATACATGAAAAGAGCTAAGGGCTCTTAGAAGCCCTCCTTCAAAGCAGGAATCATTGCCTCACATCTCCCATTCGCCAGTTTCTATTCATGCCCCATTAATTGTTGTTTGTTTTTCTCAATTTTTTGGAAATGAAATGGAAGCCATTCCAGACTGGGAATAAAGGAGATATTTTCCCCTTTTTTGTATTGTTTAGTTCTATGCTTCTTTAGAACAGAGAAAGGATTGCAAGTCCTAAATGACTTACTTACTACTTACTTACAGGTACAAAAATGTAATCTGTCCAACCACAAAACTTTCATTCCCATCAACTCTAATATTACTATGTGTTCAGCACTAATTAACACATGTTAGCAGCACAGTAAGCACAGTAAACTAGGATGGTGAACCATGGTAAACATTAAGTCTGTTGTACATTATTTGCATGTTAAAATTGTCATGGTTGCAATGACAGAGTAGCTTGACGGTAGAACCTCACTATTGTTTATGCATGCAAAAAAAAGTCTGGAAGGAAAAAACAGGAAGTTGAAAAAAAAACTGTAGATACAGCACAGCAATTGGAAATGCAATGTAAATGTTAACCTTAATAATGTCTCCTCAGCCTGTGCGTCAAAAGCAGCATGTTAGCAGAGCAGCAGCTTCAGTTCTCCACCTCCGCCCACACAGTATGCGTTTTGGCTTAATATTGAGTGTAGATCACCCTTGTATGGCAAAAAACATGTTTGAAATGCCTCCTGTGTGCAAGCTTTTATATCCACTTGATTATGACACAGTGGAGATATACTGAGGAGCAGAGAGAGAAAAGAGACACACAGAGAATGAGAGTTAAGCACCAAGGCCACGTGAGGTTATATGAGGCAGTTTTGACTCTTTCACAAAATGCATGGTGCAAAACTGACTTTCTTTAATTTAATTTGTATGTGCATCAGACTAATCTGCAGTCTGAAGGGCATAGCATCAGTGATTAATAGCCAATTTGTTTCTGTAGTGTTAGCTAATCAATAAACAATAGAAGCGTTGAACAACAGTCCACAGCATTACAACGGTTAATATTTGCACATAGCAAATATATTAGGGCTGGAAGTATGATAATAGATAAAAAGGCAGCATGTTGTGGAAGGGGGTGTTTGAGGTAATGATAATTTATAAAGGAACCCATATTCCACTAAATTAGGAAATGGTGTTTGGCTGGGGAATGAGAGCTGTCTGAGGAGATGGGTTTTCATACTATTACAGCATGTCAGTAGTGACTCTGTAGCTTTCACTGTAGGTATAAGATGTCATTAGAGAGCCAGGACATGGTGGAATTGCAGTCAGGTGGTCAAAGGTTAGTACAAGGATAGAGGAGCAACACACTCAGAAGACGCGTAGTGTAGCCCTGAGTGGGCTGAAAGCAGCTCGGAGATAAGGGTGGGTTGCTCCCTGGAGGCTGGAGAGAAAACAGGAAGAATGTGAAAATGCATCAATTTGGGAAGGCCGCAGACAAGGGCATGTGTTGCACAGGGCAAAAAGAGGTGGAGAGACATCACGCTGAAACTAGAGCCAAGAGTGAGTCACTGTAATTCAGCAGTTTCATTTCAGTTGGGTGCTGTGGATGGTGTTAGGGGTACTGAGGCAAAGACACTGCCTTAGAGGGCTGAGATGGGGAGAGCGAGGTCACACACAATGGAGGAGGTGAATGATGATATGATAGTACAAATGATAAAATTAATGTTTTGATCCTGATATTAGAATCAGAAACTGTAGGTAATTCCTTAATATAGGCAGACAGAGCACAGATTACTCCCTGATTAGAAGAAATTGAAGGAGAAAGACCCAACATCTGTTGGCTTTTCAGAAATGATAGGGTGAGCTCGACTGGAGCTCACGGCCCAGACAGTCACTGCAGGTCTTAAGCAATTTGTCATATGAGGGAGCGAGTGTGTAATGATGTGTTCTGTCCTGGTTCCAAGCAGGATTTTGGCAGCACTTCTGGATAAGTTATCAGTGTAATATTAAGGGTAGACTTGGTGCAACAAAATTGTTAATCAATTTTTCACTGCCATGTAATCATTACTTCAGAACTTGTAGTGTGGGCTTTGTTGTTTTATGCAGAAGTGTAGATCTGAAATTCATTTTGATTAGGCATATAAAACTTGCTCTTTTTTAGCCCATGAGTAGCTTTTGGACAACAATAATACATAAGTGAGCAAATTACCAATGATTCAAAAGCTTGATATATTAAAACACATTCAAATTATAAGACACCTGGATAAGACTTTGAGGAGACTGTTCTGAATTTAAATGTTCTCTTTTATCAACTATTTTCAAACCTTTGGTGAGACCTTCACACCATGAAGCCTCACAGCAATACATGGTAAATGGAGTTTTGTATGTTTGAGCATGTTGCAAATTGAGCTGTGATCAACCTATGCATGGTTGGTTTGCAGAGTAAGTAGATAAGGCAACAAAATCCATTTGGCAAAAGTTGAGGAAACATTGTGGCCAAGATGTGACATTCCACAACTGTTGTCAAAGCCAAGTACTTTGTCCGCCATATATCACAGCCTCCTCAACAGCCCTATTTTACAAGCACTCGGATCACACTTCTTCCTGAATTTGCATAAGAAGTAGCAAGAAAACATATACATAGCCAATGCAAATTATTTAAATGTGAGCACAATTTTTGGGTGAAACTATTGGGTGTATGAAGGAAACTTGATATTCTCAGACACTGATTCACAAAAACTTTGTGCAATCACTTGCTTTGGCTTTTTACTGAGCTGATTTAAGCAGTGCTACTGTAGTATTCATCCAGCTTAGTGAGAGGAGACTGCATAGCTAAAGCATGCTTGGTGTTGACAGCAGGTCAAGAGGAAAAGGGAGCCAGGAGAGACTCAATGAGGACAATGGGGCAGACCTATGCCCAGTTAATCTCTCCTTACTGTATAACTGTAAGTGGTAAGGAAAAGGAGCTTGGAGATGAGCCCAAGAGTTGACAGTGTGTCTGCATCACCATTGTGAAAAGAGTTTACCTGCAAGCCAGCCTATTGCTTTAAGACTATTCACCTAATTCTTGGTTCAGAAATTCTCCTTGCTGGCACAGGTGGTACATAATCTCATGTAAGCGCACGCAGCACTATAATTCGGTATTTGGTTTGCCAACTACAACTAAACAGAAATAGAATCAAATCCGCAAAGGCATATCTAGAACATAGTTTTATGGATATTTATGGAGTTGGATAAAAAGCAAAAATCAATGTTTATAGGACCATTACAGGGTCCCATCAAATACAGCAAAACTGGACAAGAAGTAGCTGACTGGTTAAAATGTAGCTGTGGGACCTTCCATTCAAAACTGGTATGTCTTTGGAGGTATACATTTTAAAAAAACAAAAACAAACTGATACTGTTTACCCAATAAACTGAATCTTTACTATTAATATTCTGAATATATTATTGGGTTACAACAAATTCCCTATGAAAAAACTAAACTGAACTATAGTAAAAACAACTGTCACATAAGAGGAGAACTATGGAGGCTGAAAGCAACCATGGTTTGCTTGTATCTTTTTCATTCTGTTATCTCAAGATCATGAAATAATCATCTCATTATCACAGGATAATGGCTTGTTATCTCATTATAACAGGTAAATTAATACGTTATCACAAGATAACAAAAAAATTATATTATTTCCTGTCATCAGGGAAAAATGGGCATATCATCACATGCTAGTGCATTAATTTATCCTATCACAGGGTAGTAAAGATAATAGCAGCCATGGCCACTCTCATCTTCTGTATTAATTAATTTAATTAAACTAAATAATTTAACCAAGTAATTTAACCAATTTAACCAAAAGTTTAATTATGTAATTTATTAAATATTTTTATTTTATTGCTTATTTAACAGGGACCAAAAAAAATACAACATTGCCTCAAATAATCGGGAAATTGTGATGTACATGAGACATCTAACCTCAGCTAATTTGCAGTCTTTGTCCCTGGCCAGGCTTTTGAATACAATGAATCAATTTAGACAATTGACACACAACACAGATTAAAACACTTGATAAAAATTACAATGAACAACATTAAACAGTTATTTGTGTAAACGTGTGTTGATAATGAGATGTAAGCATTAAAGTTCACATCTCTGCTGCTACTTAGGCCAAGGGTTAACTTTCACACTAACTGTTTGACATTTAATTTCTGGTGGTAGAGAGTTCCATAAGTGTGTTCCTTTCACTGAGAGGGATGATTGACTGAATGTCGTTCTGCTCATTTGGTTTTACAGTTCTGCTTTTTTACATCTCTTGTCATGTCCTACTGTCATCTATTTTCAATAAGCTGACACACCATTTCTGGGGTCAGCCCATTTAAGCACTTAAAAACAAGTTTCAAAATGGAGAACTTTATAAATTGAGTGAAATTCAGTAGCAAAATTGGAGAAATTCAGAAAATGATTTGCAGACTTTCTGGTAATGTAGGGATATCAGAAACAATCCATAAATGGAATATGACTATAGAACCACCTTCCAAGCCAATATGGTAAATTTGAGGTCTTTACACACTGGGGCCTTGGTGAATAAACAAGACGAAAATGCAAAAAATTACAGGCTAATATGTTGCATCAAAACTATTTACACTGTCCCCATCATCAATTTGCAATATTTTCTTAATGTTGTCAGAAAACATTTGTAGAGCAACAAAGCAAAGGTGGAGTCAACAACATCCAGTGATGAGGAGCTTCTCCTCTTATTAATCAATCTCCCCAAAGAAGAGGAGATTTGAGGTAAGTTACCCCCATCCTTATCAGATGGGAGACACATGGGAAGTTGCACTGTCTCATCATAGAGCTGAAGCTCTATCATGGTTGCTTTTGGATGTATTTTAGGATGTACAAAGTACAGTTTGAGGCCCTTTTGCACATGGTGGCACCACATCTGCGGAAAGAGAGGGCTTATTACTGGGAGCTGATTTATCCAGAAAAGCATTTAGCAGTAGGCCTATGTCCAAAGTAAGTTTTTTTTTTTTGTTTTTTTTTTTTTACATAACGTAGGCTATAGTAATATATTTTACAGGATGAGACATAACATACCAAACAAGTTAATGATTTTTTAAAACTTTTACTCTCCATCATTTATTTTGCAAATATCATCCTTGTAGCGAGGAAAATTAATGCCACTTTTTCACAGGACAAAATGTCTCATCTTGTATGTCAGAACCAACAATAAAATTGGAATCCAATAAAACGTATTGTCGTGCAAATTATCCTCATGAAAAAAAAAGGCCCCAGTGTGTAAAGACCTTTTATTTCCTTAAAATCAGTTGTGGAAATATTTAGTTTTTAAGATGAAAGAAACTCCACTATGTTCACCTGTTCACTGTGTAATTTGTCTGCTGTTTGGTGCAAAGCAGGGAATGTACAGTAGTTTTTATCAGGCCCTTTCTTTTTGCTTTTGCTTGCAAAAGCTACCCACTGTGGATAAAAACGAAAATGAGTTAAAAGGTGCTGAAACTCTCAGTAGAGCTGAGGGGAACTGCACTTGAAGTGTAAATTGGCTACACACAGTCATTTGATCTATTTTTCATATAAAAACATTGATTGTAACTGTAAAACATGTTGTTAAAGGACCAGCTCTTTGTACACACCACCTCATGTTATCAGCAGATAATCCCCCATGTGTGTTTAAGTAGTCTAAAAGGTCTGCCATGTTCACAGAAAGGGCAGGTTTACAAGGTTACATTGTAATGAGTCTCTTTGCTGGGCCATTTTCTCGTCTGATATGTTACTCTTGTTGCTGTTAGGAGCACAAATCATGCTATCATTGTGTATACAGGGCCAGCCAGGTCCATCATTAATGCTGCTCTTATCGTTCTGCCGCCATGATTTCCATCCAAGGCTTTGTTATCAGTGAGACCCATATCAAACCATATCTTGCTGGGACATACAGCAGAAGATTTGCCACTAGGCACACTGTCTGTTAGCTGTTGCCTGTTGGCCAACAGAACACACCACAACCTTGACATTAATGATTCAATGAGCACAGTAATTGAGTGCCTTTCTCATTTCCTGGCAGCTACGATACAAAGTGTGTGTACATGTGTGTGTGTGAGTGTGTGCATGTGCATGTGTGTGTGTTAGTGAAGGGAGGGTTGCAGAAGTACAGAAGAAGGAGGAGGATAAGAAAGTGAAAGAGAAAGGCTTAGGCTATGGAAAAAACAAAAAAAAGGTATAGGAGAAAGCGATAGGAGTGAGTGAGAAGGCTAAAACACAGAGGGAAAGAATTAAGAAAGAGGAGTTAAGTGTTGGGTAGGATGGGGAGAGGATCAGAGGCAGAGGACGTCGAGAAATGAGATTGCATTAGCTCATCATCCCAGCGGACCTGGCTGTGCTCTGAGCTTGACAATCCAGAGAGCTCCTGTCTTTCAGCCTTCCCAAGTGCCTGTGCACTGTAAATTCTAATTAGTTAACCTTACTTAAAAAAAGAGTGCAAAGCAGTTGCCTAAAAAAAAATAAAGACGAAAAGGAATTGTATTTTGTAGAAACAAATTTTTATTTATTATGGAACACCTACGCTTAAGATAAAAAAAAATGAAACTGAGATTTACACTGTTCACATGTATGAATATACATCTGCTGTCTAAAAATCTTAATATACTGATATATTATCTTCAACAAAAATAGCCATGGTCATTCTGCAGGCTTGTGATGGCTTTTCTGTAGAACTGTTAAGCTTATGCATGCACAAAAATTGAATTTTGGCTTCTGCACATGCTCACATGTTCTACTTCTTCTTCTTCCTTTTCAACTCAGAAATGTATCAAAAGCAATTTTTATCTAATGCTGACTAAGAAAAGATAATTCATGCTTCTAATTCCACCTTATCTTGCTTACAGCAGCTCTCTCTACCTGCCTCTGTCAAAAATCAATCTCATGTCTGTATCTCGTTCAAAATGCTTCAGCTAGACCTTAACCGCAATGTTAGACTTAACAGGCAATAAGAGATCATATTATCCCAGTTTTAGCACAATTGCACTTGCTAACAAAGATTAAGATTCAGAATTGATTGTACTGATTACTTTTGAGGCACAGAAAGTGCAGCTTGTAGCTTAACGCTGAGCTTTTGATTCTTTATGAGCTGGAACGTAGCCTGGCATGCCTGGTGACTGTGGTGACTGCGGTATCTCTATAAGGGTGCCTGTACCTTGGAAAAAGAGCAAATTAGCCTGAGAAAATGAGCAAAAATGTGAAATAGTGGTCTGTATTCACTTTTCATAACATAATTTATTGTAAGTCCTGCTTCATTAGGAGGTAGACCTTGGGTTATGCATTTGCAAATAAACATTACAACTGCTTGAAAAATATCAGCAAACACAACAAGAAAAAGGTGTGAAAATGTGAACATTTCTGTAGATTGTGTTCATTTGTAAGTATTTTTCTATTTACCCTCCAGTCTGTTTGATACTGACACGGTTAAGTTGGTGGAACTTGCCATGCTTCAGTGTTATATCCAAAAGGCGAAACTTGGAAATGTCAATGAAATTCGGGGCAGAAAAACTTACCCTAATCAAAGGACCAGATCAAAAGAGAGGAGGGTTAATTGCTTGAACCGTGTTTGATTGTTTGCTTGGAAAATGGAGTCAGTGGCCTGTACACTTACACTTCTAGTCTAAAGCCCACAATGATAGACAGGGCTAAAAATAGGAAAAAGTTTGGTAACTCAAGTGAGAGTTTATACACAGTTTGAATACATAGAGTGTTGCTGTGTGTTACATTGGACTGTGTCTGCCACAAGAATTACTGACCACACATATAATGTTCTCGATGTCTGTCTACTGACAGTAATTCATGTAGTCACTTCAGCCATACGTCACTTCAGGGCCACCGATCGAATAATGGTTGTGCCCTCCCTGAATTTGTCAGGTGGTGTGATGATAGCTTTTCTCGACTTAAATGTGTCTAAAACTAAAGAAATCATCATAGACTTCAGAAAATCCAGTGTTGACCCCAAACCGAGCACTATCAATGGTGAAGAGGTACAAGTAGTACAAACGTACAAGTACTTGGGCACTGTGTTTGACTCGCAACTGAAATTAAGTGAAAACACTGACAGTATTGTAAAGCGAGCAAACCAAAGAATCCATCTGCTGAGGAAACTCACTTTTATTGAGAGTCTTTTAACCTTTTCTTTTATTTTCTGGTTTGGTGGTCTATCTGTGAAGGATAAGAAGTGTCTGAATGACATCACCAGAGTGTGCTCAGAAATTACTGGTGTCCAGCTAAAGGACCTCTGCTCTCTCTGGAAAGAACGGGTGGTCCAGAAAGCAGACAGAATCATGTGCTTGGCGACAAGTTTGTATCTATGCCCTCAGGTCTGCGATTTTATGTGCCGGTGCGGAAAACAAACCGTTACGCAAACTCCTCTGTCCCATCTGCAATAAGGCTGCTAAATGCACAATAAACTGTAAATGAATGATGAGATGATTGAGATGTTAGTTGTAGTGTTTCTTGTTGTTTTTTTTCTTTTCATAGTTATGTTGTTGCTATGGACAGGACTGACTGTAAAGTTAATTGCCCCCTGGGACTAATAAAGTAGTCTGAATCTGAATCTGAATCTGAATACCTGAGGAGGGACAGATTTCCCATGTGACTCAGTCCCCGATACTTCCTGTTGCTTCACGTGGTCTGAGGTGAATGTCATGAAAAGGGAATTTCCTGACTTCATTGATTAAACTATAGAGGGTGTGGGACTGCATGGTGCAATTGAATTAGGAAGTCAATAGAAACACTGAAGTCAAAGGAGGCACAAATATGGTCACCTAGAGCAAATGGAGCTGAAAATGTTTCAACCTAAGCTAAAAAATCAGCAGTTATCCCAAGTACTTACTTTACTGATTCAAGCAACAAACCTATATAAATGGAGGAAAATTGATAATTAAGAATAACAGAGGGAACAGAGGACGACCAAACATGCTAGCTAGCTTACATTATCTGCAATGTGAGAACGCTGACATGCATAAATACAGACTTTACAAAGCAACTGACTGTTTAAAACACTTCAACAATAATGAAAATTAACTAATGGAGATTATCTTTACCAGTGTGATTTATTCTCACTGTTCTTAAAATGCTGTCCTCAGCTACAACAGGCAGTTATTTTCAGTAAAGAAGTTCTAAATACCAAAACTACAAACATACAATTAGAATACTAAACTGCTGCTAAACACATAATGTAACAGCTTGAGAGCCAGACTTCCTATAAAAATTTGTGGGGATTGAAAAGTGAAAGGTGTGAGCAGAATCACGACTCAAAATAAAGGTCTCACTCTATTGTTGTGTATGTGTAAGGTATCCAGTGTTTGCAGCATACCAACTTGAAAGGCACAGCTATGCTTTTAAAATGCTCACAGCTTGTAACCACTGCTTCCAGTGGTCAAATAAATGAGTTACTGCAGGTTTAAGTTTGAAGTTGTGTGAAGGTATGGCATCACAGTCACTGTAGACAGGAAAAGTAATTACTCACCTCATATATGGACATTATATTAAGGCAGGCTTAAAAAAAAATTTGAAACCTAGCCCTTATGATTGTGATGTGTCATGTCAGTTTTTTGAGCAGAAAAAAATTAGTATCACAGTCTCTGAACTGAACCAAATGTCATAGTTTATATTTGAATTAGACAAATGGGTCATGCCTCATGAGGCTTCAAAACAACCTATAATAGTTAACAATGCAATCATGTCAAGACAAACTTTAGAGGTAAACAGATTGTGATGCACAAAAGTGATATATCACAAGAACTATGCATTGTGTAAGTGAACAAATAAAAGGTAAACGGGTCAGTGAGTGTGTGTTTGAGTGTGGCGCTATGCATTCATTCTCAGGCCAGACCGTCTGACTCAGCCACCTGTCAGCAGGACGAGGCAGATGGGAGACATAAAACGCTCCATGCCTTGACAAGGTAGTCTGTCAAAGTTAGGGAGAACAGTCACAGGGGTAATGTTTTGACAAGGCATTAAATGTCTCCTTCACAGACGTCCTGTATGTCATTCCATTAGATTGATGGAGAGATACAGATGGCTGTATAATCCATGCCTATGGGGATTCTCTATGCTCATGTCTTGACTTTTGTTATCCTCTGGTCTGCATTTACCTCACTTGGCTAATGATTTGCCATTAGCCATGTCACTTCAAATCTTAAACATCGCTGTGTAATTGAGTGATTAAAATGTGATTAAAAATGACTTTCAACAATACATTTCACATCTGTATTGCTTCATCCCTATAATGATGTGTTGCTCACTGCCAACATAATGTTTCATCTCTTCTTTACAAACTGTTTAATAAATGTAATTCCATTTTTTAATCTTTGTCAGCAATTAGTTGCATTTTTAGGGTTCATTGTGCCAAACAGTGTTGTGTGAGACAATGATATGTTTCCGAGCCTCTCTCCTGCTGTTTTTTTTTTTCACCTCACTCTCCTGTGTTTATCTACTATACACAAGTCAAAGTTTAGATATCTCAATTCAGGATGAGACAATTATATCCAGCCTTTGCCACAGGGCATGCCCTGAGCTCCAACAGACATTTTAACCTGAATCTATCCATAATAATCTGTTTGGTTACCAGCATTTTTTTTCTGAAATCTTTTAAATGAGTGGACACCACCTCAGGCAGTGCCCGAAGAAATCAGTTGCATTGCAGTATGTGAATGTGTTTACATTTCTACTGTAATGTTTTAAAATAGGTAATTACTGACTTTGCACAGGTAGTGTGTGGTAAACTGGTTCTGATTCTGCAGCTACCAGAGCCGACAGAGCTCTAAAACGAATTGTTGACTGTAGACATCATGAATAGTAGGCAGATGTCATGCTCGTTAAAGTGATGAGCCATAATAATTTTTATTGTGAGCCAGGGTAAAAGGATAGAGTTTTATAGACAATTTTATAAAACTGGATGTTTATTGTCTGAATTTGTTGACTTGACTATGTTGTTCCTGGAAGATCTACAGTCTGCTATCCTTACGAAGACAAGTGTCACTGGGTGATTTAATTGCAATACTCTCCGGCCTTCCTCCTGACCGGTATCTTATGAAAAAAAGACCATGCGCCCTCAGTATGATGGCCAACAAGTACAACCTCACAACAGCCCGAAACATTTATACTGGGAGAAATAGCAGCTTAAGGTATGTGAAAAAAAAATTAAATTGATTTGAATGAATGTGTGTAATTCAGTTTTTATTGTGATCAAGGGAATTTAATCTGTTAAACTGCTTTAACTGCTTCCCAAAAAAAAGAAAATGCAACATAAATGTGCTGCAAATAAAAATACTGCTTCAAAAAGCCTAAAAATATACAGACACTGCAAACATGAAGAAAATACAGAAAAATTACAGTTTCAAAAATACTAACCCAAAAACAATTGCAACTGAAGTAACATGTAAAATCCAATCAAGACAACATAAATTCTCCAGGATTTCCATACTAATGCCAGCTATATAATTTTATGCTTCTTTTTAATATTTTGGAAGACTTGAGCCAAATGAAAAAAAGGGAAACCATACATTTTTTAAAAAACATCTTTACTTTTATGCTGTTTTAAAAAACAAATGCACTCTTGTCTGACCCCTCTCTCTCTCTTTTGGGTTGTAAATCAAACCATTTAGTAAATCAAACTGACCCCTAGAAGCTTGAAGAACATCCCCTCTGTTGCCTTAATATGAAATAAGTAATCTGTCATGAATTATTTGAGTATGAGTTGTGCTGATTAAATGAGTTGTGGCAATAAATAAATAAATATGTTCCTTTCAAACAACATAACACTACACGTAAATGAGCACAAAAGCTTTGTAATGGAATGAATTCACATACCTCATTAGATAGATTAACTATATGGTTAGTACGTACTAAACACTCCCCGTGATAGCTGAAAACACTCGTTCCCCGTCATGTCCCCTCTTTCTAGCTCAGAAATGAAACACAAATATGGTTTGTTCGCAACCGTTGTTTCTTTGGCTACAAACAAGTAACAATGCAGTAATGAAAGACTGCAGATTTCACACCTAATCTGTTGTTGTCATATGCAGCTTCCTCCATTCATGTACCAGCTAAAAGGTATTGGCAAGGGAGCAAATGTTTCCCTTCCCACATAATCTCCTGGAAGGACACACTCAAGTCTTTGACAGACAGGACATAGTGGGCCAGATTGTGTGATTATTTTTCTTCTCTTAGAACACACTTACACAAATATGTGCATGTAAACACGACAGTTTTTTCAATTCATTTGAATAAAGTATTGCAGGTTGTCCAAGTACACACAACTTAGCAACCGTGTCCAGAATCGCACCACATATTTGTTATTCCAAAATTAACATATTCTCCTTTAGCAATAATTTTAGTCCAGTTTCTCACATGCCAACATGTTTCCTTGAATCAAATAGTGACAACAATGTCAGTTGTACACATAATGTCCTAAAAGCATTCAACTAATAAAGTCTATTATTTTTATTGATAGTCCATTATGATTGTATTTCTTTTTCTTAATAAGCAAGATAAAGTTATGTTTTGGGTTTTTTTTCACAATGGTTTTACGCCCTCCAACCCTCTCCTCACCAGCTGTAGTGTATAATAGTATTACCTCAGTGTTGTGCCAAATGTAGTCACTTCTCCCATGCTCTGCACCCTTTTTCTTGAGACAGGTCTTGTCGGCAATACGGCTGAGCAAATTGAATCTGCCAGTCAAGTGAAGCGCCACACTTATCTAATCCGACCTGTAATACAGGGCTATGCTCTATTGCTTTTGCATAACACCCTCTCTATGTTTGTAACCCCAGCCCCCAAGGTAGCGTTGAAGTATTGTCATTTCACTTATTGTAAACCAAGGCCAGGCTCACCTCTGGCTACCCTTTTAGTTCTCTGTTGCTTTCTGTTATTGTCACGAGTTCTCTCTGGGGCGCCACCTCTAAAGTTCACATTACTCACATAATCACAAACGCTTACTATGTAAATGCACACATAGTCGATCACAGTAAATGGGGGGAAAAGATACATAGAGTCACCGAGAATTCATCTTGCCAGGGACTAATGCATTTCTGCTTAAGTCAGCAAGGGAGATGTTAATGCTGCTGTGAGAATTAATGGAAGTATTGGCTTACAAACATTTGGTGATACATTATTGTGGCTCCGAGCGACCAGCTCCTCTAGGGTTGTTTTTCAATTGCACAGGCCACAAGGGAAGTGCTTCCTGTTTTAATTAGATACTGGATAAGCAAATAGTAACTCAGATAAACTGTGGCCTCTGTGGTCAGCTGTTTCCTGTTTCATAGAAATAGATTGTCCAGATCTAAAAATTTCTCATAAAACTAAGACATGATTATTGATAGCGCATTGATAGTTGATGAACTGATTTTTAGTGATCAATAAATGCCCAAGAGAGCTGAATACATGATTTTTTGTATAAGATGGGACACCATATCCATTACTTAGCAATATATATGTTTTTTTTTATTTGGCAAACTGGAAGGGAAACCAGTTACTAAGTGCTAAACCATAGTTATGTTTTTAGATGAGTCTCACACTGTGCAAGTATTAAGAAACTTGATAATTTTTAGAGTTTACCTCCCTAATAATGCATGAATAGTGAGAATGTGTCCTTTTAAGATGTTAATAAGAACCAAAACAAAGCTCTATGTGAATAAAAACAAATTTTCCTCAATAGTTGTTACCACAGGATGGTGTTCAAAGGATGGCGTTCAAAGGATGGCGCATGGAAACACTTAGACTGGTTTCAGACACAGGTACAGTTCTCTGTCAGGTCTGGTATAAAATCCCATAAACTGTTCCAAATTGGCACACAGTGAGATGATGTCACACTTATCGGTGTCTCCAAAAAGGAACACATTACTGACAGCTCAGCTAAAGCTGTCAACAATGTTCTGTTCTTTTGCCAGTGTGTTGACTTGTGTGGTGAGTGAAACTACAAAAATCTGGCAAAAATACAAAAGAAAGACAGGGACTTGTGCCATGATATCCTGATCTCACCATGTCTCTTAAAACAATGTTGGCGTGCTTGTTGTTGAGAGCCCTATGGGTGGTAAATTATTCTAATGGCTGTTTTCATCTGTTTGATGCTAAGAACTGATATCTGATATCCAATTGAGTTTAGTCTCGCTGTGGTTATAAGGCCTAAAGAGTTCTTGTTTTTTGTTGAACATCATATTCAAATCATTCCTTCAGACAGAAAGCAAACTCAGACTTATGTAATTGCTGAAACCCCTGAAATCCATTTTGCATTTACAAGTCTACAATGTTTTTGTTTTTTTTCTCAATATCTGGAAAAACTTAGACAAGTGCATGAAGGGGTCTTAATTTAAGTTTCCCAAGGCTACTTGGTCAAAAAAGCCCAACGTTCTCCACTTAGAAAAACAGTATTAAAGCTTACCTGTACAATCTCTTGGTCACATCAGAGAGCTATGATTATATAAAAACAAACAAGTGACTTTTCAGTCACTCCACAACTCAGTTAGTACAGTCAACATCAGTCAATCACAACTGTCACCATGGCAGTTGTGATTGGACGAGGAAAAGCATAATCCAGAGGAAAAAATACTGCTCTTCTGCATTTATGTTGCAAAGAACACATCCGACAGCAACTGTCTACAACACACAGAAACACAAAGGTTTCCATACAAAGAAACATAAAGGTTTTTCTTTCGGTTTTTGGTACAGATAAGAGAGAGGGGCTTTATCAGGACCGCACTGCAGTATCGTGTTTGTTAAAAAACTAAATCAAAAGTATTTTGTTACACTTGCTAAAATGAGATGAAACTGAGAATATGCTGATATCAAAGACACATGCCTATTTTGTGATGGATAGTGTGAACAGAAAGAGAACTGAGATGCAATAAGGTACAACAACTGACTAAATTAAAAGAAAGGAAAAAATACCAAACCTTTCTGTTAATGATCCATGTCTGCTTTATTTATAAAAAAAAAGGACAATTAAAAAAAATACTAAAAATAAAGTGTTCACTGACATATCTAATCCAGAATAAATAACATAGTAATTTAAAAAATGCAGCAAAATATCACCTTAACCACAAAACTTGTTTTTTTCCACTCAGTTCAATTTGTCTTTTTACATGTTCTGTCTTTTGTAGACCTTGTAGCATGGGCGTATGTTCTTACCCTGCGCGCTAGCCTGCCTATAGTGCACACACAAACATTTTGTTTGACAGCATGAGCCAGTGTGGAATACTAAATGTTTTGTTGTCAAAAATGCGCTATAACATTATGCATGATCTTACCCCCAAATCATGAATGGAGAACCAACCTGTCCAAGCAAACTGTCTGCCTCTCAAAGTGAGGAGAATTCTATCTCTACCTAAGGCAATTTTCTTGGTGCTCCACATGAGAGAGCTGAGTAATATTCCAGGCACTTTTGTATTATGTATGTCAACACTGTACACTTCACTGAGGATGCATATGAAAAATGATTTATTCAGTTCAGCATCATCCTTGTTGAACCCATGGCGATGGACAGCGATACAATAGAGGAGAGAGCAAAGTAAAATGCAGTAGATTTTACTACTCAAGGTTACAATCTGAAACACAGTGTTATACAAGGTAATAAAGCATGAGCAGAAAAAAAGAAACAATACAGAGAAATATGACCCGCTTAAATTAGGAGTTTTATGTTTGAATATCAAAACAGAAATCCCCTGGAATCTCTAGTGGTTTCTTTAGCATGTGTACTCATGGTGTTCTCCACAATAAAAGGTAGTAAGCCCATGGACGGGTTATTATATTTGTTAATATAACTGGTAAAAGATCGGATACACAACTATACACCAAAATTGTGAAGGTTTTAAATTCCAACTCAGAACTACAACAAAAAATGTGATGCGTAAAGGATGTTGCTAAGCTAAGTGCTGACAATTAACAGTAATTTAAGCTGAATGCAGACACAGGCTCAGAGTGCTCTCAGTAATTGGGTGTAGTGATTGAACTTTGCTCACTCCCCTCATGTTTTGTGTATAAATATGGGCTTTGGCTTGCAAGCAGCAATATTGTCATGAAGACAAAGTTCCCTCTCATGGGAGGGATGTCACACAGCACTCGCTGCAAGTATCCACGGGTGTGGCACCGCAATTTCCTGGCTCGGGCTGTTCACTTGCTCACAGTCAAACTGTCACTCACGCTTGTGTCATGTCACAGACAATACCCACTGAAAGAGAAAATGGGAAAAAAAAGTGAGTAAGATGCCAAAACACTGAGCTAGATGGGAGGCAGCATCCAATCAAATGGCAGAGGTAAGAAAAAGAAATGTATCACTTCTATTGACAACAATCAATATCCTGCACAAGCTAAAAACGCAAAAACGTGATTGCACACATTTAGTCCAGTCTCAGACCTCAATGTCAGACAAGATAGAAAAAAGGCTTCAGGTCACGGTAAAAGCACCGTCAACTGCGAAGTACTGTACAGCTGAACACCATGCTTGGCAGCCTCTAACAAAACACCATCATGATAACAGCCCGGGATGAGGATGCGATGGACCCGCATCCACATGTTTCTGTTGCACAAGCAGCAAAACCCCTTCCTGTAACTTTTGTCTGAAGAACAGTCACAGCAGTCAGTCAAATGTCACTACTTGGTTAAGAAACAAGTATTTACTAGAGTATAGTTTAAAATTCAATAATTACATCATAGCTACCGTTCCCGGAAACGTTTGACATTTTACAGGGTTAGATTGTTTGCTGTCTTAATGGGAGTTCAATGATAATATCAGTTTTTGACTCTCTGCTAGTAGTGGTATGCCTACCCAAGGAATGACTGCAGTATATCTCAAATGCTGTGTGTTAGCTAGCTTTAGGCATTCAAAGGAGTACTGAGAAATTAGCTGGTTTGGCATCGGAATGTAAGAAAAAAAAACACAGCTTTGATGTGCCAATGACTTCTGTGTGCTGCTGCACACAGTCACTGGAGCTAATGTTAAGCAAGCTGTTGGAGGTCATTAACCATAGATTTAGCCTTTTTTTCAGTAAGTACTTGTAGTGTTGTCCTATGGATTTTATTTAAAGTACATTAAATGTGTATGCACATTCTTTAATTGTCAAAATGTCTTTTTCTTTTCTTTTCTATTGTTTTATTATTACACTTCCTATGGTAGGATTTATGCTACAGAAGCTACACATTGTCTATTATTATTATTTATTTATTTATTTTTATTATTAGTAGTAGTAGTAGTAGTAGTAGTAGTGTTAGTAGTAGTAGTAGTAGTAGTAGTAGAAATTGTAGTAGTGGTAGTTACTTAATTTGTGCACACATACTAACACTTTAGGGTCTTTAGGTTCTTGATAACATGCTTGAAGACTCCCCTATTCTGTATATTGTTGTACTTCTAAGACTACTACAACTGCTACCATCTCTACTACTACATCAAACCAGACACTACATTGCATTTTTCATTACAAAATGCAATATAGTATTTTTCCATACCTTTCACAGTTTTTACAACATCATGCAAGTATGTTACATGTTAAAAAGATGTATCTAATTTGTAATTGTTTTTGATTGTCTGTCTCTGAGTATATCTGTATTTTTTACTGAATTGCCTTTAAAATATACAGAGCAGACTGACTGTCAGTGTCTTACTGTTTTTTTTTTGTTTGTTTTTTTTGCCGACTTTGTTCCTTTTACTTATTTTTTATTTACACCACCACATCAGACTAATAACAGGTATAAAAACCGTTAACAGCAGTTATAAATTCAAACATATATGTTTCTGTTTTCTCTGCGCTATGTTTTTCTGAACTGAATACTATTTCTTATCTCATTGTAAGCATAAAGACAAAATGCAAACCAAATTTGTTTAAACTGTTATACTACTTTCACCATCTCGCAATTTTACTTTGAAGGGCAGACATTTAAATCAGAGAGGTTATCCCTGCAAGTGAAAGTCTATCTCCACTTGACAGACTTGGGAAATTCACAAGATTCTGCCTGAGGCTGTTTGGTCTCAGGCTGTCTGTCCTGATACCGTTTATCTCCGGTCGGTTTACGGTTTTGTCAGATATTGTTTTGTCTGAGGCCATTGAGTCTAAGGCCGTCTTGTCTGATATTTAATTGAAGGACACTTCAGACATGACAATGTTTTTTTTAAGGTTTAGTCTAGAACAGTGTTCCCCAAATGCGTTCACACTCTTTGACTGAGGTATCATCGAGTGTGACTTCTGTGATTTAAAGACTTACATGATGGGAAATGAAATACATGAAAAATTACGCTCAGAAAATTGGATTTTTCATTTTAAAATTAAATAATTAATTTCAAGTACATTTTAAATGGCAATTCTGACAAATCACAATGAAAATTTATGGGTCCCAGGGAGAAACCAAATTGATCTTTTGAGTCATGAGCTGAAAAAGTTTGGAAACCCAGGTCTAGTGAATGATACCACTTTGTATGACGTGTGTGAACTAATACTAAACGCCCACCCCAACGCCCAAACGCAGCAAATCAAGTCAAGCTGTGTGCTGTTTCTGTATTATACTCTTACGGTCGTTTTGTGCAGTCAACATGCTGAGCATAATGATACTTGTGTAACCTTGTAGTCAAGTGTACACAGCTTGCCACGTGGAGGGGAATAAAAGAGCCGTCCTCAAGCAGTAAAAACACCCAGTAAATGGAAAGATGAGTAGAGATCATGGAGTAGTATTTGTGCTGTGACATGGAGGGGACTCTTTGAAGATCAAATTCTTGTGAGGGGGGCACCAAGGTCCCGCCAGTCAAACACAATTAAAACCTCCATGAGCCCAGGACGCTCTAAGAGATAATAACAAAAGGCTTTCTCTAATCCTGTGTCATTATGTTAGATGCAAGATTTTGCAGTAAACATGAGGAAAAGCTGGTGTCTTAATTCTGCAGATCCACTTAACACTGTTGTTGGGTTAAGAATGGCAGAACAAATTGTTGTATTTCACTGATGCTACATACTTTTTTCTCTTTTTATTTTTCATTTTAAGAAAGTAATGTGTATTTATTCACGCATTTGATGCACTTCAGGCAAATAATGATTTGTGAATTATAGGCTTTATCAGTAAAATTGACTAGACACTTGTAGAACCATGGTATGGGTTTGACTGTGTTAAATAACAGAAGTTCTGTTGTAATTGATCAATCAGGGCATCTGAAGTACAATTCTATTTTGCAATATCTAACCGTTTTGTTTACAAAGTCACAAGGAATGTGCAGTGTATAGTCTCATTGCCCTCTTCTGGAGGATGAGAACACAGCATCATACATGTTTGAGCACCACTGTAATGTATATGATACAAAGTGTCTGTGCATACACTGTAGTTTCCTTTGTTCAGACCTTAATTTCTGTCACATTAAAGCTCATGCACATATCAAGTCCCCGCTCCAAGGATGTAAGGTCATTTAAGTAACAAATAAGGTGTCATGGTTATTTGTTACTCATTACTGTTCTAAATCGAGTCTTTTTGTAAATCTGCAACTTATTCACTGTTTTTATAACCTCTTATTTAGAATAGGAGTTCTCACACAGCAGTATCACTGCACAGCATCTTGTGTTTTTTTGAAAATTAGCAGAAAGGGCAGACAGACACAAGACACACTTATTTGGCTACCTTCCAGGCCTCACATGAGGACCTCACCATGCTGGCTGAAAGTAAGTGGACTAAGAGATTTTAGTGCCTATAGTCTTTCTTGTATGCCACTGTCAGATTTAAAATCTGCACGGATACACACTTAGACAAAAAAGTGCTGGCAAAGTCATCAAGGCAATAACCGGACTCCTCTTCAAGGACTACATGTCGTTGCACCCTGTCTGGTTTAGTTTTCTATATAGTGATTCTGTCATCTTTGCTATTGATCAATCGTTTTGCTTCACACCGATTCCTCGGCATTACAAATCTCCTTTTCCTTGGCCCACTACAGTTGCCCTATCTCTTTGTTTAAGCCGCTTTTTATCGCTTTATGACAGTTTGTGTCCCTCTCCTTTGTCTCCTGTGCAGGTACACACACATACACACACACAAATTCCACTGCTTCACAGAGGAAACAGATACAGACTATTATTTGCTCTTAAGGTTAATTTTTTAGCCAGTTCTCAACATTACAAAGGTATTCTTGGAGTGAGTCTAAGCTTGTTCCTGCGACATGATGTTTTCAGTATGCAAGCAGTTTTACTGATCAGAAGTGATGCAAAACAGTGTCAAACCTTTACTCATCTGAGCCAATGAGATGAAATGTATTAATATGAGAGTCAGTGCCAGTTCAGCTGTCTCTGTCCATTATTGGCATCTCAGTTTTAAATCATCAGTTACAGCAGTGAGAAAATAAAATTTTCTGATGTTAAATATGATCTATTCCACATATTAAAGCTCAGCTTAAACGCTATATTAATTTAGTTGATTTATATCAAAAAAGGCCAGTAGAACTGTTTTTATGGTCATGTTTGATTTTAAATAGAGCGCAGAGGGCTGTTTGCTCAGGGGAAAGATTTTTTCCAACAAATTTACTGACAGCAGATACCCAAAAATGAAGTTGCAGGACATGTTTTTTATTACTCAATTTGATACCTCTAAGTTTTTGCATTAAACCACTGTTTAATTTATACGACCAGAATTGTAATCTTGTACCACTGAATCTGACCTTAGCCTTACTTGGCAAATATTGCTAAAAATAAGGTGGCACTGGGTGGCAGCTAAGACTCTGTAGTCTATTGTCACTTCAGTTTCAAACTACAAAGAAATAATACTATATTTATATTACTGATGCACTCCTTCTTAGAAAAAACAAGAGTAACCCTATTCCTCCCCTCTGCCTTATCATTGTATGTCAAATATTATAAATCTCATCGAAAACAAATAAAAAAAGTACTGGATCTGTTCTTTATCTTCTACTTTAAGGATTAATAGGATTTAACTAGCACACAGTATTTACCTATTTACAGTAATGTTTGTTGTGTTTTTCCGTATTAAATAGTCTTTGTTTTGATGAATTGCAGATTGAGCTTTTTTTTCATGTATACAGTATGCTACATTGTGCTGTGACAGGAAGTTTCATTCCTTTATAGCCGATAGTCAGACTCCAACTCAGACCTTGTAACTCATGTAAGTGTGAGATTTCTTTTGCCTGAAAAACTCTTTTTAGTGCCTTGAGTTTAAAAGCCATCTCTGAAACATGATAATGTCACTTATTACCCAATAAAATAATGCTCATGCCATGCCTCCCTTTAGCCACATATAATTTTCTTCAATTGCCACTAAACAGCTGTTTTAGCGGCAATTGTAGTACATAAATGGATATGCTGTATAAATGCACCTCAAGCTGTATATGTAGAAGACACATACACACAGGGTCACAAACTTTGATGCTGTGCAGTCTGTTCTTATTCTGTAATTCTGTTCTTTTTTAAAACATGTGATAATTACTCTGACATTAAGCTCTGTCCCTCATCATCACATCCATCCCTCATCCAGTGTGCAACTTCAATTAAATGCCAGTTTGGTTCTTTGAAAAAATTGTCCTTCTATAGGTGTGTTTATTCTCAATTTTTCCACCGTCCATCTCCTTGTGTCCAACATTTGCAGCCTCTTCCAGTACACCATTTTCCCATTCTGCTGTTCATCTTGTAACTTGACAGAATGACAGCCCTTATAGAGAAACAAAATGCCACTTGCTGTCAAATAAGGAACAAGATCAACAAGACAAGAATAAAAACAAAGATGGCTATCTGTTTCAGTTGCATATGGCAAAAGTCATCACAGTTTAGACAGCAGATTGTAGACATAGAAAAAACAGTATTGATCACAAAATGGTCAAATGAAAAAAAAAATCAGATAAGGCAATTTACTTAGTTGTATGTTTCATGTACACTGTTTTACCTTATTGTACTATTGCCATTTTCATGCCAGATGGGATTGCTCTTTGGTCCACTAAAGAAATTCCATTATGGACATACAGGAAACACTAATTGGTTTCCTGCATGTCCATAATGGAATTGGTAAGTGACTGTGAGTGCTGTCCTTCAGCATATGGTGTCCTTGGATTCAGGGGGCACAGGTCTTGTATCTTAGACACAAAAATGGTTTTGGAACATGATGACCAACATGTTATAAGTGGTACTTAGCATTGTCAAGGCTGCATAGCTAATCTAATCTAATAGGTCTTCTGCTTTGTGGAGGGAGTGTTTTATGGTGGCATAGTGGATTTATTTCAGACATGTTTTACTTAATTTTATGGGCACCATATAAGAAAAGACAAACATCACAATTTTCTAATATTTATATTTGAAGAGCACTTCATAACACCAGTGCTATATGTCATTTGATTGGGAACATGTATCAGTTTAGTGATTTTACAAAAGGAGAAATTCCCTCTGTGAAAAAAAAGTTAAAAAGCACTTAGTTGATTTTAACTTAATGGTCTTTTCATGATCTGTCCTATTCCATTATGTGGTTGCTATATTGATTCTCAGTTCAAGTTTAACCAACCAGAGGCTTTGTGGTTTTTGTTGACAAATTATCCTTCGATTAGGAGAGAGAATCCACTCTCCACAGCTTGTGTTAACATATGGAAGGATCAGAGAGTTTGATAGCTTAAAAAATGAATTCATTTTTTTTTTTATAAATTCAAACACACAAATGCCTTTTGGCTCACCAATTAAAAAGCTCTAAATACACAATATGCCTTTTTGCAAAGTTTAAGGTCTGCTACATTCCACCACATTGAGAAGTTGCAACCCGACCTCAGTTAGGCCATTATCTGGACAACCTGAAAGCCATTACCAGCATTGATAGAGTGGATTCCCATGGGGACAATAGATGGACAGTTACATAGATGGCAGGTGATGAGGTGGACAAGGGAACATGGGGAATGGTTATGGCCCCCATTACTCATACTCAATTACTGTGCTAGGCTCACTGAAACCTACAAATGAATTCAACTTATGGCAGAGTTGTCATTTTGATCATGGTTGGCTGGGCCAAAAAATCTTCAACAGTTGCCTGCAGAGAGCTTGGAGGGAAGGGTATGAATGGGCATTTATGAGTTCAGAGCACTCTGCACCTTAAAATCTTATCAGAGCTTTGGGACTACAAACCCAATAATTAAACAAAGTTATTTTGTAACTAACATTCATCAATTAATTATATTTAAAACAAAATATAAGATGATTATTAACATGTACATACTTACTACACTGAACTACACTGAACTACATATTATACTGTAAATGGTTTTTATATTCTTTAAATACTAAATATTATTTACTTACCCTCAGTAAATCATCAATCAACCAATCAGTTATCAATGTCATTATCATTAAGTGATACCTTAAAAATCTTATGGGATAAGTCATTTCAAAATAATACTTGTAATATTAAGAACAAAGTTGTTTTTTTTAAAGAGTTACAAAAAATATCAATTCAGTAAGAGACAACATTCTTTACAAGCATCAGGCTAAGCACCATAGAAACTGATTGTTTCCCTATTGACCTTCTCATACAATCGTTGTAAAGAATTTATTAACGGAAGATTTCTATTTTAGGTTAAATATATGTAATTTGTATGTAAATATATGTTTTATTTTGTATAAGATCAATTTTCTTATTTGTGAATGGCTATCAGCTGTTCAGTCAAAGCCTGCACATGTACTGCAGGCTCAATATTTCTTCAAGTGACAGAGACTGAGTGGAAAAAAACCACAGAAAAGGCTGAGCCTACTAGGGAATGTACTTTCTGGTTTTACAGGGTGTACTGTATAGTTTCTTGATTTCTTGCAGCACTGTATAACTAAAAATATCTGCAAGGCTGAATTTTAGTGAGTAAAACAAAGTAAACAACTCACAGTGCAACTCCTCCAGAGACTTCTACATTCAGAAAACAGAAGCAGGGGCCCAGGCTGTGTTTTTGTTGATGTTTGGAGACCATCCCTCATTCATGACATGCAGCCCCTCCAAACACTCAGCTCACATTCACAGTCCCCCAGTCTCCAAACTGCCCAGCTTCATCTAAATGTTTCTCTGTTAGATGTGATGGGTCTGTTTATGTGTTCCAGACATGTGTGATACTTGAAGCAAAATATAACATTTCTGCATTAAAATGTTGAAAACTCACTAGAAATGTGTTACATATACTGAGCTATATACTTCAATAGAGCCAAGCGTTTTCATCAGTGTTCATGCATTTTATTCATGGTAGCAATGTGTCATTTTTGGGCTCCGGTCACTGCTACCAGTCCTGCCATCCCATACTCTAGCCCTGCTACTACTTCTTCACCTCCTCTGGTCCACTGTTCTGCCACAATTCTTGTCATTGTGTTTCAGATTCACACTCACCCAGTTCCTGTGGAAATCTCTCAAGACCTGTTTCCTTCAGCCCTCCTCTGCTCTGGTCATTCTCCAACCACTAGCTCTGAAGTTACACCTCCTCTTCTCCTTCCTCATTTCTTTTCAGTTTTATAATGAATCCCTTAATCTGTTTACCTAAAGCTCTGGTCATGTTTGAATCTTGGTCCCATTATTTTATAGCCCCTTGACAGTATGAACCGGTCAGAACATGAACCCAGCAGACAAACAATTCCCTTTCCTGGCTTTCCACCTCTGGCACTGATTCCCCATGGACACTTTTCAACAAAACTGTACTGGTCAAGGCATTCTGCTTAATCAGCATGACCAGATTTAAAAAAAAAACAACAACAACAAAAAAAAAAAAACTCAGTTAGTGGATATGTTACAAATACTGAGCAGTTTACCAATCAATCTTAAATTTGAAAAAGAAAACACCTTCTGCCTCTAGCCCACCACAAAAAACCAGCAGACCCTCCCCTCTACCATGTGAGCCTTTTGTCTTTCCGTGCAGCAGGCCTACTTTACTCATCTGACCTGCAAGTCTTGTGAACACCGGATTCTGATGGCAGTTTTGGTAGCCTATGGTGAAAGATTTCAGGGAGTTTATCTTTGCCTTCTCAGTCTGTGCCAGATACAAAGGCTCAACTAAACCCACCAGCCTCTTCTCATACCAGACTCTCTGTAGTCATGTATAGCCCTCGAATTTGTCACTGCTCTTCCCTTATCTAATGATAAAATAGCCATTAACACAATCATTGATATGGTGTGGAGGGCAGCTGACTTTATTATTTCTCCATGTCTCCATTCTTCAGGAAGACTGCAAACCTACTTGGTAATTTTGTGTTCCGCTTGCATGGCCTACCCACTGACATTATCTTGGACCAGGGACCTGAGTCCATGTCCCTGGTATGGAAATCTTTTTACACTGGCCTTGATATTAAAATCGTTCTCTCCATGGATATCATCCACAGTCTATCAAGGAGGACAAAGGAGATGGAGACCGAACTATAATATGGGACTTCTGTCAACCCATCCACCTGTTTCTCTGAATTGAATATGCTCACAATACCCTTACCAGCCCCTCTCTGAGTATGTCACCTTAAATGCAAACTTGGTTACTAACTCCTCTTATCCCTATATCAAAAGGTAGAGGTTTCAGCTCCATCTGTAAAGGATCATCACCAGTTTGGAAGATGGCTCAAGCTGCTCTCCTTTAAGCTTTCGACCATATGTAAGTTATGTATGTTGTTATGTATGTTATGTATGTTAGTTGTTTCTTTTATTTAATTTATAGGTCACAATTAATTGGTTTCATGCTCAGATTTTGTAATACTTACCCTCAAACCCTGCCCTCACACTCAAAAGGCCCCTTTCAACATAGATTTGATCTGCTTCCATTTAAACTGTCACGCTTGCACTGAGATATCATGCTTGCTTGGAGAGATCTCTAGCTCCAACTTTAGCATCCCTCCTTGCACTTATACCTCATCAACGAGCTAGTCAAATTTTCACTTGTTTAGATAAGGGGCAGCTGAATTTTTGTTCAATATGCACCAGTAATATGCACTACGATTCAACCAATATTATTGTAAAAGTTATCTGCAATGTTTAAAAAAATGCAAAAGATGGTGTGGGTGTCCATGTCAATGTGTAGCTCGACTATGTGTATTATGTAGTTTTTCTTTTTCCATCTTCTTCTCTGAAGCAAAACATAATTGGTTAACAGTATAGGGGAGGAAGAAGTCAAATTATTTCTAACACATTATTAATATAAATCATAATTACATGCAATTAAGGCTAAATACAGTATAAAAGCATTAAGAGTAGGCTGTAAGTTAATGCGGCTTTGGTAAAAACCTGCAATTATGAAATAAATTGGATCGTGAAGTAGTTTGTTTTTTTTCTCGTCATTTAAATAAAAGTCTGATTTAAACTTGATTTTG
This sequence comes from Acanthurus leucopareius, assembly GCA_029814765.1. NCBI lineage: Eukaryota > Metazoa > Chordata > Actinopteri > Acanthuriformes > Acanthuridae > Acanthurus > Acanthurus leucopareius. The sequence continues at coordinate 9,809,423 of JAQMCX010000050.1, forward strand.
CTGACATGATATTGCTAGGTAATCTAAATTATTCTAAATTGTTCTAAAATGTCGGGAGCCTCTAAAAATACAGGCGATCTGAATCCTAGGCTACTTTGGACTTTCCAAACTGTAAAGGATAACGTCATATAGTGGAGCTGCAGCCTGCAAGGAAGTGAGGCACTTTAACTGTAGCTTCAGCAATTTGCAGAACACTTCACAGTGGCAACATTGTCTCAGCGGGATTTTAAGTGTTTCCATTAAACATGAGGATTTGTTCCTTTTGACCTAAAAATGAATCACCGGTAAGCCTTGATTCGCTGACAGAGTATTGTATTACAAGGTAACTTAACATTTGAACTGCCCACACAGCAACTGTCGCTCTTGGTTTTCCATCAGCTTCACAGTGATAACAGCATGTTGGCGTTTATACACCACTAAAGCTGATTAATCTCAAGCCTGACAGTAAATATGCTAGCATTTGAGTCATGCACACTGAGGGGGGAAAAACTTGGGCCATGAAAACATTACTAAATGGCTCAAGTGCTTTTTTGAATGATTTTGCCATACCCCAAGCACTTGCAAATGGCCACTGGCTGTCAGAGCAGAGGAGAAAGCAGCTGAGGACAGGTATATGGTATATTTCATTAGACATGGAGCCTTAGGGGAGCTGACTACACTGTATGTTTGTCACAGAGGATTGATGACTGCTTTCTATAAAGGTAAATAAATAAATAATAGCAGTAATCCCACAGATGTGATAGCCATAATGTGTGTCGCAATAAAAAGCTGTGGTCTGAGGCTTCTGATAGAAGTTTAATTCACCGTGGAAAATGTCTCATTTATTTATTTATATAATTGTGCTATGTATTCATGTACTGCTGCAAACATGTTGCTGAAAGATTGGATTCTCTTTGACAACAAAGCTCAGTGGGTTATCGGGTTTACTGCCACCTATTGAAGTATCCTCTGCTTTCAAACCTTGAGAGATGACTAAATTTTTTTTTGGAAGAAATGGCCGCTTAAGCAAACTTCAGATGAAAAGCACACCAGGCTCTTCAAATATCCTCTTCCTGACACCACCCTTTTGCTATATTATAGCAAAACAGCAAAAAAAACTTAAAACAGAAACATCATTTTGTGTAGCTGTTGTTTTACAATGTGGCTAGAGCAGTACCAGTAACCTTTATAAATGTGTAAATATATGCAAGGTTCAGGTGAATACTAGAGAATGTGTGATTTTACTGTGTCTTTACAGCAAGCACAAATTATTTGCTTCTGCACAATGGCACTCAAACTGGTGTGTGCAAAGCACTAATGAATAGATATGACCACTCAGTTCATATCAGATACCTGTTCATACTGTTTTTGTTGTTGATGTTGCTGTTGTTGTTTATTTCATCACTGCCTGACTTGAGCTCTAAAAATACACAGCTTGAAAGTGCAGTAAGGAAAGCCTATTTTTGCACATATTATATTTATTTTATAATAGCAATGCAAAGACACAATACTATTATTAATGAGAAATTGGAAATTGGAAACATAACAAACTAAATATTGAAAAGATGATGTGACTTATTTAGGCTTCAGTAAAGTAATGAGATCACTAAAAACACCAACTAAAAACTTGTGGGTCCTAATATTGTTTATTAATTTGAATTGAAATTCGGATATGTATTGCTGTTAGTAATTGTGTGTTAGTAATGGTAATAATCAAGAGAACTGTATCAAGGCACAGGGGTTCCTACTATGTTGTAATTGTAATTAACCTCTTTAATTGTCATCCAGCAAAAATATTACTGATCACAAAATATTTATACAAGGTGTTGGTTATCAAAAACAGCCTGTAAACGCTCTTAATCTGATTTAGAGTTTCACTTCATATCATACATGCCCCACACTGGAATAGCCAATTAACATAATTGCTGGGCTGACTGAATGTTTTGGAAACTCCAGAAATGCTGCATAATGTTTGTTTGGGACTGTAGCTGTGACTGTAAAACATGGTTTTAAACATAGAGTATGATCTGTTCCATTATTGACCTCAATGAGTTCATTTAGGACTGCTGTTGTTGAAGTGTAAAAATAGTTTGCTTATTACGGCAAAACCTTGCATGGGTCTAATTATCAGTTGCAAAGCCTCAGTTTGTGGCTCAAAAAAGGGTTAACAGTATGATTTCATCCTACCTAGTGAAGTTCAGTTAGTTTAATCAAATATTCAAATGTATTCAAATAATTATTTTCAATTATTGTTTTTGTTTTTATACACAAAGCTATGGGATCTCCAGAAACCAAAATAATGAGACAGTGAGTGAACACAACATTTATTGGAGTGTGACAGGGATATAGTCTGAATTATGTATTCAAGAGTCCAAAGCCTCTTGTGTTAGGTTGCATATCAAAAAAGCAACACCAACACTGCAGTTAAATATAATGGTTTTTAAGTATGTGGAGCTAAGAAAAATGATGGTAACTTCAATAAATTCATCCTAAGGTTAAAATAGAAATCAGGACCATTTCTAATACGTACAATGTAGAGCTCCTCAATTTAGCATCTCAGCCTTATTTCTACCAGCGTTGTTTCTTTATCTCCTGCATCACATGTATTTGCAACAGTCAAAACCAAAATTTCCCTTCAGCAGAAGCACTCCACAAGATCAGAGGTGCACTTTCACACTTAGAAGGTTACTTCTTACTTATCCTTTACTTAGCCAGGGATAAGGCAGCAGCACAAGCAGTTACTTAAAACAAGACAATATCACATCATAGAACACACACAGCAAATAAAAGCAACAAAAGGGAAACCGCATAAGAGGAGAAGTTTACAGGCAATACAAACAATGTCACATTCCACAAAGGTCAAGGATGGTAAAAAGGAGCAACAAGTTTCCTTCAGTGCCATTTGTAACAACTAAATAAGTAAACTGCTCTTTAGTTTTACCTGGAATGACAGTATCTTAATGTGTTTGAGTTATGTTTGATTTTCTAACCCCAAATTCTCCTTGAAAGCTCTATGCAGGAAAAACAGAAAGACACAGTGCTTAATTTTTTTTTCACCCTCTATTGTGGCTTTTTCATCTTCTCCTGAGCCCTCCACTGACCCTGTAAATGGACACTGATACTATTTAACTGATCCCAACGTATATTTTGCAAATATTAATGATCCTTAAAATACGTTTTCAAAGCATTTCAATTTAATCATAATTTGTCCTTTTTAGTTAAATTTTTTGTCAAACTAATTACCAATTATAGAATTTTAAATACACTCATGGGAATTTTAATTGCCAAAGCAAAGTGATTAAACACTGACACTTAATAGAAAGACCGATGTAATAAGGAGAATATGACAATTACATTTAGCAATAACACGCTTGGGGATGATAAGGAACACGTTTTGCCATAACAGCGCTTCTTTGACAAAGAAAGGTTAGTAAGTAGTCATAAATCCCCAGGATTAGATATTATAAAATGTCTTATCTTTCTTTTAGAAAACACATTTGTAGAGGAGTGTTGAAAGCCAGTTGGAATCCAAATTAACTAAATGTAGATCCTACTGCGACTAGTTAATTTAACAGTTAATAATATTTTAATGGCTCCTGGTCCATAAAAACTACATGTAAGGAAAAAAAAGTATGTATTTAACAGTCTTGCCTCAAGAATAAATTCAATATTAAGGCCACAGAAAGATAATGGCTCGAAGGCCATTAAAAGCGAAATCTATCATCTGATCTGCATAAGCTCTCATCTATCTCTCTTACTCTCCAGCAGACAAATTACCACAATAATGCTGTACAACAATTGCAGTAAAAGCCACCTATCTTGGAATGGAAATACAAGTAAACTTTGTATGAGGTCAGTCATTTAGGCTTTGACCTGCATACTCCTCTGCAGCCTCAGTGTGTGTGCCAAGTCTCTCCCGGCACATCTCATGCCTACCAGTAACTGTGGGTAATTTACAATCTTTAATTAATCCCACTGATCTGCAATAACTGTATGCTGTTAGGGACTTAAAATAATTGTGTTACATAAACCTTACATCATTGTTTTAAGCTGACAATACCACTCTGAACAACACAAACCCAACCTCTTTTATTTTATTATAATGCAGAAAAAAAACATATCATTGCAGACTTTTATAAGATTTAGATGAAGTGTCCATTTTCATTTGAGACATCAACACAAGGAATTGCATTTCGCATTAAAACCAGGACAGCTGACAGTTGTAGAACTAAGAAATTTAGTAACTGTAAAAGGCAAAAATGAACCTTTCAAAACAAGCATGTGTGTTGCATATGTACACAAAATAAGGTAAGCTGGCAAGTCAAGGAGCTGCTAAATTCAGTTGCAGCTCAGAGTTTAAGGCTGTATCTGCTGCACTTTGCTCTGGGAGATACAAGACAGCCTACAAAACAATTTATTTTGACAAAAAACCAACACATCCAAAGACCTAGAAGACAGGACAGGACATGTACCAATGCCATTGGCTCATATGTCTGTTGGAATTCACAGGCCTGGTTTATAAACAAATGTTTGCAGGTTTGTAATGTATTTTTTTAAAAAGCATGCACAAGCACATGGTAATGTTGTAAAATCCAAACAATTTGGTAAGGTTTTGGAAAAGATCATGGACTGAATCAAATAAAGTATGTTAGTTACGTAAGTTCATTTCCTTACTTAAGTCATCTTACATTACAAATGCAACCTAACTAAGTACATTACATCAGAGGTCAGCTGTGACCTTTTGTTTCGTTCTGGACACGGACATTTTGTTTGATCCGTCCATTCAACCCAACCTCATCTTTATGTGAACTTTTGTGGCTCTTTACACTATGACCCCCGACCTCCACTGTTGCTCCTCATTTCTACAGCCTCCATAACTCACAATCAGACATTAAGCTAGGCTTAAAGAACCAAAACTGAATAAAGAGACATCCAACTCTATTCTTAGACCTCTAACATTTACAACAGTAAATCAATTTAGCATTTTATTTTTCAGGTAAAATGGGATATTTAGTGTAAGCATAATAGCTCATTAAAAAAGCCACTAACTCTAGAATGATAAAGATAAGACATTGGCCCAGCTCAGAGCTCAGTGCCCAGCTGGAGATAAAAGGGGCCTCGCAATATGAAAATGCCGTTCACAACATGAAATAATTTCTTTCCATGTGTTCAATCTGTTTGCATGCACTGTTCATAAATTGTTCTGTGAAACGCACCCCTGGTTGACTTATAGGGGCTTTTATTTAAATTCCAGAAAGAAAAACTCTTAAATTAAAATATCCTTCTTATTTGTAATGAAAAGCATTAAGTAAATTGCTTCTTACAATCACTACCACTAGTTTTAAGAAATTAAACTGGTCAATAGGATACATTTAGACACCATCGTGCACCTACCATTACAACGCAAAACACAGTTGATATGAGCACATAATTCAAGACATAACACTTAAATAACTAATATCTCAAGCAGACTATGCATCTTTGATGAGATTATATTTAGACTTAAATGTGCCTGACTGATTGGCACACCCATGTCTACAGGTTCCATGCATATATGCAGGTTTTTCCACTACTTTCATTTACAAATAGGTTAAATTGTAGACTCTTTATTTGTAACTGACAGTTAAATTTGTAATTAATTACAGTATGCATCACACAACCCACACTAGTGATATATATAAAAAAAAGGACTATTATTCCTGAAACTCAGATAAACTAATTTCTTCTCTTCTTGTCTTCAAAGAACTGACTGCAAGCGGAAGACATAGAACCTTTTCTTTTGACATGGGGGCTGGTGTCTGTTTTATAATTTATTTGCCGGGCCATTTCGCCAGAATTTATCCTCATTGATTTGTTTAACTCTCAGGGGCACCTTTCCTTCTGTGGCTTTTGGGATGTAATTTAAAGGGGCTTGGGTATATTGGTCCCTCAGTCCCAAAAGGTAAGCAAAGATGGGATTTTATTCATCACATTCACTCCTACAGCATGAACCAAAGCCTTAAAAAGAGGGCAGATTAATGCAGTTTGCAGTGCCATTTCAATTTAACTTTTCTATATATCTTGTCATATTAAGTACTATGTCCAAGGACCTATATAAATATATCACCTGTCAAAAATGCTGTTTAAGGAACTTGTGTAATAATCAAAATAAAATAGTTTTGATTACTTTAAACAAAATCACAATATGTATTGAATCATTATATGAATATTACCTGACCAAGTACAGAGTCTGAAAGATGGGGACTTGACACAATCAACACAGATTATTACATTTGAAGTGATAATTTTTCCTCTTTCCTAACAGAATCAAGGTCTTACAAGAAGGTAAACGTACAGTAAGACTGATTATTTAAGCCATTTAGCTTTTAAAAAGCTACAGAATAATTTCTTTGACAGTCTTTTTAATTCCCTGATACTCAAAAATGGCTGCATTCCTTCCACTGAATCAATACCTACTGATGTCTGGAGGAGTACAATGGCAGCACTGCCCCCAAGGGAGCACAGTTCTTTTCTCAGTACTGAGCCCCCTGATGACCTGGAGACCTAGCCCCCAATTGACCTCAGAGCTAACCACCAGGCCAATTAGCACCGGCTCTCTCTGGGGCCCATCTATCTGCACATCTGATCAGGATGCCACAAAGTCAAGCTGACCACTGAAAGTCTCCAAACCCCAGGTGGGTTGTAAAATAACCTTTTTCTCTCTATATCTTAGTATTATAGAGGGTGGAATCATGTTCAGAGCTATTTACTAGAATTGTGTTTACTGAAATACATAACACTGACTAATAATAATCTGCATACATATGAAATACGTGAGTGAAAGATTCATCTGTCACTTAAACTTTAAAGTAGATCATATCATGTTTTTTTGCAGATTAGTAACACAACATTGATGGCTTGGTTTGCATTAAAATTAGAGTAGAAATATCCTTTTTAAGGACATTTCAGATTTATTTTAAGTTTGTTGTTCGCTATAAGTTGTTTTACCCTATGGAGGACCTTTCAAAGCATGGCAGTGCTTTAAAAATATAGTATGATTCAGTCAGAAACTAAATAAAAATCTGTCAAGGCAGAAACCGGAATAGTCTATTTGTGGACTTTGGTACATATTACAATATATTCACCTCTATTAGTCATGCCGGCATGCTGTTGCCAAGCTAACAGCAGTGCGGGACACACTGTCACGCAGTACAGTTGCAGGGACTGTGTGTTGTGATGCAACTGAACTTTTGCCTAGAGGCTCTCACAGCTGAGAAGCTTTTAGAAAACATAGTTTGAAAGCAGTGAAATTTTAATTTTCCTAGGCACACAGCCACATACACATCCAAGAGTGCTCTATAGTATGTGTTTATATGTACATATGCTATTGCAAAGCCTCTGCAGCCATGCAAATCTCTCCCTTTAACTGAGTTAGTGTTGCTACCATCTTGCAGCATTTGTGGTATCCACGAATCAACAACTTTGTCACAGTTCCTTTTATGTAAACAGTTTGAACTTAAATTAAATTTATGTTTCCCATAATATAATATAAAAGTCAAAATATTTTTCATTAATGAATTAATTCTAACAGTGGAAACTTAAATAACTCCAATGTGGAACCATAAAAAAATAAATAAAGACAGTAAAGCAGTGAGGCTTAGAAAGTAGAGAACTCAGTAGACTTAGATTTCATTAAAATATAGTAATTGCACATTTATGAATAAAGAGGAATAAAGAGTAAAACAAACATTCTAGTTCTTAAGAAATGCTCTGGAGGACAAATTAAAATACAAGTCTACACTTAAAAGTTGAATTTTTGTACATAGCACTGCAGTGCTGTAATTGGGGGTCTCTGAGCCAGCATGTGGCTTACCAGACACAAATGAACAACCAACAAAATGGAGCAAGCTACACCGAAACATTTTGTGTGTCTGTCTAGATGTTTTTTGGGGTTTTTTTCCTTGCGGTCACTGTGCATTTAGTTGACAGCCGGTGACAGCAGCAAAACCTGTCAGCCAAAAATGAGCAGAAGGCAGCAGCATAAGTTTAAAGCCTACCAGCTAGTTCACTTTCAACGGCACAGTACACTCCACTGCATCCTCAGTTGGTCCACAAGAGGCATCAGAAACACAAAAGTCTTTTGTTGTGTATCTCTGAATTTTTCTCCCTGTAGATAAGTCTAAGCACGTCATTAGTTTTGCTGCTTTTTGTTTGTCTATTCACTTGTAGTAAGTAAATACATGTATAACATAAAGTGAGCATTCATAAGTGTAAAATACACCTCAACAGCTGTACTTGTCACTATTGATTCAATATTTTGAAACCATCGTATTTTTTTTCTTGCTGACAGTGATTTGAGAAGATTGATACCACTCTAATGTTGTTTAAATTAGTTTAGCTTGGCATAAAGATCCAAGACAAGTGGCCTTTCAGTACCTCTTTACTGTAACATGTATATCATGTTCATTTAATCAGTACTCAGTGAAAATGTAATATAAAAACATCCAGTTGTGGTTTTATTGTGGGGCGACTCCACAAGCCCCGCCTTTGCAGTGAGGTCATAAAGCAGCCACAGGACCCAAGGGAATACTGCAACCATTAGCAAAGAGCATATAACATCCTTTAAAATCCTAATTTCCATTTCTGTTCATGTAGTAATTGATTAAACAAGATATAGTGTGGTAGCTCATAAAGGGGAAGAGGTGCTCATAGGCGAATTTGACTTTTGGAGTCGGGTCAACTGTTTTCCCATTCCCAGTCTTTGCCTCACTTAGCCTATGACCTTCAGGTTCTTGCCTCATACGAAATGACATTATTACAGTAGTGGGGATCTTATCATGTAACTCTTGTAACAAAGTAAAAGAAGAAAAATTCAGTTGAGATTTTAAATAATAAACTTAATTTATGTCCACTTTTGTCAATATTAGCCAAATGTATTGTGATACTTGAGGTCTAATTTTTACATGGTGGTTTAAAGGTGACTGATTTTTTTTCTCTATATATTTAAACTGTATGCAACAGTTGTGTTTAAGTTGCCATTTCAGACAAAAATGACTACCGTATTTTCCGCACTATAAGGCGCATCGGATTATAAGGCGCACCTTCAATGAATGGCCTATTTTAAAATTGTTT